>JAWNZC010000215.1:70000-397500 GCA_035771165.1 Paragorgia papillata | reverse complement strand
CGCGAGTTTCTCGCGAGAGATGATCAACATTTTGTTTCGCCATTTATAAAAGCCTTGGAACATTCTACCCATCGTTGAACATCTCATAAGGATATTAACGTGTTTTTTTTTTGTTGGACGATAACCAAATAGATCCAATGTATTAGCATGGTCTGGCAATTGATAATCATTGACTGATTCTAGTTCTGATACAACAGTTTTTAAAGTATGTCTTGCGATTGTCTTTTATTATTACAGTTTTTATCCCATGCTATGGGAAAATAGTAAAAATACGTAGCGATAGGCAGGGCCGGATTAACGGTTCGCGGGGCCCGTGGCATATTATCAGCGCGGGGCCCCTTGACCCCCCCCTGTGAATTCAGGTTTCCCAGGCAATTTAACTGCAATTTTTAATTTTTCCGGCCGTTGCACTTTTCTTGGACGCATCTGTATTTGTGGCAACAGCGCCTCGCTTATTGTGGCTCTTTTTGACTTTTGGGTTCTCGCTTTTTCATTTTTGGGGCCTCGCTTTTTTATTTATGGTTCCGGCCTGCTTTTTTTATTTTTGGGGCCTCCCTAGCTTTTTTATTTATGGTATCTTGCTTTTTTTATTTTTGGGGCCTCGCTATAGCTTTTTTATTTATGGGTTCTTGCTTTTTTTAGTTTTGGGGCCTCGCTAGTTTATTTATGGGTTCTTACTTTTTTTAGTTTTGGGGCCTAGCTCGCCTTTTTATTTATGGGTTCTTGCTTTTTTATTTTTGGGGCCTCGGTTTTTTTTTTTGTTTTTGGGGCCTGTTTTTTGAGTTTTGGGGCCCCGGCGCCTCGCTTTTTCATTTGCGGTACCTCTTTTTTTAATTTTGGAGCATCGTTTTTTTTACTTTTGTACGTGGCCTTGCGGTTTTTGGGGCCCCACACGTTTTGGGCCCCGCGCTAAAAAATCGAAACTGAGCAAAGCGCGGGGCCCCTAAAAGCGCGGGGCCCGTGGCATAAGCCACTTCAGCCATATGGTTAATCCGGCACTGCCGATAGCCGACAAAAAAATAGTATTTAATAGAAAGTTGTATTGCATGGTTTGCAAGGCAGCATTTTTCAAGTTGGAATCCTCACGTGATTTCTTTCAAATCAGTTGTGGTATATTTAAATTTTTGACTTTTAATCAATTTTAATTTACATTTTTTCATGAAATCAATTACAGCAAATCATTATTAAGCTTAGCCTTAACAATTCAGTATACATTTATTTAAATTACTACAATGAATAAACATGCACTGTCAGGTCATAATTTCCCTTCTACAGATCAATGAAGTTTGTATTTTTTCTAAATAAAATTCCTCAAATTGAATAGTACTGTAACCAAAATTTCTACTACTGCCTCGGCTTGTACATGTATCGAACTGTTTTGATGAACTATATGGGATATACTTCTTGCTCCAATGGATTGACAAGTGTAAAAATCTCCTTTGTCTGCAATCAGATAAAGCATTTAAAACTTATCAGAGACAATAATGTAAAATATATAGAGGTTGATATATCAGAGAAGGTCAATGAAACAATAGGTCACTGTTTTGTGAAACTGCAAAAGAACATATTTTAATTAATATATAAGTTTGACTAATGAAATATTGAAAAGCTTACTTGCTTAAATAACATTATTGTAGTAACATTGGAAAGATCACTGTTGAAAGATTCAGTCTTGATGGTGTGTACTCAGGTCTGTCATAAAGTGCTACAGATGGGCCAAGTAAGTCCATGCCATGGTCTCTGAAATTGTTGGAAAATACCATAATTTTTTTTGGCTAAAGTTAAGAACATAACCATGAAAATTGTTAGCCTGAGTAAAGCTATTGAGCACAGTATGAGTTGGCAGTTGCACTATAAAGCTGTGTTGTATTTAATATAAACATAATGATGCAATGGACTATTTGCATGATTTAAATGACTGATTTATCTACAACTACCAGATTCTTTGTTAACCCTTTCACTACTGTTGGGGCCTTTACTATTTTAATCGATCTGGCTAATGCAAGATGATTTTACTTATCAAGAAAGTCTATTAGTGAAGGGGTTAATGTGCAAACAGTACATATATATACATATATATATATATATATATATATATATATATATATATATATATATATATATATTATATATATATATATACATATTAGAAGTAATATTGGGCATTTCACTCGATTACATAGCATGGGCTAGGGTTTTTTGGTGAAAGAAAATTTGAGTGTAGAATATATACATTTTAAGACCAAACCGGGACCAGATGCAAAAAATGCAACTACACAGGCCTTCCAGCAGGAATTGAACCCACGACCTTGCGATTCTAGTGCAATGCTCTGACCACTGAGCCATGGAGGCTGTTGCCGAGAGCTTGATCACGAGTTCTGTATACATTAAGGTGGTAATGCCAGGAGAGAATTGGGTTTATTAGTTAGTAATATTGGGCATTTCACTCGATTACATAGCATGTTCTAGGGATTTTTGGTGAAGGAAAATTCGAGTGTAGAATATATACATTTGTATATTCTACACATATATACATATACCCACTGACTTCTTTAATGGTCAGTGAATGGTATATTATAGTCATACTGTAGAATTCATGAATATATTCAAGTTAGTGATAGTATCGATATGTATTAGTCTGGTTCCTGGTCAAGTTTTGTAGACAATACAGGTACAGTAGTTGTACATGCCTGCATACATGTAGTCAAATAGGCAATCATTGTGAATTAGCTATTCATCCTGCAAAATTCAGGTGCATGGGTGTGAGTGCCCATGGGATTGTGTGCATAGAAATTAATTACTTACCAGTTGCTCATAGAAAATCACTAACATGATGATTCCACATTTTTCAAGTAGTTACAGCTAGTTTTGTTTATTGTCAGATTTCAATTCCTATAAATCAGAAGAGAACACAGAATATTACTATGCACTAGAATGGTAAAAATGGTTATGGAATGTTGGCATCCTTCACAGGGAACTCTACAGAGGATTATGTTACAGGACGGATTTTAGGACATGTAATTATATTTTTATTGAATGGGAGAAATATTTTAATATTTTCCAATTTATCAAATTGCAAAAACAATTCTGCCCGCAGTATTATACAATGAAAACTGCAAGAATTATCTTACCATTCCCAATAGCACAGGGTGGTTACTGCTCGTTTAATAGTCTCTTTTTAATGACCACAGACCACTAACATTGGAACTTGTGGACGATGATGGACATGCAATGATGCATATTTATTCTACAAAAAATACAATCATGAATAAAAAATATATCAGTATAGCATTTTCGCATATTACAATATTTGTAGCTGCATAACATTCATACAAACATATTTGTGCTTGCTCAATTCCCAACTCATACCCAGTCCAAATCAGAGCGAAAAAAACAATTACAAAAACCGGGAAAGGGGTCCATTGCTTCGACTCTTATCCTTTACGAATGAATTCTAAAAATGAATACGGCAAGGAAACGATGGAAAGCAATGCTATGCGTGAGGATACTTTACCTTGTATTATGCATAAAACGTTTAGTATTCGTGCCAGAATCGACCACAGAATTGATCAGCAGTTGATGATATTAAATATTGATGACATTGTACAGGTTAGTGTAGCAATTAAGGTTGGTTGGAACATGTTTGAGGCAATTTATGATCTAATACTAAGCACTGGGGAGCTTGGCTCCTGACCTTAGGAGGTTTTTATTGATCTGTAATAGTAAAAAAAGTGCAGTGTCTGTGTTACTACTATGTTAAGATTTAAGAAATAAATATCACGAAGTATAGAGGACACATCATCAAAGTACGGCTTTCAATAATTCCACATTCTTTTGAAATGTCCTACTCTTTCCAATGGATGTATAAAACACCATGCATGGTATTGCACCAGCTGTTCATTTACCTTAATTAAATTCTTTAGGCAGTTCTTCTGTAGAGTTTTCCTTGATAACAGTGGACTGAAATTCTTAAATATTTGATTTAGTACTTTCTTGTTCAGTTCTGGAGATGTTGTTACTGTTGTATTAATTATATAAATACAGTACTGCTGAGAAGTAACTTACTTCATACAATCAATCCTATAACAGTCAAATTGACTTTGAACTTACTGCAGTTCAACAATGGTCAAGTTGCTGCTTTGTGCAAGAAACAGGTAATTTGTATCTTAATTCAGTCATTAACTTAATATGCAGTATCAGTTTGATATATTAATGGTCCAGCTGAACCCCAGTTTCAAACTGAGTCCATCATTGGTTTGATCTAGCTTATTGTTGTATTGGTTACTTTTGAGCAGTACCGTTTACAGTGTTGTTTTAAAAAGGAATGGAACGAATGATAATTGTAATTTTATGTAACTATTAACATAATAATAATATTTGGCCTGTTCACATTAGAGTCTACGCTCGAAAGCACATTAACCATTGCTGCCTATGCTGTGTAAGATAACTCTTCGACAAGTAACATAATCTGGTCTTAGACAGGGTAAAATCATGGAGTATTGTTTTTGACAGACTCTGGCAGAAACAGGTTAAATGTACCCAGGTACAGACTTTTCATATGCCAAGATTACACACCACTGTGTCTGCAGGCATTTCTTGTTACCTCAAAAGCACAATCCAAAGTACTGTGCCCAGGTATGCCAACCTCAAAAACACATATAGTGTTAGTAGGCTCCAGGCAAATCTCTCACTCGAAAGCACAATCATGCAAAAAGTTTTGATGACTGAACCCAGTGCACCAGCCTCAAAAACACATATCAGGTGCAGATCCAAGGTTGGTGTGGGCCCCCATTTTGCACACACATGTACACTGTATACACACCAATATTAATGACTTTGTATTTCTCTTAAATGTCACTCAAAAGCCCAAAATATGGGAACAGTTTATTAATTTTCTGAAACCAAAGAATTACTAAAAGTTATTGTGCTTTTGGTATTAATCTCATTCATGCTTTTCATAAATTTCTAAACCTGGATCTGCCTCTGCATATTATGTCTAGGTAACAGGCGAGATTATATGTATTACTCGAAAGCACACGTCTTGACATGTGCCCAGTAATTTCCAACATGTGAACCAAGTTCACCAGGCCATCTATTAACTTCTAATGACTACTATATCTTCCTGCAGTTTCTTGTGCAAGCAACTGCAGCCTTTGCTCTTCATCAAGTCGCTTTTGCAAATTTTTGTTTCTACCAATGGCTTTTAAACGATCAAATGTCATTGGCTTAAACACAATATCATTAATGGATCTCACCCTAGATGTAGCAACAAATGTACATCCAGCTACTCTCTCACTTTTACCTAAGTCAACAACAGCCTTTGGTAAAGTCTGTCCTTGTGACTTGTGAATAGTCATTGCATACCTTAATCTCAATTGAACCTGTTGTCTTGACATGTACTTCCCATCAGCCATCCATTCAAATACCTTTGGTGGCACTGGTATGCACTTGGGACATGTATCAATAAATCCCGACCCAGTGTAGGCAAGGAAATGTACCAACACAGCAACGGGTAGATTTGGTGGTCCAAGATTTTCTGCAAACCAAATCTCCTCGACCACTCCAAATGAACCATTACAAAGGCCAACTTCAGCCCACAGGTTGGATGTGAGCATGACCTCTGCTTTCTTCGACAGGAAGAGCACTGCTTCTAAGCCACCAGCTTCATCAGATGTTGCTGCTGATGCTCCATGGCCAGAGTTCTTTGCCTGAATCTTTGCCACAGCCTGTCCATTGCCTCTCAACTTCTCATAGTTGTACTCTCCTACACTCTTCTTGTCAAAGTATAACCGAATAGCATCGCTAAACTGATCCATGGCAATATTAGGTGTGGAATGTTGCAGTAGGAGATGCCAGTCTTGTTCTGTTACCTGTCCATCTCTCATTCTCATCAGCAAGGCTCTGAATGCTTGTGCCTCAGCATTCTCACCAGCCTGTCGCATGATCTCATTCAAAATAACTACAGAATGAAACAAAAGATATAATGAATGACCATGATCACTTATAGTGGATCCATTTCCAGCAATATACAATGGACGGTCACCCACTGGTGGCAACTGACCAAAGTCACCAAGGAGGATCACTGAAATACCACCAAACGGCTTATCTTCATTCCCTATGCCAGCACGCAACCTATTGTCTAACCACGACAACATTTTGTGACCAATCATTGACATTTCATCAACAATGAGGTAAGCCTTACCTTCCAGTTTTAACTGTAAGCGTTGCAACGACTCACCCTGTAGGTCTTTATACTCACGTATAGGAAGTTGTGCAGCAGAGTGTAATGTCTGGCCATTAATACTAAATGCTGCAATACCTGTTGTTGCAGTTATTATACAACTGTCACCCAAAACCTGTTTTAAAGCAGTGATTAGGTACGTCTTACCTGTTCCTGCAGTACCACACACAATCATGTGGATTGGCTCAGGCTTCTCACCATTTTGCATATGAGATATTACAATATCATATGCCAATCGTTGCTTCTCATTTAGGGTTGATGGATCAATGGGCACTTCATTGCTCACTTGTACATTATGTCGTTGCCCTTGTTCTTCTGCATCTTTTCTCTGCTGGTAGATCCACCCAGGGAATTCTCTGAGCATATCCACTGGAACTGATCGTGCAGCTGCATACCAGTCGTTCCCAACCCCCAACAGCTGATCACCCAACTCCTCATATCGTTGGTTCAATCTGCATAACAGCATCCAGTCATCAAGATCATTTTCTGGATCATTATTATATTCGTCATCATTATCATGGCTTGTGTTTGCATCATTACTATCTTCTTCATTTCCTTCACCTGTCATGTGTTGGAAAACTCTGTCACGCTCTTCCTCATGACCTAAAACATTCTCTGAAGCAAAATCAGTTTCAAGGAACATGTAATAGGTGTTGATGAACATTTCATCATTCTCGTCATTATTGTCCCACGCATTTGATGGTTCACCCTCCCAGGGTTTGAACTTGATCAACTGAAATTTGCAATACCTGCCAAAATCAGGCCCATGAGGGTTTGCCGACACTTTTGGAAAGGTCCTCACAATATATGGTACTGGTCGCTTTCTTATGTCAGACCTGATTCTTTTGTATTGTGACACATACTGCATCAAATTCAACTGAGATAAACCATGATACCTGCTATTCTCAGTTGAACGCTTACCATATTCTTCTATTGTGGATTTTTGCAAGACCTCATCACCTTGGTCCTCAGTATCCATGACAACTCTCCTACTGTTATCTAAAGACACAGTAACAAAGTTATAAGTACATCCTACCAAGGGCATGCTCAGTAGCATATGTGCTGTCTCCTGTGCTGCCATGTCACGATCTCCAACAACTTGGATCATTGCTTTCTTGATTGCTGAAGATACTTGATCATCATTATGTAATCTAGACACACAAGATTGCAAAATTTCTGATGCTTGCTTTGACCGCGGCTCTCCTTTTGCAGCATACTTGGCCATATATCTAGCACAAGCATTCTGATCAACAATTACCTGCAAATCAACATTAGCTCTCCAATTCTCAAGCATGACCCTATTATGTGAGTTTAATCTAGGGTCATTTCTTTTTGTCACCAACTCTGTACTCACCTTGTCATGTGGTAACTTCTCATAACACAGTTTTGTTTCCTCTTCCATTGGCTTTGGGAAACCAAATCTGCATTCTGCAGGAACATCATAACCTTTCTGCTTCAAGCAGTAGGCTGGGCTGCATCTTGTATGCCTCTCCACAGTATTCACCAATCTATGGTAGTCACCATCTCTATTTTCAACTGCACTTGGTCTCACAGCTGATGGATGTGGCTCAGGAATTTGCCATTGTTCATCAGGTAATTCCCCATTGACTGTTGTCACTAACCAGTCAACATATCTATAAAATAATAAATTAAAATAAATACTGTATGTACATATAGTGCATAATTACAAAATTAATGTCACTCTTGGCTCTGTCATAAATGCCCTCCAATGTTATCTTGTTTTTTTATTAACATTGAATTAGATAAGCCATTTGAGCCTCAATGGTGTTTAAGTGGTCCAAAAGCCAATTACCGGTATTTTAAATATAATCATAAAAAATATTAATGTTCAATAATTAACAATATTAGATAATGGTAAGGTTTTACCTCGATACAGTAACTGTTCCACTGAATTTAGGTTACTCACCTCACTAACTGCCTCTCGGCTTCTCTCCCTCGGGCAATATAATCCTGGTAAAAGAAATCAAAATCATCCATTGACATTGTAGTTTCAGCTTGCTGTAACCCCACCCCTGGGCAGCCTGAGCTCGTAACAATGGAATATCAGGGGCGTTGTTTAACCGGGCACACCCATGTGCATGAATACTTCCCCTGGCCTGATATTCATAGCGGAACCAATGCCACTCTGCATCCAAAACACCCTTCAACCAATGCCTGATGAAGTCATCGAGGCGTTGCTTAAAATACCAGTCTGTTAAATGGGGCTTGTCAATCACCGCTTGTGCTCGTTGTGACCTTGTTGCATCTACCCCTGTCTGCAGCAGTCTTTGCAGATCTGGCCAGTAACTATCAGCAGCACTAAATGTAAAAAAGAAAGTTGGACAACCTTTCTGCTCTATTAGTGCTAGCAATTCTTGCAAGCGTTGATACCAGTACTGGTTTGTACCTTGCACCTTAGACACATAACGTTGCAATCGATTTGCCATTTCCTTACCACTCATCAAATTGACCATCTCTTTTAGCTCTTCCATGGTCAAGTTGGCATCAGCTGGATGTTGATGCAAGTAAATATTTGCTTGCGACAATAGTTGATGTCTTTGCTTCATATCTAGTGCCCAGTATGGAAAACGTGGGTGGGAAGCAAACCTCCATCTATACTCACCATTTGGCAACTCTTCGGCAAACTTTTCCAAGTGCTTAAATGCCTCAGTCAAAGTGACACCGTGTTGCCTTGCCCTTGTGGTTGGATCACCTTTCCCAAATGGAAACAATGTGGGAAAAGCCATTGTAGCTAGACCATCTGTCTTAAACGCATTCACTGCATTACCTTCTGTAGATGGCCAGTCTAATGGATCCTTCTCATTATTAACAGTCTCTCGAATTGCATCAGCTTCCTTCCTCTCCCTTTGTCGGTGAGGAATGAATGAGCTGATCCCACAACCTACAAGAGATTCTTCAAGACTGTTATCAGTACCTACTGGCTCCTGTGGTGGTCCTTCATTTTCTTGTTCAGGAGCTGTTACCTGTACATCTGGTTCAACGACATACCTGAGGTCTTCTGGGACACCATTTTCGGGCAAGTTCTGTATTGCCTCTCGATCAATCTCTACATCTTTGAAGTAAGGATTGTTGGTCTTTAACCATAACACAGCCTCAAGAACTCTGTGTCGACGAACAGTGAAGTCTCGATGTGTGTTATCCACTCCATGTCTTCTTATTACCAAAACAGGTAAATCAGCTACATGACATGGCAACCTAGATAAGAAACTCTGGATATCTTGGGGTAAGTTTAGTACATGTCCCTTGTACCCTCTCTGCCCACCATGTTTCCTGTACACACTCATAATGGGACAGACCCTGGCAATTAACATCTCCTCTACCTGGGTTAACCCCTCTAACTGCTGTGGTACAATACCTGGATCCATGTCATTCTCCATACTGTACACTTTTGGAGATTTCTTATCTCTCTTACATCGATTGCACAGGTAGTTTTCCACTGACAAATTCTGCTTGGTTGGCCAGGCTTCTTTACAAACAGTGCACTGTCGATGGTCTAACACTTCTTAGGCAGTGTGAAATCTCTGCATTTCATTTTTAGCCCATTGTTGCTCCTGTAATGGACTCTCAACATGTTGCCATCCCCCTTGGTGTAGATACTCTTTTCGACTGTCAACGTGTGCCTGTTGTTCAGATACATTTTCGGCTCTTCTCTCTGAGGAATTATGCCTGACTTGCTCGAGTCTTCTTGCTCGTTCTTCAGACGTTTCAGACTCAATACGCTCTACTTCATTTTGTCTAAGCACTTGTAGCCGTTCTGCTCGTTGTTCTGACGTTTCAGACTCGACACGTTCTGCTGTATTTTGTCTAAGCACTTGTAGCCGTTCTGCTCGTTCTTCAGACGTTTCAGACTCAATACGCTCTGCTTCATTTTGTCTAAGCACTTGTAGCCGTTCTGCTCGTTGTTCTGACGTTTCAGACTCGACACGTTCTGCTGTATTTTGTCTAAGCACTTGTAGCCGTTCTGCTCGTTCTTCAGACGTTTCAGACTCAATACGCTCTGCTTCATTTTGTCTAAGCACTTGTAGCCGTTCTGCTCGTTGTTCTGACGTTTCAGACTCGACACGTTCTGCTGTATTTTGTCTGAGTGCCTGCAGCCGTTCTGCTCGTTGTTCAGACGTTTCGTCATATATTCGTGCTGCTGCATTTTGTCTGAGTACCTGCAGCCGTTCTGCTTGTTGTTCTGGAGTTTCATTCTCAATTCGGGCTCTCGTATTTTGCCTAAGCTCTTGTAGGCGGTCATTTCGTTGGTCTGGCCTTTCTTCCTGTATTCGTACAGTCGTGTTTCTCGACAGAATCTCGAGTCGGCGTGTTCTCTGTTGTGGCGTTTCTGTTTCTATTCTTACTGTCGCCTGTACTCTCAATCTTTGCAGCCTTCTCTCTCTCTGTTCACTACTTTCTCCCTGCCTTCTCTCTCTAACACCCTGAGTGTGGTTACGTCTACTTGTTTCTGTGCGTTTTTTGTATGCTTCTCTTCTCTTCACTAAGCGAACTTCCCTCTCCTCCGCTGTCTCGTTTTCTAGCCTTCGACGAGCCAGCTCTCTCCGTTTTCGTAATCTTTCTGCCTTTTTCTCGTCGCTTTCTCTTCGGGTTCGTTCTTGTCGCTTTTCTTTTCCACTTTCTTGATTTGTTTGTTCTCTTTCCATGTTGATACATTTTTGTTTGACTATAATTATTCACTCAAAAATCACAGTTTTCTTGCAAAACACTTTCTTCGTCTTGAAAATGACGAAAAACCGTTGTGAAAACGTTTTTTCAGTAAAAGACGGTTATTTTGTACGCGATTCTCAATTTAAATTCGGTTGCTTCATTGTTAGCCACCAGTGCCCAACAATTCTTTCCGCGTGACACCGTGCCATACATATATATATATATATATATATATATATATATATATATATATATATATATATATATATATATATATATATATATATATATATATAGTTCAATCTACAGACACGGTGTTTCGCTGTACAACAGCTCATCAGTGTAGCTTGGAACAATCTGAATGAATTTCACCAATTACTTATACACATGCGATCGTCGGTGACAACCGCATGTGGGACAGCATCGGTGAAATACATTCAGATAGCGTGAAGTGCGCATGGGCCCAGAGTGCTCAAACTTCCACAAGGGTAGTGTGAGCGTTGCATTATCGCTAATAGGTACCCACGGCAACTTCGCAGAGTGCTCAACAACACCGAAGTGAAGGAGCGTACATAGTTCAATCTACAGACACGGTGTTTCGCTGTACAACAGCTCATCAGTGTAGCTTGGAACAATCTGAATGAATTTCACCAATTACTTATACACATGCGATCGTCGGTGACAACCGCATGTGGGACAGCATCGGTGAAATACATTCAGATAGCGTGAAGTGCGCATGGGCCCAGAGTGCTCAAACTTCCACAAGGGTAGTGAGCGTTGCATTATCGCTAATAGGTACCCACGGCAACTTCGCAGAGTGCTCAACAACACCGAAGTGAAGGAGTGTATTATATATATATATATAAACTATTTCCCAGATTTCGTCTCCCTCGCTTTTTCTACACGCGTGTAAAGTGGACTACACGCATGTCGAGATTAGCACCCTCACCGGGCTCCGGGCCTTCGGCCCTACGCCCGGACTCGGGGATAAATAAATAAATAAATAAATATTCAGATCACAGTAATTTGTTCAGATATCACGCTTGTCCACGCGTGAAAAATGACGCCACGCGTGTCGAGATTACCACCCTCACCGGGTGTGACCGGGCGCCGGGTTACTCCTTATTCTGTGGTCGGGTCGTCGGCCCTACGCCCGGGCTCAGAGATTACCAAAGCTTCAATGACGTAATGCTAGATTTAATACGAACGATGGCGGCGGTTTCTCCTCCAATTTTCGACCCTGTGGTAAGGCTTCGCAACTTGAGTGAACTAGGATCTTGTGTGACAGTTGATAATAATGTACCACCAAGACGTTACCTGAGATCTGGGTTAGAGATGGAAAAAATGGTAATTATATGCTTTGTAGTTTATATTATATTCATGTTTAACGAGTGAAATGGCGAAATTATATTGCTTGTGATCGAGCTTGTGATATACAGTGTAGAATACATCATACAGGAATACTGAAATACCAGTTGTCTAATTTAATTGAATTTCTATGCCTTTTCATATGTTGCTTTGTGATAACGTTTTTATATTAAATGAAGATGACATTTTGGCCATTTTGGCTTTTATCTAGAGGAGCCTGAACCCCGAGGCATTTCTCATAAAATTTTGAAATCTATAAAGGGCGCCGGGTGTATACATGTACTGTATACGAAGGCGATCCAGCTCGGGTACCTAACCCACTTTGCCAAGATTGTGCTTGAGCTAGTATTTCTTGTTAATTTTCATCTTGTTTTATATGAGAGACTGAGCCAGCCTGGGATCGTGGTTACACAACTTACATGTACACATAAAAATCTCACAGCTTGTTAACAGGATGTGTTCTCAACAAGCTGGTACTGTGGCAAGGCTGTTAACAGATTGTAACAATGCTCTTTATTCAACAAGTTGCTACATCCTTGTTAGCATCAGCCTGTTGGCCCTGTTAACAAGTTGTTAGCTGCAGACTGACAGTTTGTTGGCACCATCTACCTTGTTTCAACAACCTGTTACAGACTTGTCAACAATCTGGGGCAGCCAGTGCAAACATGTGACAGTGATGGCCTGGTGGAACAGCCTGTAACAACTTGTTTTCAGGTCTGTAACAGCTTGTGGGTTTTTACATGTGTACCCAGTCAATTGCCACTGGGGCTGGCACTAAAAGCTCTCATTTAGCTCTGTACACACCATAAAATTTGTTGTTATCAACCTTATATTATAACATATTAACAACTCACAAGTTCTACTTGTTCATGTACAAGTGGTACATGACCACATGTACAGTAGTCAGAGCACTGCACTTAGCATCACAGGGTCGTGCGTTCAATTCCTAACCGGAAGGCCTTGATGTTGCATTTTTTGCAACTGGTCTTGGTTTGGTTTCTACAAATGTTCATTCCCCAATAATTCTTCCAACACTGGATCCCAATGTCTAAACACTATTTGTCCAACATTACAAAACCTTAATGAAAGATTCACAAAATTCAATCTAAAATATCTAACAATGCATCAGACCTAACCCTAAACATAAATCTACAACTTACAGAAAAAGCCACGAAAATTAAACCAAAACAAATGGGCAATTTGCATTATTGCAATGCATGCTGGTAGTTGAGGTATGGATTCACTTTCAGGGAAAATGGCCAGTATCAGGCGAGCATTTCGCATTAAAGATTAATTAACTGTTTTAGTGGTATATATTATCTTTTCCGAATGAGAGATTTTTACTTCTCATCATGACAGGTAGCTGGGTTATGAACTACTGTACATTCTGTGTAAATGGGAGCAAAGCTGCTTAATTGATACTGATGAGAAAATTACTTCATAGTTGTCGATGGAGTGAAGAATGCTCGAACAAAACCATGCTTGAAGAAATAACTTTTTGCACATTTCTAGATGAGTAAGGAAATCGATTAATGTACAGTTAGCCATTTGCCTTCACATTCATGCATATGTAGTAGATCTATTCAGATTGTGTAGTTGATGCCCTTATAAAAGTCTTTTCTCAGCATTTTGAAACAGCTAACGATCACTTGTTGTTCAAATACCATCACCTCGTGAGGCTTTGTTTTGGCATGGAAAAAAATTGTTACACTAGCAACTGTTCAGGTATTTTGGAAAAACTCCGATTGGAAAGTGCTTTTACTTTGGCTTTGATTTTGGTGTTTGTTTTTCTTCTCTTCCCTTTTGTACTGGTGAAAACACTGTATAAATTTTAGTGTGTGTAAAATACAGTGCAATCGGCTAAAAGAATTAGTTCTAACTTTAATTCTGTTTGACTGTTGTCACAGCACCCTAGTCATCGTTTTTAACATATAGCTATAAATAATATAAACTGTAGCACTAAGAGTAGTTTTAACATGTAAAGAATGCACTGCAGGCAGAGATTTAATGTAGCTAGCTGAATGCTGTAAATATCTAATTATAATGTAACTCTGTGCAATTTAATTACAGTAGTTATCCAAAAATAACCCCTTGCAATCAATAATGACCCTTGTGTTGGGATAATTCTGCTTAAAACTTGGGAGCATGTTTTTAGAAACTTGAATGTTGACTCGTTGTTCGATTATAATTTCTCTTTGTAACAGTTTTCCTAAGCTCAGATTCAAGCCGTTGGGTCTCGGTGCGCCCGCGATCCCTCGCCCTACAAACTATTAATTTATATTAATTTATATTAAACTATTAAAAACGGCTTCATCTTTGTTTAAATCGACCAATCATATGTTAATTAACCCCCAAATTTTGGGGCATAATTAATTTCACTCGTAAATGACGAAACGTAAATAATTACATATATGCTTCGGTAAGTATACGATGAGCAAAACTTCGATATAATTTTATCACAAAACTTTGACGTTTAATTCTAAGGGACAATGCTTGGAAAGAAAATATCACTCAAAGAGCACACAAACTGTTTTTGAATTCTGAATGCCTGATTAGTAGTTACACCAATTTGATTTAAATCGCAGTCTGGATTCCGCAAGAAGCATGCAAGCCGTGTTATATATTCATGCAGGGGAGGTTAGGTTACTAGATAATTTTACTTGGAGTCGCATCAGAATAAGTGTAACATCTTCTGTATTCAACAGTTCACACAAGTGATTGATTATCATACTATTAATCCGTGAATAAAATATGAATAAAATATTAACGACAAAAATTGTTAGTGAATAACGCTCTTTACCTGGATACTGCAATCACGAGTTTAGCGTAACACACGGCTACTGTAGTTTTGTGATAAAACTTAGCTGCTTCTCAAAGTAAATTGGCAGCGAGCCGCTGTTGGGAAAGAAAAACTGTTGATGATCTCATTTGAAATCTGAATTGACCGTGGAACCACTTGAATGTGATTGGCCAACGGCCCAGTGCATGATATAAATATAAATAGAAGAGTGCAGCAAAACATTCTCGCCAGCAAATGCCAAAACTTTATGAATTTTGATAAAATCACGCGTTCAACAGATAATAAATTATACATGGTAGTTTATCAGGTGCTTTACGCCTTGAAGAGAAATGCTATATATAGAAGTCTTTCACTTTTCATCTTTTCCACTCGTCGGAGGGAAACGAGTCTGTGATAAGAATATCAAGATCGTCGCTCTGTCGTCGTAATCTTCACCCGATACTTGTCTTGCTACAACTAACAGGCGTAAAATATTTTCGATCGTCAGTTTTATTGACAAAATGTGTGCACTGTACATCCCACTGTATGTCAAGATATCATTTCACAAATACACATCTTGAAAATATACTTTAATAACTAACTACAATCCAGGCCAAAAACCATTTGGACAGTGCACAAATTTATCAATTTGTGTAATATTGCGGGGAATTTTATATTAATTTTTGTTTCCCCCACTCCCCCTTTCTCAATGTTGCATTCCTGTACATTGGATTGAAACCCTGAGTTATGAAAACGATATCAACATTGATATGGGGGAGTGGGGGTATGATTTATAGTTGTAAATACATTATGAGTGCATATCAGGTGTATTGTCCACATGATTTTGGCCTTGATTCTCTGAAAATGAGTGGATAAAATTAAACTCGTTTTTCACCGTGTTATGTACATATTGGTACAGGAGAAGGTTAATTTTAATTAATAACATGCTATTTAGAATTGTTTATGTGCAATTACATAAAACTATGACGTATTTTATAATAATGAATTGATTACAGTACTTATCGTAACAATCAGAATAGACACGCACACGGAAATGGTGCGAGAAATATCAGCCGAAAAGCGCGCATTACTTATGTTAACCAGATAATTGGTTAGTTTAAGTTACAGAGATCTTGCTAAAAAGTACGGTGTTTCAAAGTATACGGCTTACAACGTTTGCAATCGGAAAATGAATACAGGATATGTTAAAGTAAAAGCAGGACGCCCAAAGGTTTTAACTGAAAGGACAGAGAGGATTCTGCTCCGTACATTTTATAAACTAAGACGTAAATCGACGAGCTTTTCTGTAAAGGATTTGATAGCAGAAAGTGGACTTGACACCACCAAGTATTGCAGAAGGACTGTATCAAGATTTTTAAACAAGAATGGATATAAATTGCGCCAGGCAAGAAAAAAAGGTCTACTGAATGAAAAGGATTTGAAAACACGAAAAGGGTTCGCGCAAAAATGAAAAAGATTTTACGCGATAATCCAGATTTCTTTACCAATCATGTTGCGTTTTACCTTGACGGGGTGTCTTTCATTCACAAGTGTGATCCCTTGAAGGCAGCCATTCAACCGAAATCAAGAGTTTGGAGAACAAGAGGCGAAGGACTATAACATTAACAGCCAAGGGAAGCAAAAGTTTACCTGGCGGGAGACGTCTTCATTTGGTGGTTGCAATAGCACATGGGAAAGGTGTCATACTTAAAGAACAATTTGAAAAAATGGACGGACATTTCTTCTATAACTTTATTAAGAGCCATTTTAATTTATGCTTCGCGAAGGCCGGTCGTAAAGCTTATAGAAAGCGCATTTTTGTAATGGACAATGATCCATCTCAGAGCAGTAAAAAGGCAATGTCTGCCCTAAATGAAATTGAATGCCAATTTCATAAAATCCCAGCACGCTCACCCGATCTTAACCCTATCGAGAACGCATTTCATGTTATTAAAAGGAGTCTAGAAAACGAAGTAATTGATAAACAAATAAGGAAAGAAAGTTTTAAACAATATGAATAGTTCTCTAAGATTCTTGAGATATGTATCACCCTTAATGATATTTATTCATACTAACGTATATCCAACAGCAACTATCTATAAGTAATAATTGTAAATGTTTACATGGACTTGCATATATAAAAGTATAAAACGTATAATTTTACATGCAATGTGATCAAGTCTTAATATAATCCAACTGTATTTTTTTTCAATAATAAAGTTTATAGTAACTCTTCATTGTTATCCATGAATATTTAACAGTTATACCATGAGCTCTAGTCGTATATGAGCTCATAGCCAACGAGGCGTTTCGCCGAGTTGGCTATTAGTTCGTATACGACGAGAGCGAATGGTATAACTGTTTTATTATATAGCCAAGCACTGCACAAGAGACAAAATTACATGCAGCGAAATGTTTCAAACGACAAACTTCCGGCATAGGCAACAAATACTTCAGCCATGCGTAATGATGCATTCACATAGAGTTTCTCGCTGAGCTGTTCGGTAAACAGCTTTGAAATGTTGCATAAGTGTTGCTCGAGAGGCAAAAAATGTGTTAAGCAGATCAACAAAAAAGATTAAAAGGTACCTTTATGAAGTCAAAAGGTGGGTCAGTTGTTTATATTAGCGTTGCTGTCGTGAAAAAGGTTTTGATTTCATGCAAAAATGAAACTGAAACACCTTCGGCAGTGAAACTAAATTACTTAGTTGGTTGTTTTTGAAAAAGAACATGCTTTTTACTACTCCAAATGCTTATCTAAATAAAAAATGTCTCTTTACTGGTGATCTCCTACGAAATGTGTGTTGTAAGCTTGATTTTAACTGTGAGTTTCTTTGTTTGGCAACAAATTAATATCAACCCGTTAATTTAGTCAGGTTTTTTAAGTAAAAATACGTAATTTTTAGGTGAATTTTACCATTTACCATGCTAAATTGTGTATTTGTTGATGTATTTTTATACAATGTTGTTTTTTTATACATTGGTTTGAGGGTGTTGATGTTTTTCTGTATAAAAATCCGTCAATTTCAACTCTTTCGGCAGTTTAAAACAAAAGGTACGCATAGCGTACATGTATATGCGCTGAACACATTTATAGAACAGAAGTTATAGCCTATAAATAGTGCCTATTATGAAACAATGGCACAAACTCGAGGTTGACATGAAATCGTAATGCATTCACTATCATCCCTGATATTCAAACTCGATTTCAAACCATTGTTCATGCCCATTGAAGCAAATTTGGGAAGTGTCTAAAGCACTCGTATTACCCTAGTTATCATACATTTCTTGCATTTTTTGTTTGTCGTGTTTACAAGGATGCTACTAGGGTAACCCAGCTACCAGGGTTACCCTAGTAGGCAGGTTATGTTTTGTCCTTGTAAATGCATTTGGTAGGGATAACGCGCCTACCTGCCTACTTGTTATTAGTGCTTGGTAACCAGGTCTAATAAAGTTGACATGGGCAGCAGGATGACTCTAACTTTGACTCGGGTGCTAGGGTAACCCTACCTCCTTGTAAATAGGCCAGTTCAGTGAACGTAATAACTAATAAGTGAATGAGATAACAAGCCAATCCCTTGATATTAAAGAAAATAAATCGTGGGTCAGATCGTGGTTTATTAGATACAACTTTGTCAACTTACAACAACCTAATATTTATTAAATAGGCACTGCTAATAAACTTGATTGCTTTAAAAATGTAAACGAATGCTACCTGTACATGTTGTGTAATATATACTTGTTATTCTTATTAATAAGGCAGTGAGGTTGTTTACCTGACATGTATGGCACGTATCTATAAGCTAAATAGAAAAATCTAGTTCAAAATATTGGATTGTTTATTAGATACAACTTTATACAGCAAGCAGTCAATGAGTACATGTGTGTACTGCTAAATACACTTGATGGCATTAAAAATGTAAAATGATGCTACCGGTTGTGAAATAAATACTTGTAAGTTTCCTCCAAAGACAATTGTTTGGCTTCCGAAGAGTAATGTTTGTCACTTGAAGACCACGGTCCTAATTCATAAACAGTTTTGTATAGTACACGTGTTGGCCTGAGTCGCCTGACTCGATATAAAATCGCCCAACGAGTTGGAAACCTTTTGTCAACTCTTCAATCGTTCTGTATAACGCACAAAAACTGTGATAGATCACACTTGCAAGTTTACTATAAGTCATGTTAAAAATACTTGCCATTTGTATCAGCAATATTGTCTTTCTTCGAAAATAGTGTTGCTCTTTTGATGTGGCATAGATATGGCGACGAAATAATATTATAAACACGATCGGGATTAAAGAATACTTGTTTCCATCGTTCAACCTGACAGCTCGTACATTGACGCCAAAACATTCTAAGCTTCGATTGTCCCCGATGTAATTGTCGCGCATTGGTTAGAGTTTACACGAAAAAGCTAACACACACACCCACACACAACACGATAGCAATATATCTGCGCAAGCGCAGATACAAAAACGTGCCGCCATCTTGTTTTTCCTCTACTAGTAGGATATGAGCTAATAGCCTGGTAGTAGGGAACCAATCAGATTACGCAAAAGCTCATATCCGATAGCATGCTATATAATAAAAGGTAATATATCGTTAGAAAAATTTGAACGTCTATAGCTAAAGTCATATTGTCTAAAACGCATAAATCAATAATTTCGCTATAGTATAGTCCGGTGCGACAATTTTCGTGTGGCGTGCGACGGTCTACAGAAATGTTTGGCCGGAAAAATGATACAGGACAATAACATAGATAAAATATTTTCAATCTGTAGTGTAGGTAACATTCAAACCCATGTCTTAAAGCCATTACTAAGCGAAAGACCAAAAACTAAACATTTTCCCACGGTCTACATAAAAACTAGCGTTGGCTACATATAATAAGATCTCATTAGTATTCAATAAAAACGCATTTTCTGTGTAGACCGTGGGGAAATAAAATACACGCCTTTATTTGGGCCGATTTTGGCCTTAACTATTAGAATTTGATAACATTAACACACTGAGATACAAATAAGTATCCACACTTGTGTGTTCTCTGATAATAGTTGTGTAAAGCAGCGAGGACAGGCTGAAATATTCCGTTGTTGATCTTGCGGAATTTGGTAGTTAAAATACACAATGTTCCAGCGTACGGCCATCATTTCTGTTTCTCGATCATCTACACGCCATTTTTAATAAATATTAACGGCCTCTTACTAGTGCAGAATATCGGCGTATCTTTCACAAGCTCGATGTCGCGAGTGAAATGAGTTTTTGGGGCAGACAAATGAACGACTTCTCCCTCTAACATCAATAGCAAATCATGCCATGGTATCACTGTAGCACTCCACCGAAAATCATTAAAAAAAATGCACTCAGCCTCTTCTACGCCAACCCAGGCAAACGTTCCCGAAGCTGGATTAAGAAATGTTTGAAAAATCTCCGCCAATGGTTTTAATATAAATGTTTTACCGCAGTTTGCTGGACCAACGATCATTATATTTCGATGTTTTCCGCGTCCCTTCGTTATTAATTCCACAATCGCTTGTGCAAATTTCTGTTTGTCAATGCCATTGTCGTTCAGTATGTCGTTTGCACATTGAAGCCATACACCCTTACATTGCGCGTGGCATGCTTGCTTTGACGCATCCACAAGTAATTCTGTTCGGCTTTTCTTAGCCCTATCCAATACTTGTCTAGCTGTTTTCATTCGCCAAGTCGTGTCTAGCAAGTCTTGAATTGCTTTCGGCGATTTACTCAAAATATACTGCACCAGGTCTATTTTGCCTTCCTCTCTTTGTTTGTGAGCATATGCGCGTAGCTCCGTCACTGTCGTTATGTTTATTTTTAGAATAACTTCAGACACGTCAAATGCCGCCAAGCGCTTCTTCTTTTCTTTCTCTCCTCGCTTTTGTCGACCGCCCTGCTCGGTTTGGTGGCGTTTCTTGGCAGTTTGTGCCCTGGTCACACTTGCCCTTGTGGTTTTCGGCTCGTTATGGCTGCGAAGGTCTGGGTGCGTCTCATTCTCTTCGTAACTGTTGTCTTCCTTGGTGACATACCGCCAAGCACTATAATAGTTATAGTGTACACTTGAGTAATTCACCTCGATGGCAAACTTCTCCTCGAGATATCTTTTGGAATGGAGCCATCTTTGTGACTTTTGCAACTTTAATGCAAGATGGTAGTGTTTACCGCCATCCGCATGGCTTTCTCGGCTGCAACACCAATGTTTAACTTTGGCAGAACCACTTTCAAACGAATTAACGACCGCTTTCGCAAAATCACCACAGTTTGTAAATTTGTCCAAGTCCGCTTGACTATAAGTTAGTAGGTAAACACTTCTTACTGCTGAAGTACGGAGACTGTCTACCAAACTTAACGCAGCCATATTTCAATATGTAAAAGATTACATTTTACACCACGCTTAATCTGTGACTGCCTATTACTCTATAAGCATATCCTATGTCACATAAGCTAATTTAAAACAGTAGCCGGATGTAAATAGCTTCCTATAAACACCCAATCACAACTTCAACCAATTACGTAAGTGCGCTTAGTACCACTTGACATGTCCGTTGACTATTGACTCCACCTTTACATATTATGTGTTTCCGGCTACGCCTGCTTTACGAAAAATCTTATTCAAATTTCTTGAAATCTTATTTATTTACTGCAAACATGCCAAAAATATATCAAAGTAACAGCAATATACATATTTTTGCCAGTTTTTTTTGTAGTATTTCGTGCTTTTGACACACGCCCTATTTTCAGACAATCCAGGCCAAAAACCATTTGGATAGTGCACAAATTTATCAATTTGTGTAATATTGCGGGGAATTTTATATTAATTTTTGATTGGATTGAAACCCTGAGGTAAGAAAACGATATCAACATTGATATGGGGGAGTGGGGGTATGATTTATAGTTGTAAATACATTATGAGTGCATATCAGGTGTATTGTCCACATGATTTTGGCCTTGATTGTAGATAAACTAAAGGAAGAACTGCGAATACAAAATAACAATAATATATATCCTTCATAACTCCCTAAGCATGCTGGGCTACAACTCGCGTGACCGGAAGTCAGCATATCATTTCACTGTACTATCCTCAATAACAGTAGTGCTTCAGTTGTGTATTACATTATGCTTTATTGCATTATTATAAGATAATACCATGATTAACTCAGTTTGTTTTACTAAGTAAGCGGTATATTTACCTAGACGATCGAGAACTAGCGAACGTACCAAGGAACTATATAAAATGCACACTCTCAATGAGATTATATTAAAGCTAGTGAAGCAGTAGAATCATATCGAGTTTATTTGGCATAACTTTATTAACACAACAATACATAATCCAAGCAAGTTACGAATACTAAAATTACCTCAATATATTTAAAGTTTTCCCATTTAGCGTAAACTTCACTACTTCAGCACGAAAATGAATGTCAACACAGCATATTTACTTGTCCTTTGCAAGTTGTCATTTCTGTTTTCAAAGTTGTTTATGTCTCGCTCATCTTGAAGATAATTTCCAATAGTCAGCAGGTTATCAGATTGTGACTATGAGTAATACTTTTCAGTATTAAAATTCAATAAATCATATAAATCGTTTATAATCAGTTTTCTTGATCGAGACGGCGGAATACTTTATAAACCCAGATCGAAATATGATAGTTAAATGTGCCCTGACTTGAGCCTGCGCTTTCTGATTTGAGATGTCTGCGGAGTAGGCAAAGAGCGTGACACAAGGGAAAAAAAACCCAAAAAACCCGAGCCGAAACCCTACCACAGGTAGCTCGAGTAATAAAAAGGAGTGATGGGCCTTAGTGTTATTTGCATAATTATAAATTAGTTAAATATTAACCGATTACGTCACGGACATGGAATGTAGCCGATGCGTCCAGCCGTTGGTAGGGCGCGGGATCACGGGATCACGGGCGCACCGAGCCCCAACGGCTGGAATCTGAGCCTACAGTTTTCCTGGCTTTTTCCACAAATTTGTTGTTTTCACAGTTGTCAAAAATAGAATAACGGATAATAAAATAACCCATTCATATCGTATACCTTTTGTCTGAATGTATTTCCTCCAGTATCAAGCAAAATACAATAAATTCAATATCAGTAAAAGTTTTTTTTTTTTTAAACTTTAAACTGCTTTCCAGCCAATCAGAACACACAATTGAGTTCGATACTGGACCAGAGAAAAATAAAATATTTCACAGTTATGATGAAATTTTGGCTCTATGGGTTGAGAAAGTAGAACATCAAACATTTTCAGTTCAATGTTTAAAAACAGTAATAAAAAAATTTGAATTGTACACTGGGTTTCCAAATTATGAAACATTTTTTATGACTTTCTCAGTTTTCACCTGTGAAAGATTATAAAGATACCATGGGTCTGGTAACAGCCAAGTCGAAAGAATATAGAAAAGTGGAGGCCACTGTCACTGACAGCAGGTACTATCACCCAATGAAGAATTCTTTTTATGCCTAGCTTACAGTAGATGTGGTCTGCTGGAGAAAGATCTGGTTATTTTAAACAAAATATCTCCAGTGTCACAATGTTTGAGGATTTCGATAACATGGCTAGACTTCCTTTGAAACAGGTTAATGTCCATTCCCATTTGGCCCACACGAGAGTCAGAGACACTGGCAGGACTGGCATTTCGGGGGGGGGGGGGGGGGATTTGAAGGGTCTGATGCCCTGTAAAATTTTGAAATCTCAAACTTTCTACAATACCAGTTCCTTAATTCTCAGGAACAACTGTATATCCTAGACATTATTTTTCAACGACATTGTTAGACATTTACAGTATAGGAAAATTCAATTTAGCCATTGTCACGCAAGTGACTTAAGTTTTACAAAATGGAAAAAATATCTGCAATTTTACTAACATTAATTATTCTTTCCCCCTGTTTCTCATAAAATTTCACACTAATGGTGCCACTGATGAGACTTTGTAAAAAAAACAAGCCCCCAAATTTTAAATGCAAAGAGTTGTTATTGGATATCTATAATTAAATTGCACAGCGTTACAGTTTAATTAGAAATTTACAGCATTCATCTAGCTACCTATAACTGTTTAAACATTTACGTACAGTGCATTATTTACAGATATTTTAAAACTACTCTTAGTACTACAGTTTATATTATTGAATCAATTTATAGCTACAGTATAGGTTAAAAACGACGACTAGGGCGCTTTGACAACACTACAACAGTCGAATAGAATTAAAATTAGAACTAATTTTTTTTAGCCTATTGTACTGTATTTTACACCACACTAAAATGTTTACAGTATTTTCACCAGTGCAAAAGGGAAGAGAGGAAAAACAAAGACCAAATCCCAAGCGAAAGCGAAAGTACTTTGCAATCGGAGTTTTTGCAAAATACCTGAACAGTTCCTAGTGAAACAATTTTTTTCCGTGCCAAAGCAAATCAAAACAAAGCCTCACGAGGTGGTGCTATTCGAACAACAAGTGTTCCTGATCTGTTTCAAAGCCTTGTCAATTTTAAACAGCGAAAATGCCGAGAAGTGACATTTACAAGGGCATCAACTATACTACGATCTGCATAGATATACGTCTACATATGCATGAATGTGAAGGCAAATGGCTTACTGTACAGCAACCGATTACTTTACTCACCTCGAAATGTGCAAAAAGCTCTTTCTTGAAGCATGGTTTTGTTCGAACGTTCTTCACTCCATCGATGATTCTGAAGTAATTTTCTCGCTAGTATCAAAAGCAGTTTTGTTCCCACTTACACACTCAGAACATACTGTACGGTAGTTCATAACCTACCTGTCCTAACGAGAAGTAAAAATCTCTCATTCGGGAAAGAAAATACCGCTAAAACAGTCAATTAATCTTTCAAGCAAAATGCTCGCCTGACGCCGGCCATTTCCCCTGAAAAGTGAATCCGTACTTCAAATACCAGCATGCATTGCGATAATGCAAATTGCTCATTGGAAGAAAAACTTGATGACTTAAAGAAGAAAAAATTAAGCTACTGACAAACTCGAACACGCGTGTACTATTCACGTTGCCATTGCCATAGGCCAGTGTTAGATCACTCGGCCAGTAAAATCAAGTGGAAAATCCTCTGGAAAATTAAGACTTAACACAATCCCTACGTTCTACTTATAAGTGTTTATCAATTTAGGCAACATTTCAAAGCAAACCGTGAACTAAACTCGAACACTAAATTACTTGCTTATACTGTTGTACTTGCTAAAAGGGTGGGTTGGTGAGTGTAACTTTTCTATTTGTCAACCTGGACTCCTGTATTTGGTCGCCCACTGTCCCAGGTATAATGACCCGGCGCTTGAGGAAGGTACCTATTTTATACATGCCCTAGCTTACTTTCTCCCCGGGCTCTGCACGTTCCTTTATTGTTAACTTTGGTTATAACTAACCTCATCAATATTTTTCAAATTATAACCGAATTCTCATTCAAATCCTTAATCAACTGTTGTACTGTCCGGCAAACCGCACAACCCTAATCTAAAGGCAAAGTACAAGTCTGGGCTAACCCTAATCTAAAGGCAAAGTACAAGTCTGGGCTGCCTGTGCCTGTGTGAGTAAAAGCTACTCCTTGAGATTAACAAACCCTCCGCTGGAGTTATTATAACCCAATAAATTTAGTTAAAATAACTCCTTTAAAATAACTTCCCTGAAGGAGTTAATCTAATTCTCTCACCCGAGTTAAAACTACTCCTTGAAAATAACAGTGTAGGGACAATAAAACTATTCCTTCTCTCTGTTTTGGAACTAGAATTCGTTTATTTATAGGACTTCGTCGTTGAAGTTGTCGTCGTAAATCTTAAGGTCTCTAATAAGATTATTAAATTGAGATAATGTCCCTTAACATTAAGAAGATAATTTTTTCTATGTCAAGTATTTTTGGTGAAAGGCGCTCGAAACTCTATAACTTTTTGGCGTGCCACTCAAAACTTCCTTATTTTAGCATTATTGTGGGCCTGTACATAAAATCTACTAACCGTTTGTGAGCATTTGGGGTTGAGAGACATATAAAAAGATAAAAAAAAATCATAATTATGAAGGTAAGCTATGTTAGAAAAAATGTGTACAGTAATCAATGGAACTGCTTTTTCTCGTGTTCAAACAATTTTTTTGCGGTCTACTTAAAAATAATCTCATTATTTTAGCATTATTGTTTCGCTCATACAGTCAACAACTTTTAGGTACGCGTGGGGGTTGAGAAACATCAAAATATTTAAAAAAAACTATTGTCAATGTAAATATGATCAGTAGACATCAGCTTTGAGCGAATGTTACGCAACATAGAAAAAATTATCCTCTTCAATAGATTCAAAATTTCTGTTGTTTTTCAAAATTTTTAATGCTTTATTTAGGCAAACGTTTATTTGGAAGAAGGGAATCTTGAGCACGCTTTTATTTTATACACAAAGTTAATCACGTAAGTTATTGGTCACTGACTTGTATAAGGAAAATTGACAAAGTGTACTACAGTACACTTCAAAATACATGGCACCTGCCTATACCTGCATGGACTGTAATTACAAAGTTCTGTCAATTTCTTAACCATTGAGCTTGACGAACGGCTAGTAAACAACTGTTACATTAAGTAACATTGTTGTTAGTTAACGTCTGTAAATGCCGTTTTCCATTACGTGCGCTTTGCCCGGGCAGGCAAAGCGTGAAGTGTTCAGTTCGTTTTGGAAGTTGAAGATTTCCAACTTTCAAAGCCCGCTCCGCCCGCGTGGGCAAAGCGGACGTAATGGAAAACGGCCTTAACACTAAGTATAGGTTAGTGACCGAGGTTAAGGTCACTAACCGACTTAGTTTATTCATGACCCAGACGATATTTGTCGTTATTTAACAAAAAAATTGTATTCTAGACGTAGTTTTAAAGCGATATAATAGGTCATTTAATATGCAAGGTCAATAACCTATATATTAACCGCGGCACATCAAAGATAATTTATGCATGAATAAACTAAGCTCGCGTACCTACCGCATGTTACATGTACATCTACGATTGGCCTATCAGAGTATTGTGTACCAAGCGTGGTTACATGTTTACTTCTAAATAAATAACACGTGCTACGTTTTATAGATTATTTGTGGAAAAACTTCCGAAGCATGTTCAGTACAAACAAGTGTCAGCTTCTAGCAAAGTTGACAGCAAAAAGGTAATTATGCAGTTGTGGCGTCTTGTGGAACGTCGCAAAAGTAATGGACAGTTAGACACATGCCTTTGTTTTTCTAATTTTCTAGCCATTGGCTACAATCTTGGACAATAATGTTGTAACATCCCCGCCCCCTGAAATCAATGTTTTAACGTCGTTTCCCCCAAAAGCAATGTTGGCGAAAAGTTTAAAATAACAACATTGCATGAATCGAGGGGCTGGGGGTTGACTGTTACAACTACTTTTATCTAAGATTGTAGTTGTTTACGGTAGTTCGTTATAGTTAGTTATTTAGTTGTGTAGTTAGTTGTTTATCTATATGTTATCTATATGCTAGTTTAGTTAATAGTTTAGTCTGTCGGAGATGTGTATAAAGTCTTTTAGTTGGTTGTTTAGTTAGGTGGTTGTCTAGTTAGTTGTTCTTTAGTTAGTTGTTTAGTTAGTAGTTTAGTTATTTCTTTAGTTAGTTATCCCAGAGCCCGGTGAGGGTGCTATTCTCGACATGCGTGGAGTCCACTTTACACGCGTGTTGAAATGCGAATCAGTTTGAGCGATCTGAATATTTGTATATATGTATATATGTGTGGACGGACCACGCGCGGTGAAGATTGTGGGCACTGGGGACAATATAGTTCCTGACAAAAAGATTTCCACTAAGAACATAATATATTCTTGAAAAAAAGACTTGAGAACGGAGTATTTGGGATACGTTTATCTCGTTCAAAAGAACGGAAACATATCAGCGTTTATGTATATAAAGCACAACAACGTCTTTAGTAGCAGAAAACCCGTAAAACCGAAACTCGAAAGGACGAAAAAGCAATATAGTCCAGTTGCCACCTTACATGTTTCCTTAGGCAACCTTGTTGCTATGAGAAGTGTATTGTTTTTTTTTGTGGTTTTATACTTACATGAGGCTATCGAACTATATTAGCTTGGTTGCCGGAGCAGCAACTTTGGGGAACTCTGGTAGTTTGCATAAATCCAAAATGACTGATTTGCACAAATCCAAGATGGCCGCCATCGAAAGGGTAAAATATAATGTTTTAACCAATCAGCTTAGAATCAACTAATACATCTTTTTCGTATAATTTTGATACGAGGAATCGATTTCTGATGTAAATTTTGTAATTTGAGATGAAATTTGGCATCAAAGGTCAAGGTCAAGGTCATTTTCGGCCAAAATAGTATAAATGGCTTAGCTCGAGCCTTAAACAAATCTATTTTAATAATCTTAGTGTCTATCTAAAAGCTGTCGATGGTCGTGGAGTGATTCAGAATAAGCTTTTCAGCGAGTGAGAGTTAAGCTAATGTTCTAAAGGTCAAGGTCAAAATGATTTGAACCTTTAAAATCTGTAAAAAAAATTGGGTCAAAAGTCACGGTCAAGATTATTTTGGACCAAAAATAGTAAAAATAGCCTACTATATAATATATGTTTACTTGCGGTAATATTAATATAATGCAATATAATCTTGATACTTTAAGATAAGGGGTAGATGAAGTACTAAATGGGATTGAGGCAGATACCGCTGACCACACACAAGGGTTGCTGAAAGTAAAAATTGCTTATTCCTTACTTACAAACTCTAACAGTTTCTCTTTTTTCTGCTTACCTTGTTGCTGTAAATGTTGACTGAAATAAGGTAAGTCTATTGTTATTTAAACCAGTTTGAAAAGCCATCCAGGCAGAAGTTTCTTCAAGTTGTCAACTATGCGATAGTCATTCACTCTTTTGTGACTTCAGTTATGGATGGCTCAAGGTGTTTTCTCCCTGTTTGTCACGGAGGTGGTGAAGAGACGAAATTCACCGAGAGAGGGATTAAGAAGCTTATCTCATGCGCCAATGCCCGTGGAGATGGGGACGTAAAGGCTAAGCTGCAGGACATTATCGATGGTTGTGGTAATGCTGCAAGCATAGTCTGCCACAAAGGTTGCTACTGCACTTATACATCAAAAGAGAAAATTGACAGGGTTAAAAAATCGCAAAAAAGAAAGGCTGAAGATGAGGGTGTTAGGGTGACAACAAGGTCCCATACTCAGGCAGCTGACAATGGTGTGTTTGAGTACAGACGTGATTGCATATTCTGTGGTGGTGAATGTTTACATAAAGATGATAGACACCCAGAAAGATGGGACCGTTTTCGTGAATGTATGACGAAAGAACGGTTTGATAAAGAACGTAATCCACTACCATCTATGAAAGATGTGGTTCTGGATGTTGCTGAGCAACGTAATGACGATGTAGCTAGAAGGGTCAAGTTGCACATTGGTTTTGTTTCTGATTTACCTTCTTCCGAGTGCAAATATCATGTACGCTGCTATAACAGTTTCATGAAAATTCATAAATATGCTGACTTGCCAACTGGCAACGTAGATGATAACGTTCTGAAGCAAGTCATTGAGTGCATGAACGGAAACAGGTCTAAAATCTGGAATAGTGTTGAACTGCATTGCTTATACTCTGATCTAGGTGGCAAGCTCACTCGACGTGACATGTTTAGAAAGTTGACTGACTGCATGAGTAAGGATGTTATCGTTGTTCGGGTAGATGGCTGTGCTGCCATTGTTGGTTTCCGTGAGTTTATTGCTCAACTTCTCAAGGTAGTCCAGGTGGTTGAAACGGATGAGAAAAGCATTGATTCCGTAGTGAGGCAAATCAAGCACGAGGCACGGTCAGTTAAATATAACAGCGCCAATTACGACTTATCTGATTTTACACAAGCCAACACAATCAAGGCGACCAGCTCCACTTTGTTGACGTTGATTTCGGATTTGGTCTCTGGTGGTGAAGTGACCAAGAAATCGCTGTGCTTGAGCCAGTCAGTTCAGAGTCACGTTACAGGTACCAGAAATCAAACAACATTAGGACTGGCCGTAAAACTGCAGCACCGGTATGGAAGTTCCGAACTTATTAAGCTCCTTCATGAGCATGGCTTCACAACCACGTACGATGAGGTCCTAAGATTCCGAAAATCGGCCGCTCGTTTTCTGGGAGACAACGCACAGATTCTTCACAAGTTCATGGGGTTAAGTAGATCTGTCGGCATCATCTTTGCATGGTTTGACAACCTTGATCTCCAGGTCTTCACGCCCAATGGTCGACGCACTACTCATGTCCTCTCACATGAATCCAGCAACCTCATCCTGCAGGTATTCTGGAGTATGGCCGTGCGCAGCCAGGAAAAAGCAGTCTCGTCATTCCTAGGCTTTCTAAGAAAGCCGCGCAGTCTAGGACCAGCAGTAGTTCATCGGGCAGCCTTTCTCTGCAGCACTACACCGGAAAGACCAAGGTCAACCCCCCTACTGTACAGGTTACATCTGGAATCGCCTACCAAGAAGCATGTACACGGCAAGCGAGTCTGGTTACTGCACAAGAGAAGGACATGAAGTGGCTAAACACGCTCAACACACAGAAGAACGCGATGGAGTGGAGCGGGTTCAACAATCAGGAGTCTCGCAATGATCAAAGTCAGAAGAAGCCAGCAAGTACCTACATGTTTGGACCTCTCATCGACGCCAAAGCCTCGCATCCAAACACAGTGCTGACTTCGCTGGAGTACCTCAAGAACTCATTGGCTGACATGGGAATGACCTATGCCCACATTTCCGTCGACTTGCAGCTGTACATGGTGGCCTGCCAAATCAAATGGAATGATGTTGATCGCTTTAAAAACGTCATTCTTAGGCCTGGGATCATGCACACCGTGCAGTCCTTCTGTGGTTGCATTGGAAAGCTTATGCGTGGGTCAGGTATCGAGACTCTCAATAGCTCAGCATTCGGAGGGCTAACAGGAATAATGAATGGCAAGTCTTGGGTTCGGGCTATGCGAGCATACCGAATGGTTTCAGCTTCTATTCTTCAGAGCTACTTCCTCACCACTGGTCCCAAGAGCTTTCAGGATTTGAGCAACTATCTTGAGATATGTCGGCAACATCCAACTGGCAGGCACTGGGTTGATAACCTCATCAAGCCAACTTTGCTCGTCCATCAACTGCTTCGTAGTGAAAGGGAGGGAGATTTTCTGCTGCAGCAACTCACACTCGAGCGTATGCTCCCCTACTTCTTTGTTGCTGGCCACCACCACTACGCCCGCTTCATTACCCAACACCTTCTTGAAATGCGTCACCTGCTGCCACCCATGGCCAAAGCGGAGCTAATGTCAGGTGCCTTTGCGTGCCATCATCAGGAGGGTAGCTGGAATGGTGTGAGTTCTGACCAGTTCGGTGAACAAACTGCCATTCGAATCGGCAAGGGTGGCCTCAAAGGTATGACCCTTTCTCCAGAGATGGTCGCAGAATGGATCGATTCTTTTCCCATCACTGCCTACCTCTCGGACACCATGGAGCACATCTATCCTAATCCTGTTGATGCAAGTGACACAAGCAGTGGACCACGTCACAAGGAGGAAGGAGAGAAGAGAAGAGAGATGTATGCCGATGATCGACGTATGATCTCACTTGAGCTGTCTAAAATGTCTCACCCATTAAAGAATCAATCGCCACACCTCTATAACATCGCAAATGGTAGCTTTGCACCCCCAGAATCCAAGATAAATGTTGCAGAATCAGTCAGCATAGGCGAAAGAATGGTTTCAGAGTTTCGAGTATCCCTTCCCACTGGATTCCATGCAACCATTTCAAGCCTTGTTAAGACCATGGAGCACATAAAGAAAGGTGTGAAAGTGGGTGACAAGATGATTTTTGACCCGGAGGCTATCTTTCTCAGGCTGTTGACCATTGGACAGCAGCGACAAATGGAGCTAGCACCCATCTTCCAGTATGAGCTGTGCCCAATACCTCCCTCTCTCATCGACGAGTATGGCTGCTTCCGGAAAGGTAGCAAGGCACCGCTGGCTCACAAACTCTGCGTGGAGACAGTGCGACCACTTTCACCTGATGTCACCATCGTTGATGTGAGCCAACTACTCTATCGCATAATTTGGCCGTGCAGAGGAGATGCGTAGGTAATAGTCGAGTCTATCAAGACCAGATTATCATCTCTTCCGGGTAAGAAGGTCTTAGTCTTCGACAAATACTATGACAATTCTGCAAAGGACCGTGAACGCATGCGACGTGCTGGCCTCGGCTCCGTCAATTACGACCTCACCATCAACACACCACTGCCCAGACGAGACGCCATCATGAGAAATAAGCACAACAAGTTGCAACTGTCAAAAGTACTAAGTACCTACAACTTTGGTGAAGACGTCATGGTGGAGAGCCGCAGCGATGGTATGTTCACCCATGATGAAGCAGACATGACGATGATCTCATACCTCCTCAAGGCTGCCAAATCCGACACGCAAGTGATCCGCATCCTCTCAGATGACACCGATGTGTTCGTACTACTCGTGTACTGGGTGTACCGAAACAAAATCCAGGCCATAGTGCAGATGCAGCGGTGGGATGGAACAGTTTGGAACATCAATGCCACCTGTGCCCAGCTTGGTCCCAAATGCCTGCAGATTCTAGGAATGCACTATTTGACTGGCTCAGATACCACTTCATATCTGTTTGGCAAGGGAAAAGTGTCAGCCCTAAAGACCCTAAAGGCAGGAGACTTCCCTGGGTTGGATTCGGCATTGGGTGAGCTTGATGCTAGCCATGCACAGCTCATGGAAGCAGGACAAGCCTTCTTTTGCGCTCTCTATGGTCAGAAGAATGGGACGACAATGAGCGAGGCGAGGTACCGTATGTACACAAGTAAGTCTGGAAAGCTGCTCAAGATCATGTCGCTACCACCAACTGAACAGAACGTTTTCCTACACATCTTGCGTGCCCATTTGCAGACAATACTAGCTAAATCAGCTGACAAGCAGGGTCCACCTGAACTTGACATCACAAAGTTTGGATGGGATTTCAAAGATGGTATACCAGTACCAGCAACCGCCAATCAGCCTCCAGGACCCACAGATCTTATGGATGTAGTGCGATGCGGCTGCAAGGCGGAGGGGAAGGCGTGCGCGACCGGAAGTTGCAGCTGTCATCATGGCAAGATATCATGCACTGTGTACTGTGCTTGTGCTTGCAGTGACGAATGCTTTAACCCATTCAAGAGAGACGACGAAGATGAGGTGGAAGCCGGGAGAGAAGAAGGATGTGTGGAAGAAGGATATATGGAAGAAGATGAAGTTGAACATCGGGCATTAGACCCTGACGAAGAATGGGAGTAGTTAATGATGCGTACTGATACATTTTTGTTTTAATCAATTTTTTCTCATTTTATTGATCTGTTGTATACGTACTGATGTCATGAGGAATAATAGTATATTAACGTTGGTTAATTATTGAAAATCTTAGTTTTGATCAATTGACATTCACTTTGACCCCTAAATTGTGACCTTGGATGACAGTTATTCTAAAATAATTTTCCATCGACTTGTCATCCTGTAAAATTATGAGATAGATACAAAAACCCATCAAAATAGTTTTCTTCTAGGCGGAAATATAGCATTTTCCATATTTTTGGGCGGATTTTTTGGGTTCAAATTACTTTGACCTTGACCTTTAGAACATTACCTTAACTCTCACTCGCTGAAAAGCTTATTCTGAATCACTCCACGACCATCGACAACTTTTAGATAGACACTAAGATTATTAAAATAGATTTGTTTAAAGCTCGAGCTAAGCCATTTATACTATTTTGGCCGAAAATGACCTTGACCTTGACCTTTGATGCCAAATTTCATCTCAAATTACAAAATTTACATCAGAAATCGATTCCTCGTATCAAAATTATACGAAAAAGATGTATTAGTTGATTTTAAGCTGATTGGTTAAAACATTATATTTTACCCTTTCGATGGCGGCCATCTTGGATTTGTGCAAATCAGCCATTTTGGATTTATGCAAACTACCAGAGTTCCCCAGAGTTGCTGCTCCGGCAACCAAGCTAATATAGTTCGATAGCCTCATGTAAGTATAAAACCACAAAAAAACAATACACTTCTCACAACAACAAAGTCTTCAATCTGGCAACTGGACTAATAGTAATGCTTGTAAATACGGTAAAAACATATGTAATCACGAACATGTAGTAGCAATACTGTTCGAGTTTCTCTGTTTACATCCTATCACTGGTTAAGTTTGTTTTCTATTTTGTGTGTTCTTGCATGTTAAAAGTATTTTAAACATATATTCGTTGTATGTTTTCGCTTGCCCGTTGTTGTTTTTTACCTGTGGCTGCCGTCTTATTTTCTTTTAAGTGTAAATAGTTTCCTTAGTGTAAAACCACTTGTGACTTAACGTAGCATGTTTATAATTTGGCATAAAAATCGGAAAAGGCGCAATTTTTCCTTCTGTAAAAGGTACAAATTATGTAGAAATATTCATTAACATGTAGGTGAAAACAGTTTCAGCAGTTCAGATTTTTATATACATGTAAAATTATTATTTTTTTGTTATATTAGCTTAAAGGAATTTGAAATGCGACCAACGAATATAACTGTAGCATCCAGCTAGCAGTTATTTGAATAGTTTTCAATCAATTCAATGCCTTTGGAAAATGCAAATATTTTAGATGGTCTAGCAACGTTCCTTGCAAACGTGGAAAGAAAGAACTGTAAATTACATGTATAACCCTAAATATGACGTGCAATTTTGTTCATCTCAATATTTTTTTACGAAATAACTTTCTTAAATTTTTCTTTGTTTCTCGTTTCCTTTTTCTTTAAAAAAATTAGAGTTAAACAGCTTTTTATTGCGTCTACGTTGCTATAGCAACAGTAGACGTTATGTTCCACTGACCTCTATATAACTGGACTGCGGGTCCCTGATACTTTTGTATTACATGAAGTGTCCCCAATTGGACGGCGCGCCATCTTGTTAGGTCTTCCGACGGCGTAAAGTAGCCCGAAGTGTTGCGACTCACGCCGATAACTCTTTTGAAGCAAAAAAGTAAAAAGTTAAAAGACATTGAAATACATGTAATCTGAACATAATAGAAAAACACACCAACAAACCACGACAGTAATTAAAGAACTTTCATAGAGCTGTGTCAGAAGGGCCACTTTATATGTGTACATGTTGATCAGTTGTGGTACAAACATAGTGTTTGTCATACAGACAAAACCCGACTAACATTTCCTAACTCAGGTAAATACTTACAAAACACACTAAGTGTTAACAATGTTGAATGGCCTTGCCACTCAGGTACGAGATACCTTAATTAAGAAAGGAAAAGTCCCGCCATATTCTGTTGCAAATGGAATGAAATTCCCGCCCAAACCAAATTTTTTTTTGACTTGACTGAACTAGAGTGTGGACTTATTGCTCCAAGGTTAGCCTTTCAAAAAAAAAATATGCAAGCTCCCAGCGGAAAATAATTTAATATAAATGGTAATGTGGTTAATGTACCAGGAGATGTCATTAATACGGTTAACGTGTTACCAAGGTTACCCCAACAACCTGCCACCATAAAAGTTCAGTTAAAACGTCGGTTGCAGTATAAAAGTTCAGCGCTGTAGCTAAATGTAAGACCAAGCAGCTAAACACAAGTACACTTTATCAATATGAGGAAATAACTCTTGACCCAAATTGGGGGATAAACTTTGATGAAGGCATGCAGTGATGACATACGCATAGATTCTTCTGAAGAAACTCTAAGGGAGGGTGAAAATAGGAATACTGAAAATGAGGTAGACAATATAAATGATGATGGTTTTAGTGAAGATGAAGCAGATATTCCTGCAGGAGTCATTGATAGTATGTTGACAGCTACGGACTTTCTTGATGATGGTGAACGCGAACTAATTCACAATATTGCACCTGGAGAGGGTAACCGATCACTCAGCATTTTTAGAGACAAATATTCAGAAGAGTTAGCTTACCCAGGAATATTTTTAGGTCAAAAAGACCTGAAGAGAAACAACGATTAACAAGTGTTTACTATAGTGATATCTGTAAATCAGAATTACGAAGGTCAGGGAGAAGGGCAGTCATGTGTGTTTTCCAAACTAAAAACGTAGAGATTAAAATTTTACTGGGAAAATCCATGATGAAGGTTATAAATTTTTGAGGGTGCTTAGAGGCTCTCCACCATATTTTGAAAAGGCAAAAAGGTTCATCAACATTATTTTGTAGCTTTTCATCTGCTGAAACAAAATAGAATACTTGTTAAACTTGTTGATCATATAGACTACAGTGATGATGAATTAGAAAATTTAAACTGCAATGAAAAATGCAGATTAATTTAAAAATTAAACGAGATGTACCTGTAAGTTGAAGTTTGATTGTAATTCTATGAGATATTGGACAAGGAAACTAAGGAGTTATGTGAGATATGCGCGCGCAGATCGAGTGTTCAGTCTTTAACGCAGTGAGTGATTGCAACAGCTAAAATTTGGGTGGGAGACACTTGAAGTTGTTCATGTGTTGTTTCTCTCAGAACTGTAGTGTTAGCAATACAAATAACTCATAGAATTACAATCAAACTTCAACTTACAGGTAAGTCTCGTTTAATTTTTAAATTCTATTTCGTTATTGGACTACGTCACTAAGGAGTCATGTGAGATATTTAAAGTGTTGAAATCACGAACTTTAATGTGAACAAAACACCAAACATAACAAACTACTGTTACTATTATTTACACCTCAGCCACTGCTGTTGTTTACTGATGACAACAGTAGTTGTCCAAAAATGTTGGCATTTCCCAAAGGTTTGTTGTAAAACTTATTAAAAAGTTGTGGCATTAGACCACCCAGCACTTTCTAAAATTGTTGCAATGGGCATGCTTGATCTGTTTGCTGCAGAAGTTGATGCATGCCGCTCGAGTGCTGTTGTATCCAGTGAACTTAGCTGTGTCAATTCCAGCCATTTTCAAAACCAATTTGCTTGGCAGAAATAATGTGAATTCACTCCTTGGTAACACAATTGGTAACTGAACTAACCTCTGCATTACTACTGGCCACCATGTTTGCATTGTCCATTTTGGAACACGTACCAGTCCTTCTGGCCCCTCCTTCTGGATTTTTTGAAGCACCTGACTGATTATTCTAAAGGGTGGAAAAGCATAAAATTTATAACCAACCCAAGTTTGGTGAAATGCATTTACTGCTAGTGCTTCTGGGTCTGGGTGATATGAAACAAATGGTTTAACCTGGTGGTTTATACGGGAAGCAAAAAGATCAATATTTGGCAAAAACTGAAGTTTTTCACATGCTTGTCTGAACAAATCTTTGTTGAGACACCATTCGGTACACCGTCTAGACTTTCTGGCCTCACGGTCAGCCTCAATATTGTCTAGACCAGGTATACGGGCAATTGTCAACCAAACATTGTTAGTAATACACCAGTCCCATATGGTTTTGGTAAGGGTTTTAGCTGTGACGAATGACTGGTTCCCATTTTATTAATATTAGCCTGGGCTGTTGTATTGTCAACCAGCACTTTTACGTGTTTGCCAAATACAAGCTGTTTATAGGCCTTCAGCTAGCCCAAATAATACAGCTAACATTTCAAGATAGTTGATGTGGTAGCTGCTCTCCTCCAAGGTCCATAGGCCCCCTGTTGCTAAATTATTAACTGCACAACCCCATCCCTGTTTTGAGGCATCTGTGCGAACTGTAATTTGTGGTTCTTGTCTGTATAATTATTTGGTTGACAGCAGTATCAACCGAATCAATCCACCACTGAAGCTCACATTTAACAAGTGGTGTTAACACATACATGCCTCAAAATTTCCTGCACTTTGTTTGAGGGCTTTGCTAACAGAATTAAGTACAAACCCAAGGAACACTATAACTTGTGTTACAAAACCTAGATTATCCATGAGTCTTATTGTGTCTATCACATTGTTGGCACATTCATCATAATCATTACCAATGAAAATAGAGTCATCAATATAGGGGGATGACAAATGACCTTGTTGTCTCAAAGTTGAGAAGACTGGTTTCATAAGTTTTGTGAATTTCCTAGGACAAAATGCTAGCCCAGTCGGAAAACATGTAAATTTGTATTAGGTCTCACTCCAAATAGATTTTAGATATTTCTGATGTTTTTGTGAAACATGCACAGAGTAGTAGGCATCTTTTAAATCGACGGATGCCATGAAACAATTTGGTTTTATTAACTGTATAGCCGTCCAAATGGAGTCCATTTTTAAGTGTCTATATAACACATGCTTGTTTAAGCCTTTTAGATTTGATATTAATTTATGGGTCCCATCTGGTTTAGGTGTGAGAAATATTGGTGAAATAAATTCGCTTTTTTCACCTGAAGACTCAACAATAACGGCTTTGTCTAGCAATTTTCGTATTTCCTGTGCAAATCACAACATTTTCAGACTCAGAAAATCGATTTCCCTTTATACACGGCCGATTCTGTAACGGCAGGGAAAGTAAACTCAATTTTCCCCCATAGACTGTGTTTAATACTTCTGAGTCAGAAGTAATTTTTCGCCACTCACCCAATCTACATGACAACTGACCGGCTTTAAAGCAGCCTAGCTGTTCTTTGTGTGGAATAATTTGTTACAGCAGGCATAAGTGCTGTTGAATTGCTTACCTGCAATTGATCTAAAACTGTTCTTGCGTCATCTTTTACTGCCATAGGGCGTGCTTGGGCTGTGGGGCTTTCTTTGTCTGAGAGGCCGCGTCTTTGGAGGAAATTGCTTCCATTGGCCCTGGGATAAAATATGGTTCCCATTTTCCTGCCTGTTGTTGTTATTGTTGAACGTGCTTGCCGAAGCCGATGTGCTTTTCGACCTTGGTTTGTCAAATCTTTCGGGAACAGTGGTTCGGATATTGTTGAGCCTCGATTGAAGATCATCCCCGAATAGTAATGTAGTTACAGGCACATGGGAGGCACACAAACTGGCATAATCTTTATGCAAATTGGGTTTAATGGCGTCGCGGCGACGCATGCATTGACAGCTCACACATTGTGTGGCCCAACAGTGCCAGAGCATCGGTGTTCATTGTCACCAGCTGGTCAACTTCTGACAGATTTTTGTTTCTCATCTGAAGGAGATTTTCTTCACTATCGATTTTTGGATCGCAGTCGCACGAAGGTCATGGTGCTTCGCCTGTTGGCTGAGCCTGTCCCAAATCTCGGCGTTTACACGCGGGACGATCAACTTTTCGCAGTTTTCAGGTCTGGAGTATTTGTCCATCTTTTTTTGTTTTTGTTTTGTATCGTTGAGCTTAGAGGACCAACGTTTATTGACAATATCGGCAAGTTGCTGATTTATGTTCGCTACAATACCCTCCTTTTGGGCGAAATCCTTTGCAATTTCGCTTAACTAAGCGTCCTGCTCGAGTCGAGCACATGTGGCGCCTGTTGCCCCTTCTGTAGCCGAGTCGGCTAGGGGTTTGTTTGGACAGAGTATCTCGCCATTGCTAGCATCGCTACCGGCTGAGTCACCACGGCCATCGGCTGCACTTTTTTGTGTAACTCGTTTGTCATTTTTCTTTCGGTTTTTAGCAATCGTGGCCTCTGAGTCAGAGGCTTCAATTGCCGCCGATCTTTTCATCGAGCGTTCCATAGTCACCATTTGGTTGCCATTGTGGTCAATGACTTTCAAGTTGCTTAAAACGCAGGAAAGCGGTTCACCTTCGTCAGCGCTTGCTTCTTCGTCTTCTTCTTCGTTTAGTAATTCCATTTCATCTTTATCTGACAATGGGAGGTTCTCTCGTCTTGGGTGTTTGTCGCTGCCATAATAAACACGACCGTTCACTCGTAAAACAACGCGGGCAACTGAACACTCGATCTGCGCGCGCGTATCTCACATGACTCCTTAGTGACGTAGTCCAATAACGAAATAGAATTAAATGGACCCTGTTACATCTGCCAGACATTTTGATTATCAATTTAATACATTTTTAAACAATTTCTGATGAGCGAACTTGCGGCAGTTGGAAAAATTTAAGATTGGTTTTACAGAGTTGAGTATCAACAACGAGGCTCCCCTCATATTCATATGTTGATATGGTTGATATGGAATGCTCCTGTATTTGGTGTTGATAACCATGATGATGTAACATTTATTGATCAAATAATTACTTGTCAAAAACCAAACAATGATCCTGAATTGCTTAACCTAGTAAACAGACAAACTCATAGGCATTCTCGCATATGTTGAAAAAAATCAAAAAAATCTATGTCGATTTAATTATCCTAAGCCACCAATGAGGTTAACTATGATGCTTTTTCCCCTTGATGACAACTTTTCTGTCTTCTGTCAAAAAACTTAAAGAATCCTGGACATCGCAGAAAAATTAAATGATCTAAAAGAGGGAGATGATATCACATTTGAACAACTTCTCACAAATCTAGGTGTGTCTGAATAAACTTATTTGCTGGCAATTAGATCATCTCTCAATTGTCCAACTATAGTTTTAAAAAGAATACCAAATGAATTAAGAGCTAATATGGACATCCAATTTGTTTTTGATATTTATGCATGTGCAATGTACACTGTTTCATATATTTCCAAGGCTAAAAAAGGAACGAGTGAATTATTGCGGAAAGCATGTGCTGAAGCAAAAGAAGGAAATATTAGCATAAAACAACAAGTAAGAGATATTGGAAACAAATTCTTAAACAGTGTAGAAATTAATGCTCAAGCAGCAGTTTACATCATCTTGCAATTACCAATGCGCAAGGCAAGAAATTTTGATTAATACATCTCTTCCTGATGAAAGAGTTGAGCTTTTAAAACCATAGTGAAATAGAAGAAATTCCAGATAAAAGTGAAAAAATCCATTCAGGTGGGCTTTTAAAAAGATATCTTGAACGTCCAGCTTCTCTTCATAATCTAACATTAGCTGATTGGGCAGCATGGTACGATTCTTGTGGAAAACCATATCAAAAGAAATCAACAGAATTAGACACTGACCATCTCCCAGTAGAACATTTAATTGACAATGAATACAATTATGATGAACTGTGTGATGACATTGCAACTACATGTAATTCTCCAACAAGTATAAGAATTAAATTAAAAAGCGTTCAAATGCTAGAATCATCAGAAGTGTCTGGTTCAACAAGGAGTCTCATTCAGAAAAGTATTATCGTGAGCTCATTATGCTCTTTACTCCGTGGAGAAATGAACTAACTGACCTGATTTGAAAATATTCTACTTACAAAGAACATTACCTACAGTAGCTTTAGCCAGTCAGATAACTGAAAAGATGAATGAGTATGCAGTTTGTGCAGAAGATTTGAATGAAATGCAACAATGCATACATGACAATGATGATCAATTTCATTCCATAGCACCAGACGCACAGCATTTTGAAGCAAAAGATGAGAGTGAGGGTAATATTGATTTACATCCTGATTTAAATGAAAGATACGATTTATCAGATGACATCGGTATCCCATCAACACAACCTAGTGGTGAACCACTTGTCTTAAATAAAATACAAGATGACGAATACCGTAGAATGGTACAAATGCTGAGTAAGAAACAAAAGGAATTTTTTAAACATGCCTTACACCTAATCAAATCATCTGATAAACCATTTTACTGTTTCCTCAGTGGAGGTGGGGGTGTTGGAATATCTCACTGAACAAACTCAATATATCAGGCTGCACTGAAATATTATAATACATGTGCTTGTGAAGATTTTTACCAAGTAAAAATTTTACTTCTAGTTCCAACTGCATGGAAAAGCTACTTTTATCCCCAAGGGTAGCTAGTACAATACACATTGCTCTTGCAATACCAGCAAGTCAGTATAAACCTCTTGATTCCAGTAGGTTGAACACGTTAAGATGCCAACTAAGTGGTGTAAAATTAATATTGTTAGATGAAATATCAATGGTTGGAAGCAACGTGTTTACTGTTCAAATCAATAACCGCCTGAAAGATATAAAAGATAGCAAAGAAGATTTTGGAGGAGTCAGCCTTATTGCAATTGGAGATTTATTCCAATTTTAACCTGTATTTGATGATTATATCTTTCATGATATTCAAAACTCTGAATACAGCATACTTGTCCCTAATCTGTGGAACAAATACTTCAGAACATTTGAACTTGATGAAATTATGAGGCAAGACTTTTGCTGAAATCTTGAACAGATTAAGAGAAGGCAAACATACTAAGAATGATATTTTAAAAATCAAAGAAAGATGTGTTGAAGAGAAAGATTGTCCCAGACAGGCTCCTCGGCTATTTATAACAAAACTCCATGGTCAGAAATTGCATTAAACGTAAGAACTGACGATGGTCTTACAAACGGTGCTAGCAATGTGATAAAGTTAGTTCATGCAGCTTCATCAACCAAGTAGTCTGCGTGCAGACGCCCTCCCCTCTCCTGAAATCGGAGAAATGGGGTGTGCGAAACGGCGTTTGTAATTGTATTCTGGTCACGTGAGTCTTCCCCAATGACTAATATGTGATTGTTGACAAATATATATATATATATATATATATATATATATATATTCAATCTGCAGACGTACGTTTCGCTGTACCAGAGCTCATTAGTGCAGCTCGGAACGAACATGGATATGTTATTATAGGAACAGAGTGCTCAAACCACTGCTAGAGTGGTGGGCTATGCGTAATGCTATATTTGTTACCTATTTATATACATAGAGTGTCAACCACACCGGAATGTGGGAGCATATATTCAATCTGCAGACGTACGTTTCGCTGTACCACAGCTCATCAGTGCAGCTCGGAACGAACATGGATATGTTATTATAGGAACAGAGTGCTCAAACCACTGCTAGAGTGGTGGGCTATGCGTAATGCTATATTTGTTACCTATTTATATCCATAGAGTGCTCAACCACACCGGAATGTCGGAGCATATATTCAATCTGCAGACGTACGTTTCGCTGTACCACATATTATATATATATAATTTTAGTATCATTAGAAAATTCTCATGCGAAAGTGTCTATCCTACTTTAAATGTCAACATGTATTCTCTGCTCTTGTGAAATTTTGAAACATAACGAAAAAAAACCTGGATGGTAAAGGTGCATTTAAAGTGAAAGAAGAATTAGCTACGCTTGAATTTATAGTTCATTCGAAGTTACCATATATTTTCAAATCTTGTGCCGAGAAGCTTAAAAACCGCCGCGGTGTAATAAATAATCTGCGAAACGTCGAGGCCGGCCCGATCTCTACAATTTACATCATTCAAGACTTCCATGCCAGCCGCTCGATGTAAAAAATAAAGAAAAAGAGAAATCGATTGTGTGAGTACTCATACGAGTTCTCCGTCGAAACGATTTGCTACTGATCCAGACAGTAATTGCAATCAGCTTGGAATATTAAATAACAACATCGACACCAACAAAAGTCCCAATTTTTTCGCATCCATGCAACACTGTTAACTTTCCGCCAGTTCGTCCATTCTCTCAACAATACATAAATCTCTCTCAGAAATAAACACTGTATTTGCTCGTCGTATAATCCTCTGATTTTAAAAATCCCACAAGCACGCTGAATCCCTTGAGGGAAGGACACCATTTTGTTACTTTAATTTGCAAGCCTCCGTTTATATATATGCTTACGATTATTTTCACGTTTGTTTAGGTTTGAAAGTTGAAAGTTTCACCAGAAAACGTTGAAATTTAAAAACAAATCAATCAACTGGCGTGATTTCAAAGAAACCTGTCAAAATAACGCCCAAAGTTGATTGATTTGTTTTTAAATGTTCAACGTTTCTGATGAAACTTGCAACTTTCGAACGTAGACAACGTGAAAATAATCGCAAGCCTAAACGGTGGCTTGCAAATGCAAGTATTGGTGTGGTAATTATGCTAGCATAAAATTAATTAATTTGGTTCACGTGACTAGGAACACGATTACGAACGCCGTTTCGCAGACCTCATTTCCACGATTTCAGGAGGGGGAAGGGCGTCTGCACCCAGGCTACCAAAGAAGCTATCTGACATAATTTGGGTAGAATTCGATCTTGAAGATGTTAGCAGAAGAAACAGACATGAGAATAGACGACTTTATGTGCAATATGTGTCGAAAGTACATGGACTCTTATTAAAGCTGTCACAACACAATTTTCTGTTTGCAGAAATATGGATGCTAACGTAGTAAGAAAGCAATTTCCATTCCGTCCAAAACTGTACTTAACAAATAGATTCCATTTTGCCGTTGTCTGTTCAGTTATAGATGCACAGATGACGTCACAACGTGGTAAGAACAAAAAAGTGGCCCACGAGACGCAGTCGAGTGGGTTACTGATGTTCTTACCACGTTGTGACGTCCTCTGTGCATCTATAACTGAACAGACAACAAAAAAATGGAATCTATTTGTTTTATACAATAAAAATTTAAAAGGTCTTTGTCGAAACTCGTGCCGGATTTTGGGGCATGAATTAAGAAGGAAAAAGGCAAGTCAGCTGACGTGATCTGACGTGACCATGTGTCTGTCCTCTAATAGATCATGGCCAACAACCAATGAAAACACGTATAGCAACTAGGGTATTGTATAAATACCTGTAGATCACAAGGTGACACTCAATCTCAGATTGTTGTAAACCTCAATACGAATAGAGCCATTCCTCATATACATTACGTAGCACTTAGCAGAGTTTCTACAATAGAAAGCTTGTATATTACTGACCTGTGTGAAAATAAAATCGCTGTCGATCCTCGAGTTGTCTCAGAAATGCAAGAGCTGATAACGGAAAGATGCTCGAAGCTTTGTTTTACTCCTTTTTACGAAATAGATCAATCTGAATTAAAGGTTTGTCATTTAAATGCTCGATCACTACACAAACACATTGAAGATCTTTGAAAATACTTTAATTATTCCAACAGTGATATGGCAATATTTACAGAAACAAGATTCATGCAGTCCATTCGATGATGATAATGATATTTATTCGGGATACCAACATCACCAAAGAATTTTTCAGTGGGGTCCTGTAACATAACATAACATAACAGTAAATTACATCACTTCACGTTACATTGCATTGTATGGCATAATATTACATTTAAACAACATATATATAAGCAAAAAAAATTGGAGAACATTTCAAAGAAAGTCATAATGTTACATTAATTAAATTTTAGTTTCTTTAATAATGATAATGAAATGTACAATCTTAATGGGTTTTAACTATTTAGAAATGACGCCATGTTTAATCAGCATGATAATACATGACCATATATACGGTGGTACAGCGGTTTACAGCAAGATACCATTTGTTGAGGGATTTCCTTACTGTTACAATGACCATGGTATTGAATTCACTATTTCATCATTCATCATCTTTTTATTTAAATAAAAAATTATACAGTAACAATCACTGTCCGCAATTAGCAAAGGCTAGTCGAGGCGAACAGTGATAATTTGAAAAATATCTCAAGGCTAGATCCAGTAAATAATAGCTATCAATATGTAACAATATATATATATATATATATACACACATCATTACCTGATCAATATTTTTATACATAATATACGAACATATACCATATAGAATAATATGCATTCCCATACCATATTTGCATGTTATAAAGTACATTAAAACTACAATACTAGAAAAAAATATATAAAAACTAAATAAATAAATAAACACTGGAAAATGCAAACATATAATGCTGAAGTTTCCCAGACTTTGTTAATTTATTTCATTTTTAATGTTTTGCAATTTTCTCATTATTATTTTCTCATTCCATCACACCAACATGGCGGTCGGACATGTGTTTGGTGCTCTCGGGCTTTTTATTCTAGTTTTTGGTTTTATCACGATAGTATGTGTAGATTATCAGTTTGTTAGTAATACTAACAATTATTTGTGCCATAGTAATGGAGCATTTGGTGGTTTTAGCCAGTTACGACCGTTTAATATTTATGTTGGAGTACCAACGTAGCGTTGGGCGAGAAGTCGAGCGAGGGCCTTTTATGGACGAAGGATTGTATAGTACAGCAATGCCATCGCAACAACTCAGTTCGAGTTACTCAAACTCTCTGGGAATATAGAATTAAATCCTGGGCCTTCACGATATGGAAAACATGCTGTAAAGAAACACTGTGCTGGCTGCAGTAAAGTTATTAGAGTCAATCAAAATGGCATTCAGTGTTCGTCTTGTTTGAAGACATTTCATGGTAAATGCACATGCATGAGCGTAAAGGAATTTCGTCATTATAGAATGGTTTCTCAGGTTACTCCTTGGTGCTGCACTGGGTGTTCGTTGCCTCGATTTTCGAACAGCTTTTTTGAAGAAACGCATAGTGTTGGTAATTGCAGTTTGAATTCCTCTGGCAATGGTTTGAAAGATACGGTTGATTCGGTAAACTGGTTTACATCAAAAGTCTGTGGCTATTACAAGTCGAATTTCAAAATTGCATACCTTAATATAAATTCCATTCAACAATTCCATCCAAACAAACTTGACGAAGTAAAGGATATGCTTAATCGAAACCTATTCGACATCCTATTTATAGCATAAACCAAGATCGATAGCAGTTTTTCAAATAACTTGCTCACACAACCCGGATATCGAAATATCAGAAGAGATCGCAAGAAAGGAGCTGATGGTTTAATCGCTTTTATTCGTGAAGACTTGCGGGTACATCCTTGACGCAAGCTAGAACATGAAGCAGTCGAATCAATATGTTTGAACGTTATGGACTCAAGGAAATATAGGTTCATTGTTTGTGCCTGTTACAGATCACCGAAGTTTTGTAAAGTGCCTGATTTCATCTCTGCGTTAACTGAGCTACAGGTAATGTATCGCTCGCGAAAATAACTTTTGCTCTTAGGCGATTTTAATATGGATATGACCAATGATGAAAATGAGGGGGAAAAGCGTATATTAATCTGTCGGATTTTTGTGATAGGTTCTGTTTAGACAATCAGATAACAGAACCAACTGGGGTAACAGAGAACACCAGAACGCTTATTGATGTTATGCTTGCAAGTCATTCTGAACGGTACGCCACCTGTGGTAATTTACATCTTGGTGTAAGCGACCATGACCTTATTTATGCGGTAAGAAAGAACAAACTGCCAAGACCAAAAGCACGAGAAATCGAATACAGAAGTATGAAGAGATTTAATGAGAGTGATTTTTTGGCTGACTTGAGGAATGTTCCCTGGGATACAGCGTATATATTTGACAATGTGGATGATCAGTGGGATCATTAGGCCAAACTCTATAACGAGGTATTGGATAAACACGTCCCACTTAAGAAAGAGTACATCAGAGGCGATCAATTACCATGGATCACACCGCAGCCACAGCGAGAGATTTCTATTCGAAACCGTTTGTTTAAGCTGCACAAAAGAAATCACAGTTTTCCTGGGAGGTGTTTAAGAAACAGCGAAACAAGGTCACCTCATTAAAACGAAAAGGAATGAAAGTAGTAATAGACCCCCACTCTGGAGACCAAAGGAATGCATAAGGAATATTCAACTTATTATTTATTCATTCTCAGGCTCCTTTGGGACCTCCTAACCCTAACCTCATTATTTATGCATACATCATTAATTCTCAGGCTCCTTCAGGACACCCTAACCCAACACCGCTGCCAAACGTATTGCGCATGTGCGACGTCCGAGCTCGTCCTCGGAAAAAGAGCGGGAAAACACTTAAATATTTGGACTGGTCCGAGAGTCCGACACAAAAGTTAAAATTATAAGCATACTACCAAAAGGTATGTAATTTGTGCATGGCTTCCTTGTCAATATTGTAACATATTCTGAAGTTACCCCTTCGTAATTTTCTTTACCCTTTTTTTATAACACAAATCAATAGTCGAGTCTTACTTAGTCTTCGCTGTCTTGGTTGTTGTCGCCACGGCTAGTTCCCACTTCTCTTGCAATGTTTACTCAGCGAATTGACGCATGCGCAAACGTTTGGCAGCGGTGCTCCCTAACCCAAATCTCATTATTTATGCTTACGTCGTCGTTTTATCCACCCCCTGGTTTTCACTACGTCATACCGACTTATTATTTATGCATATGTCATTATTTCTCAGGCTCCTTTGGGACCTCCAAATCCTAACTTTTCCCCCCCAACTCTAGCTTTCATCCAATCCCCCGTGTAATACGTCATAACCCATAGCTCTCCGACTGATTCCCGAAGTTACGTCATTATCAAAAGGCACTGGGCTTATATAAGTAATAGTAATTACCTTTTCATTTATACACCTAGCCTAAATGATAGTCAAACAGTTGTGGGATATGTGAACGTACAGAGCATGCGTAATACAAACATTGACCAAAATAGTCCTTCTTTACAAGGAACTAAAGAGAAATTGATAGAGACACTTTATATTTTTTATCTGAAACCTTGTCTGGAGGAATAGAGAGAGTTTGGAGCAATCTGAATGTCTGAATTGGCCAGAGATAACTTGAGGTAGTTCCGCTTAATAACATATCATGAATATTATATTATGGTTAGAACCTAAATATTCAAACAGAGTAAGTCATCCTAGAATCATTGCTAACTAAACCCTCGTTTATAAAGCAAGTCAAGATATCGTAAGAAGAATTTAAGATATATTTTAGATGAGGAATCACTTCGAGAAGTCGTGAAAAGAACGATTTTAAGTGCCGAAATATAAAGGCAAAGCGATTTATTACTTTGAGAACGTTGCTACGCTTTCTGTTACTAGGACGCTTTCTGACGTTTCAAAACCAACTGCAAAATCAGTCTCAACCTCTGACTAATCTTCAAACTCAGCCTCCAAAAACGTCAGAAAATTTGACACGACAGATAAAGCAAGAAACTGATGATCTTCCGTGGAGTTTCCCAGCAACACCTAAAACCTATTTTGTAACACCGCCTCCAAAAGTTGAACAACCTACGCTTAAACATAATTTCTTTCATAACTGGGAAAGCTCTTCGGATTGGAAAGAAAGCGACTTGGCAAAGATGACCCCTCTCAAGACGCTACAGAGACAATGGTTGAGCCGGTGGAAATTGACGACTCACCAAATATTCTTTCTTGTCTGGAGGAATAGAGAGAGTTTTGAACAGCCTAAATGTCTGAATCGGCTGAGATAACGTATAGACTTGAATTAATAGTATATCATGAATATTATATTTTTAGATCCTAAATATTCAAAGAGAGTAAGTCATCCTATAATCATTACTAACTAAACTCTCGTTTATAAAGCAAGTCAAGATATCGTAAGAAGAACTTAAGATATATTTTAGATGAGGAATCACTTCGAGAAGTCGTGAAAAGAATGATTTTAAGTGTCGAAATATAAACTAAAGGCAATATCACTAAGTGTGATATTTGCATATTTATCCTCAGTGCACGTGCAGGAGACAAAAGAGAAACTCATTAGGGGTCATTAAGGAGATTAAGCGCTTAGGCAAGTCTAGGCGAGAAGGTCATTAACAGTGTTACCATAGCAAAGCAGCATCGCGTCCTTCATTCGTCTCAGGCTCCTTTTGGGACCCTCTACTGTTACTCAACCCCCCGTGTAATACGTCATAATCGATAGCTCTCCGACTAATTCCCAAAGATCGTCATTATCAAAAGATGCTCGACTTATATAAGTAATAGGAACCAAATTTCATTTATGCACTTTACCTTACTGATCGACAGTCAGCAGTTGTGGGGCATGTTATAATATTCAAACAGAATAAGTCATCCTAGAATCATTGGTTGCTAAACCCTTGTTTATAAGTGAAGAATTCGTGAGAAGATAGAATGAGGAATCACTTTAAGCCGTATATAAGAATAACTTAAGATAGTGTGAGGAATCAATTCGTAAAGCCGTGAGCTAAGGGGTTTAAAACGTATTAACACTAGCACATAGCAATGAAAAGCTTATATATGAATATTATATTAGATATTTGGTTCGCTTTTGTGGTGTTTATACGTTTAAGAACTGTGCAAAGTTCCACAAGTCCGGCACAGTGGCATCAGCTTTCTGGGGTTTCTGGAGTATACACCTCCTATTTTAAATCTTTAGGCATTATGAGAATATTTCGTTTGTATTCTCTCAACGAATTGGTGGCTCTTAAAAGATTATAGTTTTTAGAATGTGATTTGTTTAAAGAAACGTTTTTGTAATATGACTAAATAACGAAATAAAGTTTAAAAAATATATAATTTCATATTTACAATCACATAAAGCTCCTATTATTTACAAACACGCAAAAGTTAAAATCCATACGTGTCAAAATTATTTACAATCACTTGCCGTTTAATCGCAGATTGAATTTATTCTCGGGCGAGAAGGTCATTAGCAGTGTTACCATAGCGAAACCGCGTTGCCGGCTCTGAGCGGCTCCGAGCCGTCCGCGCTTGGTTCTGAGCGACTCCGAGCCCTAGGCTCTTGGTTCCGAGCGGCTCCGAGCCCTTGCCTCTTGACTCCGAGCCGTTGGCTCTCTCTTTATCTTCTTTCTATCTTCCTCTTATCTTTCTTATCTTCCTCTTATCTTTCTTATCTTCCTCTTATCTTTCTTATCTTCCTTTATCTTCCCCTTATCTTCCTTATCTCCCCTATCTTCCTTTATCTTCCTCTTATCTTCCTCTTATTTTCCCCTTATCTTCCTTATCTTCCCCTTATCTTCCTTTATCTTCCTCTTATCTTCCCCTTATCTGCCTCCTATATTTCTCTTATCTTCCTTTTCTTTCTCTTTTCTTCCTTCTCTTCCTCTTCTCTTCCTCTTCTCTTCCTCTTATCTTTCCTTTATCTTCCTTATCTCCCTTATTTCCTCATATCTTCTTTATCTGCCTCTTATCTTCCCCTTATCTTCCCCTTATCTTCCCTTTACCTTCCTTATCTTCCTTTTATCTTTCTTATCTTCCTTATCTTCCCTTTCTCTTTCTCTTATCTTCCTCTTATCTTCCTTATCTTTCTCTTCTCTTCCTTCTCTTCCTCTTCTCTTCCTCTTCTCTTCCTCTTATCTTCCTCTTATCTTCCCTTTATCTTCCTTATCTCCCTTATTTCCTCATAACTTTTTTATCTGCCTCTTATCTTCCCCTTTATATCTTCCTTCCCTTCCCCTTATCTTCCCTTTACCTTCCTTATCTTCCCTTTATCTTTCTTATCTTTCGCTTATCTGCCTTATTTTCCCAATTTTCAGTCCCAGACCCCTCAAAGATATCTGTCACAAATCCAAAATATATAGACATGTTCTGGTAGAGATTTTCTCATTTAGACACTGACTGTCAGATAGAGATGTTTACCAACTAACAGAGGGTATTTCTTCAGTTTTTGTGTCTTTCAAAACCCATACAACAGCGAGCTGTTTTGGAGTGTGCGAGCCCTGAGCAGGTTCGATGTATATGCGAGTGTGCGCACAATTTTTGGCAAATGCACTACCAACTACCTCGTCAGGTGATTGAAAGACTTAGCCCTTACCAGGACGATCTACACATTTTGGTTGATCCCCAACGAAGTTTTAGACGAAAAAAGAAAACACTGGTTGAAAACGGTAAAGGATTTCTAAGCCTGTTGCTTGGTTCTGTTTTAGAAGGACTCACTGAAATGGTATAAAAGAACTAAAAGTTTCTACGATAGTCAGTTTAAGCGTGAACATCATGGGAGAAACAAGTCTCGCTAATTATCACGTCCAACAAATAATATCACATTTACACTACGAAATCGATGAAGAGAAAGTGTCTTCTCTGCTAAACAGTTTGCTGATATCTCATAGTCTTCTCACGTGGAATTCAAGAGGGGAAATAGTATATAACGGAAGAACTATACCAAGAACAAATATCACTGATTTGATAGAATATTGTCTTACAGAATACGATGCCAAGATTCCCGAGCCCCTTGGTTTAGATATTTTTATTAAAGGACTAGCAAATTTGAAAATTGATAAAAGTCTCATTGAAAATATTCAAGTTTTGACAATGCTGGCGCGTCACGAACGTCAAGAGCCGGACTACGAAAGCGAAGACGAAGAAACTGACTCCGAAAAACAAGAAGAGTCGGACGCGAAGCATTGGAGTGGAGAGGACTCGGAGAGAAATGAAGAACTTACTGGAGAATGTGAACACTGTCAAAGTATTGTACATGTTGTATATTTACTTCAGTGTACTAAATGTTCATGGAAAGATTTCTATCAGGATAACATTCAATGTAAATTATGTAACTTAGGATCTCCCTTATCTTTTTCACATTCAATTGGTTTCTGTACTGCATGTCCCAAGGCTTATATTACCGATGGAGTTAATGAAAAAAATTTTGAACCGAAATAAAAAAATAGATAATCCTGAAACTCAGCCTCGGAAAAATACACCAAACTTGACACTGGAGATAAAGCAAGAAACTGACGATCTTCCGTGGGGTTTCCCTGCTACACCTAAAACCTATTTCATAACACCGCCTCCTACCGTTGAACAACCGACGCTTAAACATAATTTCTTTCATAACTGGTAAAGTTTGGGCGACCCGACAGAGAAAGACTTGGCAAAGATGACTCCGGATGATAGAGAAGAGTATGAGCTTCATCTATTGATGACTAGATCAAAATATTTACCCATGACAAAGGAAGATGTGTCCCAATTATCATCAGAAGACAAGAAAGATTATCATTCTACTTTTAAAATTATAACACCTAAATATAATCTAAGAAGCAGACCTTACTAGATGCTCGGTGTGAACTATTTATATGTAACGGTAATTTGTTTTGATATGTGTAAGTTTAAACCAAAGCCTAAATAAATATTTTAAACTGAATACTTTGAATTCTGTCTTATGAGGCGACACGACGCTGTACATTCTCCATGGTTACACCGAAGCCTCGCCTAAACTTGCCCATGCATTAATACCTCTTCATGCCCATTATTATCCCCAAAAGCTTATGATCACCCCCCTAAAATGAATTAAATATTCTACTTATATGGAAATCCGGTTATGTTTTAGCCATTAGTCACTTTAATGGATTTTCCCTTTTGTGTTCTGCACGTGCGAGAATCTTATAACATACTAAATCATAGCGACGAATTATTTAACCAAGCTCTGTAATTTTTCAAAGTGCTTGGTCAACGATGCTGTCGAATAATGTTCTTCTAAGTTTACAATAACGATTCGCTACCATTCAAGGCGACTCTTTTTAACTTCATACGGTTCCTATACGTATAAACATCACAAAAGCGAACCATCTAATATAATATTCAAAAGCGAACCAGATGTCTAATATAATATTCAAAAGCGAACCAAATATCTAATATAATATTCATATATAAGCTTTTCATTGCTATGTGGCAATACGTTTTTTCTGAGCTCACGGCTTTTCGGATTGATTCGTACGTATCTTAAGTTCAGCTTTTCAAAGTGATTCTTCATTCTATCTTCCTTCACTCATAAACAAGGGTTTAGTTAGCAATGATTCTAGGACGACTTACTGTGGTTGACCATTTAGGTTCTAACCCTAATAGAGTTAAGTTATCTCAGCAGATTCAGACATTTAGATTGCTCCAAACTCTCTATATTCCTCCAAACAAGGTTTCAGATAAAAAATATAAAGTGTCTCTCTCTCAATTTCTCTCTCGTTCCTTGTAAAGAACGTCTATTTTGTTAAAGTTTACTGTACGCATGCTCTGTACGCATACATGTCCCACAAGTGCTAACTGGCGTTTGAGTTAAGTGTATAAATGAAAAGGTAATTACTATTACTTATAAGAAAGAAAGTGGGATGCCTTTTGATAATGACGTAACTTCGGGAATCACTCGGAGAGCTACCGGTTATGACGTATTACACGGGGGTTGGATGAATGCCAGAGTGGGGAGGGGGGAAGTTAGGGTTACTACGTCCCAAAGGAGCCTGAGAAATAATGACGTATGCATAAATAATGAGTTAGGGTTAGGGTGTCCTGAAGGAGCCTGAGAAATAATGACGTATGCATAAATAATGAGATTAGGGTTAGGAGGTCCCACAGGAGCCTGAGAATGAATAAATAATAAGTTGAATATTTAATGAGGCGGCATCCCTTTGGTCTCCAGAGTGGGGTCTATTACTACTGATGAAGGTGTTTTGCATGGATGCTTCCGTTAATACAAAACACCGTGGTGAATTTTGGAGTAAAATGAAACCTCTTGCCAGGCAAAAACAAAAGTAAATCAAAGATCGTACTGCTTGAGAACGATAGTGTTGTTACTGATTCACTTACCGTCGCTGAGTTCTTTAATAAATATTTTAGTGAAGCAGCGGTAAGTGAAGGAGATGCCTTTGAAATTGATGACTTTATCGAACATCCAAGTATTCAAGTCATTGCTGAGAAAAATATTTTGCAAGCAGAGTTCAACTTTTTTCCAGTCGGAGTGGCCTATATAAATGACATATTGAACAAACTTAAACCACGAAAGGCAGTTGGTTGTGATAACATTGCTCAGCGGTTATTGCGTATATCAGCTCCTGTAATCGCGCAACCACTAACTAATTTGATTAATCACTTTATTACTAATCGTGTATGCCCTATAGTTTGGCGGAGCAGTAACATATCACCCGTGTACAAGAATATTTATGAGATGGACAAAAGCAGCTATCGAGCGGTGTCTCTGCTGCCTGCTGTTTCCAAAATCTATGAGAGAGTGATGTATGATCAAATTTACGGCACATTCAGTTCTATATTATCGCCTAACATTTCTGGTTACCTTAAAGGCCATTTTTGTTGCACAGCACTTGTCAAAATGACAGAAGATTGGCGGAAACGTCTCGATAAATGCGAAGCTGTGGGGGCAGTTGCTGTTGACCTGAGTAAGGCTTTTGACTTTGTTTGCTACGGCCTCTTGCTTGCAAAGTTAAGAGCATATGGTTTATCTGGAGTTGCTATAGAGCTCATGTCTAGCTATCTATGTGGGAGACGACAACGTGTTAGACTTGACCATGTTTACTCTGAGTGGCGTGTGGTGAACACTGGAGTGCCTCAAGGATCTCTTTTAAGCCCATTGTTATTTAATATCTACATCAATGACCTGAACTACAATGTCTCTAATACTTCACTGAGACTCTACGCAGATGATACAACAGAGTATGCTTCTGATATCTCTCCAATGGTCCTAGAGTATACCATAAACCAAGATCTTAAATTTCTATCCAGTTGGTTTGAAAGCAATTATTTGAGGATTAACGAGAGAAAAACGCAGGCAATGGCGATTGGGATATGAGTATAATTGTTGGGGTATGAGTATAATTTTAAACTGTATAATTCTGATATCAAATTAACTGACACTTTGAAGATTCTTGGAGTCACGTTCGATAGAAAGCTGAAATTCAAAGCTCCTATAATTGCGCAGCAGACAAAGAAGGCATGTGCTAAGGCATCCGCCCTGCGCAGGTCACGAAGATTTATCCCCCAGGAAGTAATGATTCGGCTCTACAAAGCTTACGTCCTCCCCCATTTAGAATATTGTAGTCCACTTCTACTGGGGAAAGGTCGAAGCAAAGAAAATGGAAGACACTAATTACTACTACATCTTGAGAACCATCTTGGGCTTGTCTAAGTCATTGACATATTATTACATACTTCAAAATTACGCTAATATTAGATCGCTTTCTGAACAGAGAACGTAAGCTTTGTAGAGCCGTATCATTACTTCCTGGGGGATAAATCTTCGTAACCTGCGCAGGGCGGATGCCTTAGCACATGCCTTCTTTGTCTGCTGCTTTGTCCTTAACTTTATTGCCTATAGCAACTGGTGGTCAAACAGAGCGAAATGCCCCAATTGAACATGACTACCATGATGTAAGTGTTGGTTTTGCAAGTTTAGTTTACAAATCAGTAAACAATCTAGGACCGACCTACAGTAATGAATTTTTTAAACTTAAATTAGTTAAATATAATTTGCGCGGCACTGGCACAAAACTGGAACAACCAAATTTTAACCTTGAATGGCTACATAAGTCATTTTCGTATATAACTAGTACCCTATGGAACAATTTACCGTTTGAAATAAGGGAATCCAAAAATATTATGTATTTAAAAAAGTCTGTAAGCAAGCACACATTTTTGTAGCTACTGCAGGTTCTACCATGCATATCATTTCATTATTATTATTATGGAATTAGATTCACTTTAAATGTTTTAGGTTTTTAGAATTATTTGTAAATACTATTAATATATATATATATATATATATATATATACAAAGTATAAAGTATAGTTTTACCTTAAAGTCTTCGCTACCAGAGGTTTCACCCTAAACGGGATCATCAGGCGACTGAAAAATATCGGTTAGTGGGCTGCTTAAATGCGTTAGTTGGGGCGTGGGTGTGGGCGTCGAAACGTCCGGCGGATTCATTTGGAGCGTGGGTGTGGGCGTCGAAACGTTGCGCGCATTCCTTTGATTGTTTAGGTTGTTGATCCGAAATCTATTTTTGTGCCGACACGTCGAAACTATTTCTGATCTTTTGTTTAGTAAGAGTTGTTTGTCTGCCTTCATGATGAAAAGTTTTTCGTCCAAACATAAATTGCATCTTTTTGATCCTCCCGTGTAGGAAATTGAGTGTTTTAGTATAGACCAGGTTATGTCGAAACTTTGGTTTTTTTCTTTTAGATTCCAAATGTATTTCGAAAGTTCCGTCTCATTGGAATACTTTTTATTCTGGAAAGATTTAGTATGGTTACGATATCGCTCTTTAAATGTACTTGCTGTCATGCCAATGTATTGCTTAGTGATGTTCGTGTTGCTTATGGAAATAGATGCCTTGTATACTATGTTGTTTGTCATGCATTGCCCACGTAGGGGGCAATTGTCCTTAATCCTGCAATTGCAACTGCTTGTAACTATGCGTCGTGGCTTGCTTTTCCTGATTGTGCGTGAATTATGTTTCGTGATAATGGACTTGACGTTGTTCATGCAACTATAGCTAATCTTGACTGTGTTTCTGTTAAAAAGTTTGTGAAGCTTGTGTCCTGTTGGAAAGTGCTTGTCAATAAGGCTAAGAAAATTGCGTCCTATGTTTGTTTTGACATTTTTATTAAATGGAGGGTTAAACCAGATGATATTGCGGTGTCTATTTCTGCGTGTTTGCTGTGGTGTTTCTTGTGTGTAGTTTAGCTCATGGTTGAAATTGCTGCGCCTTAATGCATCTTGGTAAATTGGTGCGGTTTCATGGAATGTCTGCTCGTCAGACGAGAGGAGGGAAATGCGCTTGTTGATTGATGTAGGTAGCTGTCTTAAAATGCTTGGTGGGTGGTTTGATTGCTTGTTTATGTATAATGGATCGTCATTGGGCTTTCGAAAAGGTTTGTATTTTCCATTGCTTAGGTCGAAAGTAACGTCTAAAAAGTTTACTGAAATTAAATTTGCTTCTGCCGTTATTTTTAAGCCAAACTGTTCGAAACTTTTGTGAAGATCTTTTCTTGTTTTGTCTGCCAATCGTGCGGTCTTATTTTTTAGTACTGCCAATCCGTCGTCTCTATATAGGCCAATATTTTGGTTGCCAAACTTTTTCCCTAGGTCGTTTAGAATGAAAAGGCCTACTAGTTCGCATACTTCAGCGCCGTCATAGCTACCCATGGTAACATCAAATAAACTGTTGCTGTCTTTTTTTATCCACGGTTTTTCGTTGTTGAAAAGGAGCGATTTTCTAGCGTGTTTTATTATTGAAATGTCACTTTCGGTAATGATAGCCAAATTTCTGGCCCAAGATAATGCTTGGTCCAGAAGGTCTTCTGAAATTGAAGGGTAGAAATTAACAATGTCAAACGAAATGAAGGTATGTCTGTTTTTCTCTTCAATGTTGCCAAACCATTCGATTACTTCTTGTGTGTTTCTCCATTGATTTACGTTCAAAATGTTCCTTAACTTAGAGTTGATTTTATCAAGAATTACTTTGCTGAGCTTTCCGGACTCACTTTTAGCAGGATTAATTAATCGGCATGTTGGGTTGTTTTCGAAATTATCCTTATGATCTTTGAGCGAAATAAATGTTTCGCGTTTTTTCATGTGTTCAATACGGTCGCCAATTCCCAAGTTATTCGAAATGTGTTTCAGTTCATTGTCTATCTGTTCTATGGTGCCCTCTGATCCATGTTTATATGTTTTTGTTATATTGTCATGCAAAAGATTGTTGTATGTGTCGAGCGAGGTTTCATAAATGTTTCTAGTTTTGTCGGCGAAAACAAAAATATTAGGTGACGAATTAATTTTCTTCAAATCGTTTGCCAAAGATTCCTGAAATGGATTGCTCGTATGCCGAAATTTGGTGTTTTCAATGAGTTTTATTATTGACAAATAACCATAACACATGAAAAAACGCGAAACATTTATTTCGCTCAAAGATCATAAGGATAATTTCGAAAACAACCCAACATGGATTATTTTTTGCTAAAAGTGAGTCCGGAAAGCTCAGCAAAGTAATTCTTGATAAAATCAACTCTAAGTTAAGGAACATTTTGAACGTAAATCAATGGAGAAACACACAAGAAGTAATCGAATGGTTTGGCAACATTGAAGAGAAAAACAGACATACCTTCATTTCGTTTGACATTGTTAATTTCTACCCTTCAATTTCAGAAGACCTTCTGGACCAAGCATTATCTTGGGCCAGAAATTTGGCTATCATTACCGAAAGTGACATTTCAATAATAAAACACGCTAGAAAATCGCTCCTTTTCAACAACGAAAAACCGTGGATAAAAAAAGACAGCAACAGTTTATTTGATGTTACCATGGGTAGCTATGACGGCGCTGAAGTATGCGAACTAGTAGGCCTTTTCATTCTAAACGACCTAGGGAAAAAGTTTGGCAACCAAAATATTGGCCTATATAGAGACGACGGATTGGCAGTACTAAAAAATAAGACCGCACGATTGGCAGACAAAACAAGAAAAGATCTTCACAAAAGTTTCGAACAGTTTGGCTTAAAAATAACGGCAGAAGCAAATTTAATTTCAGTAAACTTTTTAGACGTTACTTTCGACCTAAGCAATGGAAAATACAAACCTTTTCGAAAGCCCAATGACGATCCATTATACATAAACAAGCAATCAAACCACCCACCAAGCATTTTAAGACAGCTACCTACATCAATCAACAAGCGCATTTCCCTCCTCTCGTCTGACGAGCAGACATTCCATGAAACCGCACCAATTTACCAAGCTGCATTAAGGCGCAGCAATTTCAACCATGAGCTAAACTACACACAAGAAACACCACAGCAAACACGCAGAAATAGACACCGCAATATCATCTGGTTTAACCCTCCATTTAATAAAAATGTCAAAACAAACATAGGACGCAATTTTCTTAGCCTTATTGACAAGCACTTTCCAACAGGACACAAGCTTCACAAACTTTTTAACAGAAACACAGTCAAGATTAGCTATAGTTGCATGAACAACGTCAAGTCCATTATCACGAAACATAATTCACGCACAATCAGGAAAAGCAAGCCACGACGCATAGTTACAAGCAGTTGCAATTGCAGGATTAAGGACAATTGCCCCCTACGTGGGCAATGCATGACAAACAACATAGTATACAAGGCATCTATTTCCATAAGCAACACGAACATCACTAAGCAATACATTGGCATGACAGCAAGTACATTTAAAGAGCGATATCGTAACCATACTAAATCTTTCCAGAATAAAAAGTATTCCAATGAGACGGAACTTTCGAAATACATTTGGAATCTAAAAGAAAAAAACCAAAGTTTCGACATAACCTGGTCTATACTAAAACACTCAATTTCCTACACGGGAGGATCAAAAAGATGCAATTTATGTTTGGACGAAAAACTTTTCATCATGAAGGCAGACAAACAACTCTTACTAAACAAAAGATCAGAAATAGTTTCGACGTGTCGGCACAAAAATAGATTTCGGATCAACAACCTAAACAATCAAAGGAATGCGCGCAACGTTTCGACGCCCACACCCACGCTCCAAATGAATCCGCCGGACGTTTCGACGCCCACACCCACATATTTATAAACCGCGCAGGAGGGCTTTATCGGATATAAAACACGAGGCGATAGCCGAGTGTTTTAGAGCCGAGTGTTTTAGAGCCGATAAAGCCCGTACTGCAGGGTTTTTAAATGGCTTCTAAAAAGAATCACTTCATACGTTCATTGGCGTAGTAATTTCGAAAATTAAGCTTATCTCAGCCGTTAAAAACCAGCGAGAAACTTAGAGCTAGTCTATATCACATATATAGATCCGATACGCTCATGATTTTTCTTTGTGTTTTCCTCATGAATTATTAATGAATTTTAGAAATATATATATATATATATATATATATATATATATATATATATATACCGTATATTAACTCATACTTGTAATAATTTTTATGCCACGTTCACGTTTTTACGAGCTTTTCTTTAGCTCTTCGGTGATACGTGGGTAAATAAATAATTATTATTATTATTATTAACATATATGAGAAAAAGTAAGGGTCCTAAAACTGATCTTTGAGGTACACCAGTTAATGTTGTTTCTCTCTCAGATATGTTAGAACCAATTTGTCACCAGCCAACAAACAATATTTGACAATAATAGCAGTACATGGAGATTTAAATGTAAATTGGATAGATGATACTAAGAGACAACCACTTTACAATGTCATGGTGAGAGACAATGGCTACTGCAATTAGTATCAAGTTTTACAACTCACAATCAAACCCTTATTGATCACATATTTCCAAACATAACTGATATGGAGATAAATTCAGGTGTTTTACAAGATAATTAAGATACCTTAACTACACTTCATTCCATCATCCAAGTATCAAATCGTCTGTGTGAAAAACTCTCGAGCGCGAACAATTTGTGAAGAACATCTTCAGGATGAATTAGATCACCTTAAATTGGTTTTAGCTAACTACGGTTTTCCTGAGATGATTCAAGCTTCTATAACACCTTCGGTACATCCGGAGCTGAATACTCAGTCCCAGCAAGAACCACCTTCAGTTTCTCTTCCGTACATCGGACCAGCATCCCACAAGATTGAGAGGATTTTTAATCGTGCTGGTATGAAGGTAATTCACAGTAGTCAGCACAAATTGTTCAGGGTACTTTTCACGCATAAAGATGAGGTGGATAGCTTATCTAAGCCTGGAGTGTATCGCATTCCGTGTGAGTGTGGCTTGGTTTACATCGGGGAAACGGGAAGAACTCAACTCGCCTGAAGGAGCACAAGACATGTTGCATTAAAGCCCAACAGGATAAATCTGCTGTTGCCAAACACGCTTTGAAGTATGACCATCGTGTTAAGTGAGAAGAGTCGTCACTCTTAGCCAGCGATAAGCAATACTTCACGCGAAGAACAAGGGAGTCTATTGAGATTGCAAAACATCACACTATTTCTCAGGAAGGACAGCCATTAAACAGCACGTGGTGTGCCCTATTCGGAGAACATTCTTGATTTTGTTTTCTAATTAATAAAATTGACGTGATACGCCATTGTAATCTTACGTGATTTAATTGATCAGTTGCTTAGTTTATAAATGACGTGAGCCAACAACTTGTTGTCATTGCTCTGATGAAGGCCTGAGTCAACAGGCCGAAAGCTTTCCAAAGAAATATTTTACGTGGTGTTTCCACAAAACTTATTTATAATAATAATAAGTAATGTATAAATTGAGGGTAATAGCTCATTTCGAATTTTTAAAAAAATTGGAATTATTTTTCAGGAATTTCATAAATTTACTTTATTTTTTTTAAAAAAATAATTCTGCTTTGAAAATTGGAATTTTTTTCAGGAATTTCATATATATATATATATATATATATATATATATATATATATATATATATAGTATAAATGGGCTTACCTCAAATGTTGATGGTCGCTACTGTCAGTTTCACGCTGGGCGATCTTCAGGCGGCTGAAGATTTTCGATTCGGCGCTGTCTTAAATAGGTTGAGTTGCTTACGTCAATGCTAATGGGTGTGTGGGTTGATGGCGCGCTTCTGGGTGTGTGGGTTGATGGCGGTGTGTGGGTCGATGGTGCGCTACCTACATTCCTACCTTTGTTCTTGCCTACACCTACGTTCTTTATCTTAAACTTGTTTTTGTGCCGACATGTTGAAAGGATTTTCTGATTTTTTGTTAAATAAAGTGGGTTTTTCGGATTTCATAATGCAAAGTTTTTCTTCCAAACATAAATTACATCGGTTAGACCCCCCTGAGTATGCTGCTGACCGTTTTAAAATTGACCAATTAATGTTAAAATTTTGTTTTTTGTTTTTCGAATTCCATATGTGTTTGGAGAGTTCGGTTTCGTTTGAATATTTTTTGTGTTGAAAAGATTTGGTGTGGTTTCTGTATCGCTCCTTAAAACTGTTTGCTGTCATGCCTATGTAAAATGCTTAGTGTCATTAGTGTTGTTTGTCGAAATAGTTGCTTTATATGTGATGTTGTTTGTCAAACATTGCCCACCGAGTGGGCATTGATCTTTATTTCTGCAGTTACAACCACTTTTGCTATTGTTTTTTCCTTCATTTTTCCTAAGAATGTGTGTGTTGTGTTTCGTGATTGTGGATTTAATGTTGTTCATGCAGCTCTAACTAACTTTTACTGTGTTTCTGTTGAAAATCTTGTGTAGCTTGTTTTGTGGTGGGAAATGTTTGTCAATTAAGTTTAAGAAACATCGTCCTATGTGTGTTCTAACGTTCTTGCTGTATGGTGAGTTAAACCAAATGATGTTTCTATGTTGCTTTCTACGTGGTTGGCTTGTTTCCTCATTGGCTTGCGTGTATACTAATTGTTGGTTAAAATTGCTGTGGTGTAATGCGTTTTGGTATGTGGGTGCAGACTCCTGGAATGTTGTGTAGTTTGATGAAAGGAGTGAAATGCGCTTATTTATGGATGTTGGGAGTTGTTTTAAAATACTAGGTAGGTGGTTTGAATGCTTGTTAAAATAAAGCGGATCGTCATTGGGCTTCCTGTAGGGTTTGTATGTTCCATTTTGTAAGTCAAATGTTTCATCTAGAAAGTTTGTTACATGTATATTTGCTTGGGCTGTGATTTTAAGTCCAAATTCTTCGAAAATTTTATGTAGGTCTTTTCTTGCTGTGTCTGCCAATCCGCTGGTTTTGTTCTTTAAAATAGTTAATCCGTATTTAGATGCGAACAATCTTTATGGCTACGCAATGTCGCAATATTTACCAAACGGTTGGTTTCAAGTGGTTACGAAATCCTGATAAGATTGACTTGGATAAATACAGCGAGACGAGCAAACACGGACTCTTTTTCGAGGTTGATTTTGATTACCCAGAGTAATTACACGACAAGGACAACGACTACCCTTTTGCTCCAGAAAGGATGAAGATTAGTGAAATGCTAGCTGAGTATTCTTTAAAATTCCAGGAGAATTTTAGTCTTACCACTGGTAAGGTTGAGAAACTTATGAATATATTAATGGGTAAGAAATACTACATCGTCCATATCCGCAACTTGAAATTATACACATCACTGGAACTTGTTGTGACAAAAATTCATGAAGCACTGAGGTTTAACCAAAGTCCTTGGTTGAAGGCTTACATTGATTTTAACACGGAGAAGTGAAAGGGAGCAAAAAATCAGTTTGAGAAGGACTTTTTTAAGCTGTTGAATAACAGTCTTTTTGGAAAAAAACAATGGAGAATTTGAGAAAGCGTGTCTGCGAAACTTTGCACGAGTGAGAATCAGGTTAGAAAATGGTGTTCAGACCACCTTTTGTGTCATTTGAAATATTTAATGAGAAACTTACCGCGATACATAAAATTAAGGAAGCTCTGAGACTTAACAAACCTTCATATGTTGGAATGTGAGTAGTAATGCCCCCCCCCCCCCCCCCCCAACTATAGCTGCCAAAGGGATGTCGCCTCATTAAATGGGAACTCCACTCCAAATACAAGTTAGGGTTAGTTAAGAACTCGTACTTACCTTCGTTCATTCCTGAAGTTTCTACGCGTAATGATAAATACATGTTGGGAAATGGCGTGTTGAAGTTCGAAATATTCGGTAGTTTTGGACGCCATGTTCTTTTCAAAACAGACGCGGATTGTCAGCGGATTTCTTATCGTGACGTCACTGAGTGCTTCTGCTCGATTGCGGGAAATTAGAATAACAACTCTGCGTGTCGTTTCTATAATTAAACGCTAGTAAAATTGGTAAAATGCCGCACTGCATGGTTCCTTTGTTTACAAAATGGATGGCGAAAGACCAAAGGGACGGATATAAGCTACCACAGACTGCCAACCGGACCGTTAAAAAGCATTTGGCTCAGAAATATCCGACGCGATAACCCGCGATAACCCGCGCAAACCATGCCACTCGTTCGTCTGCAGCGTGCACTTCACCGCGGATTGCTTTGAACCAGCTATCGAGATATGTGGCCACAAGAAACCTAAATCATTAAAACCTTCTGCTGTCCCAACAATTTTTGGTTTTGGCGAGAGGAAAAACAGCACCCATCAGTCGAGTCTACAGCAAATCCGAAATCGATAAAATAAGGTATAGCAAATTATTATAACCCGTCCAAAATGCAATTAAAATAGCGTCGCGGAAATGCACTATTTTAAAAGACGCAAGATCGTAGATAATAAAAAAAATAAAGAAACAAGTTTTATTTAACACTTTTAATTTGTTTTTTATTTTTGAGAAAGCAAGAAAAAAAATTACAAACTCAGAAAATAATATGAATATATTTACATGTATTAACCAGACTGCACACTATGATTTGATTATTTTGATATATTTGAAGTTCACTATTCGATAATTTTGGTTGGTATTATAAAGGTTCCAACCACATTGAAGGATGAAGAGTCATTCAAGCTGAAGGACTCACTAACCCCTGTCATTCCTGATTGCAACATGGATAATGATGATGATCAGTGTGAACAAACATCAAATTTGACTGACAAACCCCTTAAAGAAGAGAAAGGAGTACAAACATTTTCCCCGAAAATTGTAAAAATGTTCAGAACTATTGCTACACAAACGGATAACATTTTACTAAACCAAACAAATAAGATGCACCCTACACAGCCAGACAAAACCCAACACATGCCAGATCCTGATGAAAACCAGTCAATTCTTGAATGTGTTGAAATTCTTCCTAACTCAGTCCAAAACCAGCATGTGATTGCTGAATCAGACGAGACACAAGTGATCTCTGGCCAAGATGAAAGCCCAGTAATTCTTGGATCAGATGACACCCAAGCACCATCTTGCTCAGAAGAGTACACAACCCCTTCCGGTGAACCAGATGATGCTTGTCTAAGTGACGATGGTTCCATGTATTTACCTTCAAGTGCTTCTGAAGAATCTGATATCGATGACCAATCCTGTCCAACACCTGAAGAGAAAAAAATTATTGTGTTTGAAAGCCAGCTAAACAAACTCTTTAAATTTTGTGGGCAGTGTGGGAACGTAATCAAAACAAGAAAACAACAAAAGCAGGGAAGTATGGTAACAATTAACACCATTTGCATGAATGGTCATGCTGAAACCTGGCAATCCCAACCAACAATTAAAGGGGCTGCCATGGGTAATCTACTAATCCCAGCAGCTATTCTCTTTAGTGGCAACACATATAAACACACTGCTGACTTTCCCAAGTACCTAAATCTCCAGTTTGTTATCTCTTCACACTACTATTCTGTACAAGCAAAAAATGTATTCCCAGTAATCCAGCACAACTGGAAAACAAATCAAAGTACAGTCATCAAACAAATGAAGCCAAGCCGCAGTGTTGATATATGTAGTGACGGGCGGTGCGATAGTCCTGGGCATTCTGCGAAATACGGAACGTACACCCTGATGGATGAAAAATCCAATCTGATAATTGAATTCAGCTTGGTGCAAGTAACAGAGGCCACTTCATCCAATGCAATGGAGTATGAAGGCTATAAGAGATCGCTGAATTCTATTATCAGTAAGAAGGTTCCAGTCAGATGTCTTACAACAGACCGCCATACCACAATAACATCCAAGATGAAAAGTGTGTACCCCAAGACAAAGCATCAATATGATGTGTGGCACTTCACAAAAACGTGAAGAAGGCCAAGAAAAATAATTGCGAGGAGCTCATGCGATGGATACAATGTGTTTCCAACCATTTGTGGTGCTGTGCATCAACGTGTGGTGGTGATGCTGATATGCTGAGGGAGAAATGTTTGTCCATATACATCACATTGTCAACAAACAGTGATGGAGATCCCCTGATTTCAAGCTCTTCAAAATATGTGGGCATAAGGCAATGAGAAGAAGAGATCAAGAAGGCATCATATGGCTTAAAGCTGGTTCTCCTGCATGTATTTCTTTGGAAGAAGTTGTCGCCAACAAGAAGCTGCTGAAAGATCTTGCCAAACTCACTGAGTTCCATCACACTGGTCAGTTGGAGTCATATCATTCCCTTATGACAAAGTATGTTCCCAAACGGGAGCACTTTTGTTATAACGGAATGGTAGCTCGAACTCAGCTAGCCATCTTAGATCACAATTTCAATGTAAACAGAAGCCAAGCAGTAGTGAAACATGGTCCTCACAAGGGAGAACAGAGGTACAAAGTGGCTTGTTGCAAACAACGAAATAATTGGGTTGCAAAATAAATTAAAACTCAAAAGTCGAACAGTTATATTAAAAGCATGATGAATGATGTTATTCTGTGCAAGAAAAGTAAGAACTACGAGCGAATTGTTCAAGCAAAATGTATTGCACCGTCTCCTAGACCATCAAAACAAGATGTGATCGAGCAATACAAATCAAGAATGCTGGTCAACAGAAGCAATGAACATAGTAAGAGGATTTTGTTAGTCTGGATGCAAATTACTTTACAGACTTGTAGTGGGAAATATTCGATTTCAGTGTAACAAAATACCTCGCATGCTTACTACAACAATAAGTCATTCACCAGCAAAACGAAAGCCAACGAACTCAAAGTTATCTTCCCCTCCTGGTGGTGGAAAGTGGGCTCGAATACAGCTAACTGCACAAGATGGAAGAACAACACGGATGTCTTTTCTAAAACTCTCCAACACCATCGCACTAGCTGCCTGTATGCAACATGTCTATGGATTTTGTGTTCAGGACCTTCGTACGCTTTACTTCCGTATTGCTGTTTGTACTGAAACCAAGCAACCTGTAAAACCCAACGATCTAAACAGACTGCTCGGAAACCTGGGTTATCTGTTATGCAAGTGTAAGGTGCTGGAGAGTTCTCTTGTTCAAAAACTTCATCGTTTTTATTCACGACCTGTTGAACTTCGTGACAACAGATACATTCTTCTTCCCTATCCATTATCTGGCAATGTTCGCATAAACACCTAACAACGGGAAATAATCTCTTTGCTACGATTGCTGGAATTTTGCAGCAACAAAAATATTTCAATTTGCCAATGTAAACTATAAACTATAAACTGTGAACTGTAAACTTACCAGTCTAAATTACCCAATCGAACAGGAGGCATATCTTCGTCACTCGACTGCCTCGACATATCTTCAGCTTCGTTTAATGCACTCGGTTCACCACTGTCAGAGTCTCGTCTCGGTTGAAACTGATAGCCCAGGACTTCGTCCGCCTGTAAAATGTGTCTATTAAATTCCTGTAGACTCTCACCTGAGGAACTAGTAGAACTTGAACGCGATAAATCATCGCTCGACGAACACACGTAATCAACATTCATAATGATTCGCCTTGAAAGCAATGTTGTGGTCAAGAAAGGAAGCACTCAGTGACGTCACAATGCGAAAACCGCTGACAATCCGCGTCTGCTCGAGAAAGAAGAACATGGCGTCTAAATCTGTAAAAAATCCCCTACGGCAAACATTTCTCGTTAACTATGAACATTTACACTGAAATACTTTGGGGATAATCTAATACAGGTAAGATCTTTTATCTGACCCTAACTTGTATTTGGAGTGGAGTTCCCTTTAAATATTCATCTTATTATTTATTCATTCTCAGGCTCCTTTGGGACCCTCTAACCCTAATCTCATTATCTATGCTTACGTAATTATTTCTCAGGCTCCTTTGGGACCATCTAACCCTAAGTTTTATCCAACCCCCAAACCCTAGCTGTTACTCAACCCCCCGTGTAATACGTCATTAACAGGTAGCTCTCCAACTGATTCTCGATTACATCATTATCAAAAGACGCTCGACTTATATCTCTTATAAGGAATAGTAATTACCTTTTCATTTATACACTTTACCCTACTGACAGTCGGCACTTGTAGGACACATAGACGTACAGAGCATGCGTACAGCGAACGTTAACAAAATAGACATTCTTTCCAAGGAACTAAACAGAAATTATTGTCTGGAAGAATATATCTGCTGAGATAACTACTCGGGTGAAACTTGAATATTATTTGAATAATTTGGAGACTTTGAATATTATATTAGTTAGAACCTAAATGATCAAACAGTGTTTTACACGTTTGGTGGGCAATAAGTGTTAACAATTTTTGAGAGTTATCCTTTACTTTGGCCTAGTTTGTAGAATCAGTTTGGGGAACCATGAAAAAAACGTACGATACGAGCGTTGAAAAGTTTGTAAATATTTTGACTCAGAAAACGCTTAGCAACGAACACTTAGAACCTAAATATTCAGACTGATATTTGCATAAGCCACGTGTAGAAATCTCATTAGGAGATCATTAGAGCGTCATTAGCGAATGAAACAATCGGACATGCTGAGGCAGGGCAATTAAGGGGATTAGAAACCAAAAAGAGCACGTGTATTTGGCATAAGAGTGGGATAATTACTGCGCATAAGGCACATACATCGTCTCAAGACAAATGTTTTACCTGAAGAAAATAGCTCCGTCCTGCAGCAGAACATAAGCAGATATATTCAAAAGAAATCATATCAGCAACCTCCAATCGTCAACGCTATATACAATACAGAACAGCTAATGCGAGATATTGTACAAACACCACAGTTAACACCCGATGAAAAGAACATCTTATACTCTAATCAACTCGATCGTTTTCTGACATACCAACAACAGCTGCAGAACCAGCAGCATCAAGTTCAAACTAATCTTCAAACGCAGCTACTAAAAGTTATACAAAATTTGACAGAGATCCCACTTTAGCCTCAAAAACCTGAAGCTCAGTAACCTGAACACCTTCCGTTAGAGAATATGGTTAGATACGCTAGGTTTAGACGGAGAATCTCACTTCTCCTCCAACTGTTGAATACCCAAAGCCGAAACCTTTGCAAAAATGGTTAACTGTTGATTTTGACACAGATGAAAGTGACTCGGATGTAGAAGTAGAGTCGGATGAAAGCGAAAGAGAAGACGCTGGTGATACTGATGTGGACGAAAATGATTTAGACGAAAAAGACTCGCATAAGGAAGACTCGCATGTAACAAAAGACGATAATCCTCAAGACAGTGACCATTACGTCACGATAATTCCCAAGAATGAACCTCAAAATCCATCTAAAATTAGATTAGACAAGTCGTATTAATTGATGTAAACATTTGAATTGAAATAAATACTTTTTAAACCCTATATTTGTGTCTTCTTTGTCTCACTGAGCGCGCACCAATATGATAGCCTTATGCGCAGTAATTATCCCAGTCTTATGCCAAATACACGTGCTGTTTTTGGTCTCTAAACCCCTTAATTGCCCTGCCTCAATATGTCCCATTGTTTCATTCGCTAATGACTCTAATGATCTCCTAATGAGATTTCTACACATGGCTTATGCAAATATCAGTCTGAATATTTAGGTTCTAAGTGTTCGTTGCTATGCATTTTCTGTGTCAAAATATTCACAAACTTTTCAACGCTTGTATCGTAAGTTTTTTTCATGGTTCCCCGAACTGATTCTACAAACTAGGCCAAAGTAAACGATAACTCGCAAAAATTGTTAACACTTATTGCCCACCAAACGTGTAAAACACTGTTTGATCATTTAGTATAATATTCAAAGTCTCCATATTATTCAAATAATATTCAAGTTTCACAAGAGTAGTTATCTCAGCCGATTCAGCCATTTGGACTGTTCAAAACCTTCTATATTCCTCCAAACGAGGTTTAAGATCAAAAATATATACTGTGTCTACTAATTTCTGTTTAGTTCCTTGGAAAGAACGTCTATTTTGTTAAAGTTCGTTGTACGCATGCTCTGTACGTCTAGTGTCGACTGTCATACTATTACATATAAGAGATATAAGTCGAGCGTCTTTTGATAGTGATGTAATCGAGAATCAGTCGGAGAGCTATCGGTTAATGACGTATTACACGGGGGGTTGACTAACAGCTAGGGTTTGGGGGTTGGATAAAAGTTAGGGTTAGATCATGCCAAAGGAGCCTGATAAATAATGACGTAAGCATAGATGAGATTGGGGTTAGAGGGTCCCAAAAGAGCCTGAGAATGAATAAATAATAAGTTGATTATTTAATGAGGTGGCATCCGTTTCGCAGCTATAGTGGGGGGCATTACTACTAATGTGTGTCCTGGATTTAAGCAAGGAGTTGATGTATGATTTTCATTACAATTGTATTAAGAAGAAGTACTGTGACAAGTCCAATTTATTATTCACCAACACAGACAGCCTGACTTATGAGATGAAAAGTAAGGATGTATATAAGGGCTTTTTTAAGGATAAGAATCTTTTTGACAATTCAGATTACCCCAAGTCGTCCCCATTTTACTTCGATAGGAATAAAAAGGTAATTGGGAAATTTAAGGATGAATGTGGTGGAGTGCCATTGACTGAATTTGTAGCTCTACGGAGTAAGATGTATAATCACATAAAAGAGGATGGTTGTCGTGATAAAAAGGCAAAGTGCATTAGAAAGTGTGTGGTTAAAAATAAGATTAAACACGAGAATGATAAAGACATCCTTTTTATACAACAGCAAATGAGACATAACATGAATGTCATTAGAAGCGCGAAGCACAAATTAGGGACATGAAATTAATAAAACTTCTCTTTCGTACTTTGATGAGGTTATTTTAAGTGGTGAGATATCGTCGTATGCGTATGGCATAAGAATATCGTGTAACTTCTGAAGCGCAGGCATAATTTTTTTATGAGCTAACTCAATAAAAAAATTGGATTTAAAATTGTATAAAGAATATTATAATATAAACAAAGATGGCTCTTCGGAGAATCTCTGCCAGCATATTGTATTGACTGGACTTTCCTCAACTCATGCAGCGCCTTGCTTGTGTCGTTTATGTCGTGGTTCGCATCGCTTAGCTGCTGCCTTAACTCTGCTATTCTGTCCTTTTTAGCCACTTCATTCACGTACCAAGGCTGCTTCGCCTTTGCGAGCTCTTCAAAAGCGTTGTTGTGTCTGATCATCTCTGCTTCGTAACCATTGTGGTTTAGTTTTCTGAATAGATATCCTGCTCCTGCAAAAGTTAATGCATTAAAGAGTTCTCCTGCTACGACTGTCGCCATTTTGCATATGTGTATGCATAATAATTTATGTTTCTCTCAGCTGACCTTCGATATACTCAACCTTCTTTTCGCTCTCATATAAAGATTCCCTAACTCATTCCAGATCACCAGCTCCTCGTTTATATCCAAGTTTAATAAAATCACAGATGAAAAGAGAGACTATGGATCCCGTTACTATAGAGCAAGTCTTACATGAAATTATGTCAGATTGTTATTCGTTTTAAATATATACATACATTATTTAATTATAATAATGTCAGGTGTAACTAAAACTAGATTTCTTAAGTCTCAGACACAACAACCACAGACATCACAACGGGAGTCATCAAGTGGAGAACAGTTGATAGAAAACATTTTACACTGGAATCACCTTGATTTTGTAAGAGAAAAGACGTTTCCAGATCTAAGAGGTTACGGCGATGGTCTACTGAGAGATAACTTTGCCATAAAGGGAAAGTGTAAAGGTAGCTGGCTTCTTATTGAGTACGATGGGGAGCAGCATTTTAAACCGACCAGATTCGATGGATACACTGTAAGCCAACACTGTAAGCCAACGACGAAGATAATACACGATTTTAATGTCATAAGAATGCAAGATAGAATGAAGGATTTGTACGCTAGGTGTAGTAGCTATCCGTTACTTAGGGTCAACCATAGGGATGAGAATGTTAGTAAGACTGTAGATAGTTGGCTGAACGAAAATGAAGAGTTTTAGATGGACACATTATAGATGGATGAGATTATATAAAGAGGCTTCTGTCTGAGACTATAAACGACTCTTTCACTATGGATAAGCATTCACAGTGCCTGAAAAGGAGACTGACTGAACTTAAGAGTGAACACATCAATTTGTTTACGCAGTTAAAGACGAGGTCGTGTGATACGCCGGATATCATAGACGATATATTCTCCACTGGAGTGAATTGGGGTCGTACCGTGCCTGTGTATGCATTTATTCGAAATTGTCTGCTGTGGATGCGGAGGAGTTGCAGGATTGTATGGTCAGAAACACAAGTGTGTGGGTGGAGAACAACGGAGGGTGGGATGCATTCAACGATTACTTTTCAGAGGAAGATGAAAGGTGTGTTTTAAAGGCGCTTGCGGCTTATGGAGTGATTACTATGGCTTGTGAATTTATAAAGATGATTCACAACTGTACCTTTCACAACAGTTGACGAGGCCTAAAATGTACTCTAATATTTCATTCCTTATGACAAGGGGGTCGTTTTCAACAACAATCTTGTAACCATGGCGACGGGTCTCCATAATGTCATCAAATAGGTCGTAGGCGTCCTCCTCCTTTTGCAGATCCATAACCAGGATTCCAAGTCCAGCCAAGGGAGCACGTTGGAATGTGATACGTCTTGTAAATAAAATAAACTTTACTTACCTAAAGTTGTTGACCAGGAGACATTTTGTGCGAGTCGCCGAGTTCGATAAAAGCGCTGACGATATGAGCCCACGACGAGCGAGCCGAATACACTCCGAAGATACGCGAGGGCGGAGCGGGAAGGGAAAAGAGAAGGGGAGTGCAACTATACGAGGTTTCTTTTGACAATGCTCGTAGCACGTTGCTATGCACATAGAGTGTTGCTATTCACAATAATTATATACGCGAATACCGAGACAACAACCCGATCTTCGTGATATTCACAGCAGGACGTGAGTTGTTTTCGTTGAATGAGTTATCAATTTGGACTCTGATGAGAAAGCCGTTGGCTTTCATGAATATAAAGTTATAAGTCATTTTGAATTTTTATTGTCGGAATCGCGCCATCGCGGGTTTGTTTGTCGACGCTCCAGGATATGATCTCAATACCGAAGAAGCCCACAACATATACAAAAGGAGTTAGATTTGGCAAGGTCAACCAACTGAATCGTGCAACTTTTGGAAAGTTTAATTTATTTCATTCGTGAGTTCGTGCGAGAAGAAGAGGAGACGAGTTTGTGGAACGATCGACCAGTACGAGTACTGATCCTTTTGTGTTAAAACTATTCATTAATTTTAATGAAATTCTTACAAGAACTTTAATAGGGTAGTTAGTAGTTACTGAACGAGTCGTAGAATATGATAATTTTAGTGTATTTGGCTCGATCTTTATTTGGTCTATATACGATCTACTGCTACGAGCCACTGCTAGTCTGCTACGAGCATTGTCGAAAAGCTATTTCTAATCGGACTATTTTATTGGCTGAAAGCCATCACGTGTTCGGTAGTTGCATTCCCCTTCTCTTTTCCCTTCCCGCTCCGCCCTCGCGTATCTTCGGAGAGTATTCGGCTCGCTCGTCGTGGGCTCATATCGTCAGCGGTTTTATCGAACTCGGTGACTCGCACAAAACGTCTCCTGGTCAACAACTTTAGGTAAGTAAAGTTTAGTTTATTTACAAGACGTATCACATTCTAACGTGCTCCCTTGGTCCAGCGTACTCGTAGTGTTCGCCATAAGCGACAATCTGGGGTTTTATTATATCCATTTAGTATGTAGGTATATGTTTTTAAGTTACTTAACATTATCTATACGTATGTTGTAAGCATGACTAACACACAACCTGAAGTCAATGTAGAGACAACCTCAGAGGTAACCCCAAAGATAACTTCAAGCAAGCCTGAAAAAATAAAACATCCAAAGAGCGTGGCGGCAGGAAAAAGGCTTGCGGCAATATCCAAGACAGCGGAAGAGAAAAAAGTAAGAGAACGCTTCGAGGCAGAGAAATTGCAGGAGAGGCAGGACAGGAGTGGAGTATTCATTTTGGCTACATTGCAGGTTGTATTAGTGTGATTGTCGCTGTAGGAGATCTATATTACGCTTACAAAAGAGATAAGAGAGACAGTAAAACGGGAGGCGACATCACAACAACATATGGAGACAAAACCTACACGTGTCAACAATCTTGATTCTTTCGACTGAAAAAAGTATATTTACATATAACAAATTGGCTACGGTTGACAGAAAAGAGTTGATGAACGAATTGTCCGAATCTCTATTATACACTACTCGTGCTGTTGCTATTTCTATGGCGAGTAAGAAGGTGCTGCGAGAGCCACTGTAATGTCAACACGCCATGACAGTCGAAAAACATAATCTTTATTCAATATCAAGTTACCAATACACGTGAGCCGTACACGTCAGTGTTCACGTGTAACTCGCGTGGCGTGGATACTACATCCCTCCTATTCTTAATAGAAAATAGCTATGTATAATGTTTATGTTCTTTTTTCTAATTTAACTTAACTCAACAGTCTTTTCATATTGTTTATCAACGTTCTACGTAGTCCTTGAGGTACGCTGGTTTCCGTCTCTCCCGCTTGGGTCGGCTTGGATATATCTTCGTCAACGGTTGCTACTTTTCTTCTCTTTCTTCGGTAAGGCTTGTTTCTGATGGTGTCTGTCCCAGATCTGGCTTTGTTGTCTTTTCTTGTTCTGTCTCTTTGCTGACGGCAGTGCTGATTGGAATTTAATTGATCTGTTCTCCTCTTGCATCCATTGTTATTGGTGAGTGTTTCTTCTCTTCAACCTCGTGCTCGTTGCTGGTCTCGATTAACGTGTTCACTAACTTGAACTGACTTGCATCGCGGCAGACTGTTCGTCCATCCGTCGTCCGTCTTGCTGTTATTTGAGAACCTCGAATGTTGTAGACGATGTAAAATACAGGTTCGTATGGTGTACTCCACTTGTTCCTCTTCGGTTGTTTCACTAATACATAGTCGCCAAGTACTAGTTTTGTTTCTTTTGTTTGTCTTCCTTCTCTGTTTTCCTTCATCTTCCTCTTGTACTCTGGATCTTTCTGGTCGATCTTGTCGTTGTCTTCTCTCTCCGTCGTTTCTGGTTCTGCGTAATCTAGTTTAGTTCGTATGTTTGCGCTACTCATTGCTTCGTAGGGTGCGACTCCTGTTGCGGGATGTGGTGTCGATCTGTACGCGGTAAGCATGTCTTGTTTGGTGTTTTGTCGCTCGAGTCGGTTTTTGCCTTGAAGATTGGTTATCTGCTCTATCTTGTTTAGCGTTCGCATAAATCTTTCGGCTTCACCGTTTGCCCGAGGGTGTAACGGTGTTATTCTATGGTGGTGAAATCCTTCTTCTTTCGCAAATTCTTCAAACTCTCTTGAGTTGAACGGTGGTCCATTGTCGGTCTCGATTCTCCTTGGTGTCCCATAGGTAGCAAAGATGTGTTTCACTCTCTCTTTGTTCGTTTGAAAGTTGGTTGACGACACCGGTTCTACCACTGGATATCGTGTCCTTTTGTCAATCATGACAAGGTTGTAATGGCCATCTGGGTATGGTCCGCCATGGTCTACGGATACTGTGTCCCACGGTCGGCTGGGGATGGTGGTCACCTTTATTGGTTCTTCTCTGTTCTCTTTGGTGGCTACTTTACATTCATAACATTGGTCAATTGCTGTATCGATCATACTGTTCATGAGTGGAAACCAGTATTTCTGTCTCAGCATCAATTTTGTCTTGGTTTTCCCTATGTGTCCCAGATTATGTCCTAGCTTGACTACTTTTCTCTGGAGTATTTCTGGTATTATTATTCGTCGTTCTCGGAAGATCAGTCCTTCTGCGGTTGACAACTCTTGTTTCACGTGTGAATATGGTTCTATGTCGCGGTCTCGCCTGTGTTTCTTCCAGTCTCCTTTCCTTATTCTCTCTGCTAGCTTCTGCATTCTGGGATCTTTGTGCGTCTCTTCTCTGATTCGCTCTATTACCACGGCGTGCTCGGTAGTTACTGTCCATCTGACAATCTTTTCTGTGTGGTCGTTTCCGGTTTCGGGTAGCGGGTGTCTGGACAGGTAGTCAAGCGGGTCTTTCTCGTCTTTCCCTGGTTCGTAGATTAGTTCGTAGTCTACATCTTGCATTTCCATTACCCATTTCTCGATCCTGGGAGGCATTTTTGCTTTAGCTTTATTGAATAGAGGCAGCAAAGGCTTGTGTGCTGTTACAATCTTGAATCTTGGTGCTCCACGAAGGTACGTTCTCAGTCTTTGCTTGGCCCATTTGATGGCTATATACTATTGACTGTATCTTTTCTCTGTCTCCGTCATAGATCTGCTAATGAAGTGTACTGGTTGCATGCCCTTGTTCGTCTTTTGGAGAAGAGCTGCAGCGAGTCCCTCGTTGTAACTTGCCTCCGTGCGTAAGATGGTCTGCTTCTTTGGTCAAAGTATGCCATTGTTCTGTTGTCCGAGATACTGTTCTTTCTTTTCGTGAATGCTTCCTCCTCTGCTCTCCCCCATCGGAATTTTGTTTCTTTTCTTGTTAGTCGGTACAATGGTGCTGCTATGGCTGCGTAGTTGTGGATGAAGTTGTCTAGGTAACCGGCCATTCCGAGAAAACTGCGCACCGCTTCCTTGCTCTTGGGTGTTCCACATTCTTTGACTGCTCTAATGGCGGTAATGGCGGCTAGTCAGGAAAATCTGGGCTCCTCGTGTTTGACAAATTCAAGTTCAAAATCTGAGAATGAAAGCGACCAAATCGATAAATTATCTCCAAAAAACAACTTTCTTGTCGTCTGTGGCCCTCCGCTCTCATGGAAGGGAAATATAGAGCAATTAAAGCATTTTACGTGTAGTGTTTTGAAGCTGACAGGGAAATGGTAATCACCGGGTGGCAATGTGAAAATATTTTCGAGTTCAAGTGAGGAATTGGTCTTCAAATGACAGGGTTTGAAAAGAAAAAAGATCGAGATATTGGAAGATCGTGACAACGAACTTTTAAATAGCCTGAAGAGCCATGCCAATGAAGAAACTAAAGCGAGCGACAGCAAAATTCTCGAAGAACCGGTCGACCACGTGTGCGCTGCCATGTCGTTGCCTCTGCCTTCGCCAACGTGTAGCGAGTGCGGTAAACATGAATTTTGTCCCGACCAAACTGAAATAGAAGCTAAGTTCGAACTGGTACTCGCTCGGCTTAGTAAACTCGAAGAGAAAACGCAGAAAGAAAAGATGGCGGAAACGTTGCTGGTTAATACTGAAAACAACAAAATGGCGACCGAAATTGAGCATTTGAAAGCGACTGTGGCCGAGTTACAAGAAGAAAACGATGGAATCAGGACATTATTGGGCATTAAACAAAACGAGTGGATTCAAGTTGAATCAAGACAAAGCAAGAAAAAAACTAAAACCACCGCTATTTCTTCGACGCCAGTTGAAGAAAATCGCTTTGCTGCCTTGGCTATCGAAGACCCTGTTGCTGAAGGAAACAGCTTGCCAGTCGAAGCTGATACAAACAGTAATATCCGCATGCAAATCGATGATTACAGAACCAAACAGAAGCGGGAGTTCGTAAATTGAACAAGACCCAAAGAAATAAAAAACCCAACTCAACACCCAAACCAACCAAGAGAAACCGGGGAAGAAGACCCTGGTCATTGGGGACTCTATGATTAAGCACATTGAGGGAAAGAAAATTGAAAGGGCGGCAAGAGGCAAGACCGTTTGCCACTCGTACAGTGGTGCCACTGTAAGTCAATTGCACCAAAAGTTTGAAGAAAATTGCCACGACGACGAGTACGAAACCATCATTTTACACGTCGGAACCAATGATCTGGTGCGCGAGGATGCAGAGAAGGTGGCTGAGAAGATGGAAGACCTGATAGAAGAAGTGAAGCATCGAGCGGAGAGAGTTGCTGTTTCCAGTTTCATCAAAAGGTATGATGGTCGAGTTCCATCAAGTAAAATAGCATCTTATAATAATTTAATCTATGACTTATGTTTAAAGCATAACATTTATTATATAGATAATGATGATATAGACAAATCTCATTTGAACCGCTCAAATTTACATTTGAACAAAGTAGGAAATAGAGCACTAGGGAGTGCCTTTTGCACTTTCTTAAAGTCAACTAGAGCTAGTAATACTAGGCCAGTACTGACAAGAAATGATCGGCCTTTTTTTCAACTAGCTGGACATCACAAGAAAGAGTGGACAAATTATCTAAAATATGTCAGTCAAGTACTGAGAAATTAGTTGATATAGATCCGTCAAATGAAAATGTGGGTAGCGATTTTTTCACTAGCCTTAATTCTATTCCCAAATAAAGAGGTTTTAAGATGGCTTTTCTAAACATTGTTAGTTTGCCTAAAAAGATTGATGAAATACGTTACTCAATGTCCAACAAACACATTGACCTGATTGGTTTTAATGAGACACGACTTGATTTAAATATAGCTGATAATATGATTGACCTTGATGGCTATGATATTATTAGAAAAGACAGATCAAGAAATGGAGGTGGAGTTTGTATCTACTTGCGTAGCTCCAAACACTAATCTTCTGGGTCTGTAGTTTCCCCACGGTGTGCTGAACGTTGCTACCATTCTTGTTTCTGGGTGGAGTGATAGTTGATGGTATCCCTGTCTGAGGTCAAGCTTCGAGAATCTCTTGCAATCGTGCAGATGGTACTTGAAGTCCTCTATTTTAGGTGACTGAACGCATCGGCTGCGCTTCATTGATTGGTTTGGTATTCTCATGTCCATGCTTGCTCTGATCATTTGAGGTTCCAGTTTCTCTTTGTCCACGTTCGTGTATTTGGGTTTTGGTTGTACGACTAGGGGCGAACACCATGTAATGGATTCTCCGTCAGGTAGTTTCTCAAATATTTTCTCTTCAACTCCTTGTTTGAGCCATTCTTTGAGTGGTTCCTGCAGATGGTATGGAACATGTCGTGGTTTTTGTGCAACCGGTATTGCTTCTGGGTCCATTTCTAGTTTGACTTCCACTTCTTCTCCTGTGTTCTTGTCGCGGACACATCCAATCCCTTCGAATACTTCTTTGTATTCCTCGATGAGTGTTTCTAGGTTGTCTGTTGCTTTTACTGCGTTTATCTTCAGTTCGTTTGTTTCTTTCAGTGTTCCTTCTGGTTCGATTCTAAGCATCCCGAGCTCAATGAGTGTCTTTTTGCATAGTAGTGGTGGTGAGTCCATCTTTCCTTGGATTACTAGAAATTTGCTCTTCGTTCCTCGGTTCTTGTTTCGCAGTGTTGTGTGAAATTCGCCTTTTACTGCCAGGCTTGACTGAAGTGTACTGAGAGTGTCTTTAGTTGATTGAAGATTTTTGATTTCGTTTGACCGATGCTGAAGGGCTCTGAATTGATATTCATCCATTATATTTGCGCTTGCACCGCTGTCTGGCTCTACATTTGCGTCGATGTCTCCTATCCTGATTAGCACGGTGTCCTGATTTCTTCCAGACCTGATTCTCTTTACCTGATGTGGCACATGTCGGGCTGTTTGACAGATATACTCATTATCAGAACAGCTGCTTGAGTCGCTGTCTGTTCGCTTAGAATCTCTCGTTTTCTTGACATGTTCCCCAGGAATTTCTTTCTGTTGTTCTTTTTTGAACTCAGGTTTCTCCATCTGTCGGTTTCCTCCCTTGCAACATATTGCGAAGTGATTATATTTTCCACACTTTAAGCATTGTTTGCCATACGCTGGGCAGTTCTGGACAGGTTTGTGAGCATCTCTTTTCCCGCAGTAATCACCTGTCTTCCCGCTTTTCCTTGCTACTTCTGGTTTGTGGTCTTGCCTCCTTGATTGTTCTCAACGCTGGTGCTGTTGTCCTTTCTGTCTCCAGTCACCTCTTCTGTAGTTTATTCTGTTCCTCGGTCCGGTTGTACGTCGGTGAATGCTTGCAACTTTAAATTCGTCTTTCATGTCCTTGACTTGTTGGTTGATATCCTCTCTTTCACTGGCTTCTTCAAGAAATTGTTCTAGGGTCCATTTCTTTTGTATGCATTTCTTGATCAGATCTTTATCTTTGATGGTTTGGATTAAGTGCTCTAAAATTCTGTCGTTGGTCTGATCTTCGAACTCGCAGTCCTTTGCTTTCTCACGCATTCCGGCGGTGTAGGCTACAATACTTTCGTCCGGTTCCATTCGTTGTTTACTAAAAGTGTATCTTGCATGATGTTTGTTCTTCTTCGGTAAGAAATGGTTATTTAATTTCCGTTTTAGTTTCTTGTAATCGTTGTCGTCGTCAATCGTTGGCGGGTCTGGTAAATTACGAGCTAATTTCTTCAATTCTAGTCCCCCGTATATCTTAAGAGCACTTACTTTGTCTCGTGTCTCTTTTATCTCGAAGTATGTTAGTTCGTCTTCAAAATCCTCTATCCATTCTTCCCACGCTCTTCCGACTTCTAGATGGTTGTCCGGGACTTTGAATGGTTCTATCTTTAACGCTTTGCTTGCTGCTAATACTCTGATTTCGTTTGCTGGAATTGCTGCTACTGGGGCTTCTTCCATTGTCTCGTTTTGCTTTGCATTTAGTGTTTGCAGTCTGACTCACTAATCTGTCTGGCTTGATTTCAACGTTGGCTTGATTTCAACGTTGGCGTGTTTGCTGTTTCCGTTGGTTTTCTGCTGATTATTTGCTGTGAATTTCTTGTGTAGGTCTCCGTATTCTTCTTGTGCTTAATTGATCTTGTTGCTGACCATATCTGCTCTTAGTTCACTTGTTAATTGAATCGATTCGATCCTCGTCGCTAGTGTAATGTCAACACGCCATGACAGTCGAAAAACATAATCTTTATTCAATATCAAGTTACCAATACACGTGAGCCGTTCACGTGTAACGCGCGTGGCGTGGATACTACAGCCACTATCTTATTCGAGCAAAGATGTTGTACCAGAGATTGTGGTTTAACGTGGGACGAGCCACTCGATGAGGAAACTAAAACCCAGTGGGAAACACGGAAACAAGAACTAAAGGATTTGAACACTATCCGGATTCCTCGTTCTTTTCTAACAAAGCTTGATGTCGAATTAACAGATGTCCAGCTACATGGTTACAGTAATGAATGCCCCAAAGGGTACAGAGCCGTGATTTATCTCCAGGATTGCCAAGGAGAGGTAAGAGTAAACTTCCTTCTGGCAAAAAGCAGAGTAGCGCCTACGAAGCGAGTTACTTTACCGAGGCTAAAATTAATGGCAGCAGATCTACTCTCCAAGTTGATTATATTTGCATTAAAAGCCCTCAAGATAAAAGTGAATCAGTACACCTGTTGGTCCGATAGCATGGTCACCTTGGGATAGATTCGCCGACCCAGTTGTACCTGGAACGTTTTCGTGGCCAATCGTGTGCAAGCGATCCAAGAAAATGTGGTACCTGGGCGTTAGTGGTTTTAATCCGGCGGATCTTGTGACTCGTGTTACATTGAACCCAATCATGATTGGGGCTCTTACTGTTGGCGGGGTAATGATTCAGGGATACATGGCGAAATCCAAAATAAGCGACAAGGTGAATTATTGTAAGTTTGCGTACACATCGTATGATAAAGTGCTCGTGCAATTGAGAAATTACTTGAGAGGATATCGCCGTATAATGAGACTGTTTTTTGTCAGTTCTGAAAATCATCGACGATTTGGTAATTGATATGGCTCCACCTGCCGACTCTATGATTAAGAGATATGACGCTGAAAATAGTTAAGTGCAGACCATTGTGTTTTTAGGAGAATCCCCTAAAAAAACGTTCTGTTAAACGTATTTAAAAACTAACTTAATTAAACGGATCTGTAGGTAGTTATTTCCGAGCCTTAGCATATTTCACAGCAACCGTTCCAAGACCAAGCAGCAGCAAGTTTTAATGTTCCTTTTATCATCTCAGGCGTCCCCAAGGGCTAAGAAACCCTAACCAGACCTTTTTGTTTCTGGATCCGCAACTTGCCACAATTTCTCTCCTTGTTGAAATAACAATGGATCTTCATTCGCATCCCATGATATACCCAAGGCTTTTAAAGTGCATATACGAGACTTTTCATTTTTTTTTCTAAAAATCGGCCGTATCGAGACGATTCTAACGATATATAACATACCTTAAACGGATACAAACTTCCCGAGATATCTTGTTCCAAACACGAGTTTTTCAAAACATGGCCGGGAGAAAAGAGTCTGAGTCCGAATAAGGCTGATGACGTCAAATCGGGACAAGCTGTAATTGACGACTACAGTTGTTTACTTGGTTTTACCGATGCAACTGCGGACAAAATGCCTTCGCGATGCGTTGTATACGGGTGTTCCAACAAGCCAGACCCTAAGAATGGTATAATACTGCATAAGATACCTTATGCTGATGATTTGAGACCGGAGGCAATAGAAAGACGGCAACGTTGGATAGATTTTGTTAAGCGCAAACGCCCAAAATGGGAGCCTTCCGGCTCAAGCTGTGTATGCTCTAAACACTTCAAGCCAGACGATTTTGTTAGAAAAGTTGGTTTGCCAGGACAAACGAAGGCCTACATTCCGTGGCTAAAGAGAGATGACATTGGAATAACCTCCTATCCATCCGTATTTATCGCAGATGATCGCGAAGAAGAACTTTCAGGGCGAGCGGCAAGAGCGATACGACGCAAGGTGAGAAATCAACACTCTGCATATTTTAAATAATTGTTATCACAAACAATGAGCCAGTGTAAATAACTATTTTAGATTAGAAAGACAGAAGAAGAAGCAAGAGGCGCAGACGAACCCCAACCTTCTTCTTCATCAGAATACGTCGATCCCGAAATGGAAACAGACGAAGGAAATATTGAGCATCTTGCCAGCTGCAAGTCCTCTCCAGTTACAGTCAATGACTTGGTAATTAAATACTAATTCTTCTACTATTAAAGCTACTTTTTGCATATACAGTTTTAATACAAGACTCTGTTGAAACTGATGATAACTTTACTATATTTATCTATATCCAAATTCTGTTTGTTTGAAGGGTGATGAGCCAATGCAATTGGAAACCGGCGTAAAGGAAATTTATACTCAAACGATGTCCATGCAGGTGTGTGAACAGTGTATCGCGTTACAGAAAGAATACCGACTTCTTCGTAACCAAGTTATAAGCGAGAAAGAGAAGCTTATAAAGCAGGAAAATGTTGTAGCTGATTTACGATCAAGTAAGCACTTCACAATAAGTTAATATTGTCCCTGTAGGGACATATGAAATATATCTTGTTTCTTTATTGATTTTGATTTACTCCTCTAAAAGCTAATGACCCGTTTATTTCTGTTTGAACCAATATTTTTGTTTAAAAAAATGTTCTTTGCTTTGTTTCTATTAATTACATGTATATGTTGTCTAATTGAACATATTTTAATATTATTTTATTCAATTGACAATTTGTATACTATTCGTTCCATAAAAATATATAGCAGAACACTTTAATATTTTATTTTAGGACTTGAAATGCCAATAGGGACTACAATAGGGACTACAGAACCTGTTCCTGAAGAAAAAGAGATTATTAACAATGATAGTGATATTGGTCTTAGATCTGATGATACAGTTGGGGAGGAAAGCTTCACTGGTGAAATAGATACTGAAACAAATGAATCATCATCCAGCAATGAAGCTAGGTTAGACCTCATTTGTCATGGTGTACTATAAATGTTGCTATGGTGGTTTATATATATTATTATTTTATTTTGCAATCTTTCAATTAAGTAATTAACCAAGTTTACTTACCAAAATTAATTATTTTGTTTACAATGGTTTAGAGCCTATGTCAAAGATGACAATCTAAGGACAGAGCCCAAATTTATGGTGTTCCTTTCACAGTTGATGTTACTTTTCCAATTCTGCCCATCGTGCAAAAGTGAGAATCCACTGGTTGAAACAAGTCAACATGGAACAATGGTCATCATCCACACACATGCGGTAACTCTGACTGTATGCAAAAGGATTCTGTGTGGCACAGTCAACCTAACATGGAGGGCACAAAAATAGCAGCAGGAAACTTTCTTCTAAGTTTTGCAATATTATTGGCTGGTGCATCTGCTAGCAAAGTACTTCGGGTATTTTCGCATATGGGAATGGCTTTCAACAAATTATCTTTATGGCAATGACTTTTATGATTACTGAAGTATTTTTAACAAGTTTTTGACTTTGTGTTATGTAGTATCTCAAGTTGAAGAAACAAGTCAAACAACACAAAGCCAAAGAGCCAAGCCACACTGTACCATATGCCAACACCCCATGAATGGTCATAAGAATGTTTTAGATTGCCCAAGGAACACACAAGGCAATCAATAAGTTGTTATAAATTGTGTTTTATCAGTCTGAGTCATCTTCCTCAAAGCCTGTAAATTCATCCCCATTTGTTTTAAATTTTGTTCGAATTGACTGATACACACATGATGGTAATGGTATTCTCAGCCTTCCCAAAGTGCCATAGACAAGCTGAGAGAATTCTCTATATGATATTGATCGTAAGAACCTAAAAAAGTTTAAATGTTGTGTCACTAGATAGAAATAAGTGCCTGTTCCTATGCAATTATGAAAAGTTGGTGGATAAATTCTCGACTACTAAGGAGGGACAACATATTATTTTAGTTTAGGAGGGAATTAACAACAACGAAAGACAACTATTCTACTTACGCTTCTTCCGAACCACTTTGGCGATACCTTCGACGATCTTTAGTTCTATACTTCGAAGCTGATAATCTTAAAGACCATTTCTCTAAGCAATTCACGCGAAATCCAGGATGATGTGTAACACATGATGGTGGCGTTTCGACATCTTGTAGGACGTCGTCAGAACACAATGCCTTCACGCACCTTTCAATCTCTTGACAGCACTGAGTTTCGTACACATTCTGGAGCAAACTTACACCGCAGTTGTTACATTTGCACCTAATAAGTTTAGACACAAAATTAGACAGCAGAGACAATATTTAACCGATAATAGCAATCGTGGTCAGTCGTCATTTTGGAGTCGACACGTGTGATAACGTTTATACTTACCAATGACTTGTAGGAACTACGCCGTCTAATCGTTCTTGAAGAGCCTCAACGCGAATCTTCTCTCTCTCTTTATCTTCTTCATATTTCCGAACCCATTCTTCATCAGCAATGGGTTCATCGTTATAAGGAAGGACAACCGCACCGTCTCTCCGGCTGTCTCTGTCTTCCTGGCCAGGGGAAGCTTCATCTGAAGCCGATTCTAATTCCTTTATCTGATTTTTATCAGATAAGTCCAAATCCGTGTCCGCTGATGTTAAACTTTCGTCTGAGTAAGATCCAGTTGTAGACATTGTCACAAAACACAGAGTAATCGACAATTTTCTGCAGCCTGTCTCTCCAAACTACAGGTAAACAACTGAAGTCGTCCGACAGCTTGTCCCGATTTGACGTCATCAGCCTTATTCGGACTCAGACTTTTTTCTCCCGGCCATGTTTTGAAAAAACCTATTTTAGCCATGTTTAGAACCAAATATCTCGGGCAGTTTTCATCCGTTGAAGGAGTGTTATTATATCGTTAGAATCGTCTCAATACGGTCGATTTTTAGGGAAAAAAAAGAAAATTCTCGTATATGCACTTTAAGGTAGCTAGCAAGCTAGCTAGGGAAAAGTAGCTAGCTAGGGAAAAGGTCAAAATTCTCCTTTTTTTCAATTTTTAAACTAATGCAACATCTCTCAGTGACAAAAATTTCGAATTCAGAAATGTTTTTCTTTCAGGCGAAAAACGAGTTTTTTTACTCGAAGAGGCGGGACTAATTACTCAACACGGAAACCTTCCAGCCGTTTTCTCTCCGCTCAATTTTTCGCCAAAATTCGTGTTTTTCAACAGTTGGAACTTCGCAGCGTTTCAATATTTTTCCCTGAAACGTTTTGCAGTTACTAAGTAGATACTCTTCTACAAAAGTTGTCGGCGATTTTTTATTAGCTGCGTAATTTTGATTTTATCGCGTTTTGAATTAACAAGTTGTAAAATATATTGTGACTACAACGTAAATCGTTAATAAAAACCGAACCGAACATTTTGTAGATAATTTATCAGTGATTACAATGATATAAATTTCAAAACTATAAATTAAATTCCAAAGAAGTTTAATCTCTCGAAGCCAACAACTTTATTTTGTTTTTCGGTAAATACAACGTAAATACAATTATATTTCCATAATTTTAGATTTCGTAATCTTCTTCTATGGTTAATTGGCTTTGAATTGGTATATGATACGTCGGGATCACGTTAATAGCGGCGCGATGCCAGCTGTTTTACAAAACGATACCTGATAATCCTATTGCTACCTTAACGGCTCAGACTCACTATCGAGGCACACGTAACGACCTGGAATTCCTTGATCGTCCGGAATACACCAGCTTTCGATTGTCTACTACTTTCGATTGTTTAGGGCGTTTCTTTTTTCAGTGCAGCGCTACGTATCTTTCTCCATCAAAATTTATGCTTTCCTGGAACTGTTGTGCGGCAATTTCTCTTCATCTTGCGATGGATTCTTGTGGTAATCTATTATGTCAAGCGACTCCAATTGCCAGAACGTTTTCAAAGTCAGGTTTGGGTCGTCTTCGATTAATTTTACTTTGGCAAAATACGAGAATGAGCTAGATCATCAGTCTGCCGAGTAACCAACCAATCCATGAATTCATAGGCACTGGACTGTTTGGAGAGTCTTTCCGAATACCACCTTTGATAATCTTAGACCACTGGTCGGCGCCGATAGATATGTCGCTCGTCGCTTCATCTCTCGGATAAGTATCAGCAAATCTCAGTCCTTTTAAATGCGGGTTCTGAGAAAGGTCAACGACTGCACGTTCCAAGGGCGAACAGACGGTGGCAACCGTCCATGCGTTAAGATTAATTAAATTAGTTTTCGTTTATCACGCGTTGATAGTTGAAAACTAACATTTATTACCTTTCTCGTACGAGATTGGCCTCCATGCATCAAAATGGTCATCGTTTTCGTAGGGCCATTTGAATCCAAGAACACTGACCGGTAGCGTGACTCCAGCGGAGACCAGGTTGACCAAGGCGGTAGGAAGTAACATCACTTGTGAATCAGTGGTGGTGGTTAAAAAGCTCTTGGCTATCCCAGCATGACTGGTGATTTGATCAAGCGAGTTCTCCTTTTCATAGCCATCGTCACCTGGTTTCTTATTGTTAACTTGTCCTTGATCTTATGGTGGGGACGAAATGCGATGTAGAAGAGCATGATGTATTCTCTTGCAACCTTTTACCGAACACCCTGGACGTTTACATGTTACACTGTAATGGTTTGGAGTCGTTCGCAAAAGACAGTTAAACCATAGTCCTTTGTCTGTAGTGAAATAAAAGTAGCGTGCTGCGTGGGCGGTGTTGAAGCAACAATCGAATCTATAACGTTTCGAGCGAAGGCCTTCGTCAGTAGTCGAGGAGGAGAAGCGAGAAAACGTCGACCACGTAGCACCCCCACTACACAATATTTTTGACTCCAGATTATAATAGGCTGATACGCATAGGTCAGTCGTACTCACAAATTGTGGGGTCAGTGGCCTGCTATATAGAGGGGGGGGGGGGGGGGTGGTCTTTACATTGACACACTTAAAGTGCGCATGAAACGAAAATTAAGTTTGTCTTACCTGAAAGAACACTTAAAATGATAGAGTAACATCTTTTGCGGTTTTTCGTTTCCTTGCTTCGTTGTTGAGATATTTCAGTTTGTTTGAAATGTAAATTAAACAACTTGACGTCACATGTGCATAATGCAGAGAAGGTTATATATCTTTGCTATTATCAAACCAAACTTAATTCGAAGGAAGTATGTGCGTGTGTTTCTCTCACAACGCCAAACATGTAGAATTTTCAAGTGATTATGTTTGATCGACAAGAGGTTGAAGGAAGATATTTGGATTATTTCACCGCTGCGACCATATAAGCGTAACCGCAAGAAGTTCTCTCATTGTCTCCGTCATGAAATGGTAAGTCATTTTCTTCCCTTCTTTCTGTCGATTAGCAAACCAGCTCTCCGTTTATTTGATCTTATTTTATCTAAAACCCGTTTCTGCAGTCATATTACTGTTTATACCGCAGTGTCATTCCCCACGGCTTTATATCTTTCTTCAACGTCTTGCATTTTAATTTACCGACCATTCACCGCCATTTCTCCAACTCCATCTCGACGACTTGTTCGAATCAGTCTCGTCGTTTGATGCGTATGACCATTCCATCGATGTCCATCTACATACAGCAAACTGATGACAATATTTCGAATTGTAAAACTTTTCTTTCTCAAGTTTGTCCACCAATTTTCGTCACTGATATTATCACTAAAATTCACTTCTTAACTTATCTAAATTTTATTCATTTCTTAAAGACGTTAAGGCGTCCAAATTGTCTAAATTATTAGGGCCTCTTCTGTTTTTCCTGACTGTACTAGTTCTGTGAACGAAGATAATCTAGTTTTTTCCATCCCATATCATTTACCCTTGTTCGACCCCGAGAGATCTGTTCTTGCGAAGGGGCTCAAGTACGTTTCCAACTCCGGGCCCATTGACTTATTTTCAGTCAAAGAGGACTACTGAAGCTTTTTTCCACCGTTGGCCTAAAAGCCCATTTTCATCGTCATTCCTCCACCTTTAATAAAGATGTCTTTGAGGAAATCTTTGAGGAAATCCTAAAAAGTCTTCCTGGTCTCCACCTGAAGATCAATTTTCGTCTCTTGATCTTTTTGTTCGATAGTGCCGGCATGAAATTGACCGATTAAACTATTCACGTTTGTCGTGTCGTCATTCTACTCGATACGGGACTGGGACTCTTCCACCCTGGTCCTGTAACAAGGTACTGACGTTTATGTTTAAACTGTCGTTGAAAGCAGCTAGTCTTGGTCCCCGAAATCTCTAAACTGCATTGCTCTAGTTCATTACGAATATCCGCCAATGTCATCCCATGAATAGTTCGGCACAGCTCCTGTTCTTTCTTATTCAGGGCCATCACGGCTAACGCAAATAACTCCCTTCACTCTATACTTCCAGCACCAACAAGCATTTCCTGCTACCGTGTAAAATCTTTCGAAATTTAATTCACTATATAAAACGATTTTATCTATAGCATTACTCTATGGCACTTACTCTTCCTGGTTTGTCTCTATTTATACTTTTTTTTGTTAATTTTATTCTAATATTTATGTTCTATATTAAAAATTTAAATATTCTATCATATGCCAAGTCCCTTCGGAGCTCGAACCCGTCTTCCTGAACGAGTAATTTGTACAGACGGTATTATGTATGAAAGATCCAAATAAGGGCAGCTCTGTGGAAAATTTTAGACCAATAACATGTCTACCATTGATGTTGAAACTGTTGACAGGTGTACTTGCAGAAAGTGTATATGCCCAACTTGAAACAAATTACGTGTTACCTTCACAGTTAAAAAGGTGTAAGAAGAAATGCAGAGGTACAAAGGACTAATTACTAATTGATCAGCTGTCCATGGCGTGGATAGATTACAGTAAAGCATGCGATATGGTACCCGCTCATGGATATTGGAATGCCTAGAGATGTTTGGAATGCCTAGAGATGTTTGGAATTGCGGAAAATGTTAAAGAATTTCTAAAGAAGAGTATGAATAATTGGAATACAGAATTGACATCTTGTGGTGAACCACTAGGGAATGTCAATCAGAAGAATTGTAGTAGAATATTTGAAATAGAAATCTGTTTAACTCTAATTTTTTAAAGAAAATTGTAACGAAGAACAAAGAAAGATTTTAAGGATGATATTTCGTAAAAATTATTGAGATTCACAAAATTGCATGTCGCATCCAGGGTTTGAACTCAATCAGGCTACTGAAGCAGGCATCAACATTTTATCAAAAATGTTTGCAAAGACATTGCTAGAGCATCAAAATATTTGCATTTTCCAAAAGGCATTGAAGTGAATACTTATTGAAAACTAATATACCAAAAACAATTTTTCATTTCGAAATCTGAAGTACTGAAACTGTTTGAAAAAAAAAATTGTTCCTATTCCAATTTTTACGCCAAATTATAAACAATCTACGCTAAGTCACAAGTGGTTTTACAATAAGGAAACTATTTAAAAGAAGATATTAAGACGGCAGCCACAGATAAAAAATACAACAAGCAAGCAAACTGACATGCAATGCCAGCAATGGATACGTTTAACATAATTCAATTAAGGACACACAAAAGAGAAAACAAAACTAATAGTGATAGGATGTCGACAGGGAAACTCGAACAGTTTTGCTACTGAGAGCGGCTGCTCTATATCTTTACCTGAAAATTATTAACTTTCCGCCTTTTATATCTTCATTGGTTTTCAGTTTTTTAGTTTGACTATTGCTTTTCCCTTCCTTCGATTTTCGGTTTGACGAGTTTCTTTCTAGTGAAGATGCTGTTGTACTAACAAAAACTCCTTTCTCAAGTCTCTTTAATTTGTCAAGAATATATTATGTTGTTAGTTGAAATATTTTTTGTCAAGAACTATATTGTTCCCAGCGCCCCACAATCTTAACCGCGCATTGTCCGTCATGGACACATACAAATAAATATTCCGATCGATGAAATTTGTTCGCATATCACGCTTGTCCAGACATGTACAGTAAAGTGGACTCCACGCATGTCGAGATTAGCACCCTCACCGGGATCGGGGATAAATAGATAATCCCCAGGCATTTTTATTTGACCAAGTTACGTTTAGCCCCTTCTACAAAATTTTGTCTGTATACTTATGTATGCTGATCGAGTGTGGAATAAGAAACGCCGACTCACAGGTCGGAATTGAGCTTAGTGTTCTTGCTTGATATTTTCAGAGAGTCGCACAAGCATTTTTGAAGGCAGAGGAGTTGAAAACAGCACTTAAAGAAAGATACATGGAGGAGTTTCAGGCCCGAGAAATTTATGAAGCTGAACGGGTAATGAATCATAATGTGTGAATATATGATTGTATGAGTAATGTAACTGTAGTATAGGGAAGAGGCCGGGGTTCTACGACTGGAGGATCTGGTGGATCTCCTGGTCCACCAGTGACGTCATCATATTTTAGTCTTCTATGAATTTATGCCCCCAGTCCTTTATCCTTTATACAAAATATTAATCGAGTCGGGAAGCGACGAGGGTAATTTGTGAGAACTCCTGCGATTATGCGTTAATAATATATAGTGGGCAAAATCGTCCAAGACCTATGTTATGCCCAGAAAATGGCGAAGTACATGTACCTTATCACGACCGGTGCTCGGCATCATTCCAATTTTCTTCGCTCTATCGCTGTGCCTGTTGCTTTCTTTTTGTAAACACAGACAAAAGTTCGTAAATTTTCTGGTGTATTAATTTTCACTAATACTTCACACTCCTTCAATAGTTTAAATTAGTTCAAAGTGAACAAAAAAGAAAAAACTTTGACCAATCACAGGCAAGTACTGCTGACCAAGGAACCAATCAAGTGCAAGTAGTTTTGCCATGAATTACAAAAAATGTCCTCTTCATTAGCCAATCATATTCCCGTAATTTTTCCCTTTATATTATCAAGTTTATAAAGACTGAATACCGACACAGCCTGGGCATTTCTATCAAACTAGCAGACGTTGAGTTACACTTGCTCCCAGTCCACCTCTCTTTATTTCAGGCGAGCGAGCGGAAAAGAGGGCGGGAGAAAGGCGTAACGCGAGAGGCGGACTTGTCTCACTTACAGAGTTTTGATTCTAAGTGAATATTCTGGTCTAATTAAATGTACATCGACCCGCATCGACCATTCAACCTGTACCGACGTGTTTTTTGGTCATCTCAATGGAAGTAGATTCTATTCCTGCCAAAACTTTTTCGAGAGTATGTTTAACTTCAAAAGATTACATTTGTATTCACTGTGGCGACGGCTCAAGAAAAACACCGGCGTATAAATAAAAATGTAGAAAGAGTTGTCGGCGTTTGTATACTACGAGATACCTGTTTATCGAACACAGTGTGCCGTTTTTGTTCCAACAACACATTACTGAAGAAGATTGAAGCTGCGAGGGAACTGTTCAAGTCCATCGAAGATGCTATAAAGGAACATCGAGGTGAAACCGTGACAGAACGCCAAAGGAGTGAAGAAAATGAAGTTCGTGAGTCCTCGAACAATCCTGTCAAGAGGCGCCTTTCATTCTCGGTGCAAGAGCAACCCTCCCTAGAATATTCTTTTAATGATCATATTTCAGACACAAAAGATGGTAAAACACAAACGGATGTTATTTCGGAACCTAGCTACAGAATTTTCTTCAGTGAGCGTAAGTTAAGCGTGATGTTAGTTCATTTCTTGGTCTAACGCATCAACTTAATAAACATTTCATAGTTTGATGTAGTCAATTTCTTTGTTAATATCTCCTGGGTTGTAATCAGCTACCCTAACTGTGCGACAAAGACGGTACTTCTGTCGCCGGAATATTTTCATATTGGAAGATAGTTAATTAGCCTTTGGTAATCGAAAGTCTGTCGCTTCTGCTTTTATGCAGGTAAGCGAAATAAAAGAAAACGTTATCGATGTTACATGGCGCATTGTCACAGACGAGATTACAGGTTGTGTGATTACAGGTTCCCTACTACGTCAAACTACTAAAGATGACCTCAAAAAGTTTACGTGGAAGAAAGTGCACGATGAACGTAAAGAAAGAACACCCGTGTTCTTACGTTTCATCGAGGCTTCTGTGCAAAACCCATCTCATGCAAGAAATGCACAGAAGAAAAACGAAGTCTTTATTCCTCCTATGTGTGATGCAGCATGCAAGCTCATTTAAATTTTCAATGAGTGAATGTGTGCTACTAGGTTTATTAGAAACATCATTCTTAAAAAAGGAGACCTTACAAATGTTGCATTTAAAAGATTATCTCCCACGTACGTTTGTATGGGGTATAATTCTACCAATATAATGTTTGATCGTTTTGGTAAAGACTTTGACTGTAGCCTGTTAAAGTGGAAGATGCAAGTGGGAGAAGGTGTGAAAAAGGAGAAGGAATTCTTGTCTACAATAAAAACACTTGAAAGTATTGAAAAAAATAGCATCCGAAGATGAATTAGAAGCCGGGAATGAAAAGTTGAGACAACACAGAGAGAGCATGCATCTAGGATACTCATTCCAAGGTGACAATGTAGACATGATTGTGGAGCCTCGTCAAATGACCACGAATAACCAGAATAAGGCTCATTACATCACATATTCCAGTATGTGGCAAGTGAACTCTATAAGTTAAAATGTGTTAACTGGAACGATAACGCATTAACCCAAAGGTGAGGCAAAAAGTTCCAAGTCCCTGCGCGGTTTCCATGTATGTTTCAGTCTCCCACAAATATGTTTTTACACGGCCGCCCGTCTTGAGCGAACAGCGAAGGCAAAACGTGTATTTAATGATTTCGCATTGTTGTGTCGTGCAGCTGTTTTATTTACTGTATAGCTGTCAAAAACTATACAGTAAATTAAGCTAGTGATGAAAATAGGCTGAGAAAACAAACGTCCTTTTGCTGCATGCTAGGATGAAAACAGCCAGCCGAAAAGGTGAAAACAAGAGTGAGAAAGCTATTCTTGTACCCGTCTGAAACGTATTGATACTTGATATTTCATGATATATACATGTACATCTAATGTCATTTTCTTATTTCTGCTCCTTTAATTTTTTGTTATGAATGTGTTAAACGGCTTTTGTAACTAATCCTATTTTGAGACTTAAATAACTGACAACTATGTATTGTTCTTTTTTTTACGTTTACCATGGCTAGTTGTTTTTGGCGCGAATGTTTCCTAAACAAAACGCGACATGAAGAATAGATTGTATATAGCCGGTTAGGAGGATTTAGTGTTGTCGATACGTATCTTTAGTGAGCCAGGTTTTGCCAATAACCAATCGAATTTTCTTGATTATTCGCCATTTCTTTTTGCTGCTTCTCTCCATCGCCAACGCCAATGGAGAAAGAAGTTTTCTAATTCTAAAGGATATGGATCGGTTCAATCTAATTATTTAACGTTACAGTATATATTAACTATGATATCTCATCCTATTCCCCGACATCGACCTGCTTTGAAAGACAACAGCGATTATCTACACAGTCAAGGGAATTGTAAATCCAAAACTACTAATCAAAATAATAAATGGCGATGGCGTGCTATAAAAGTCAAGACTGTTTTGTGCTTTGAGAGATATAATACGGTAAGTGGTTTCCAGCTTATTCAATCCTTGTATGTGTATTATTCGTTGATAAGAAACTACTATTGTCAAGTACATCAGTTTATACTGCGTAGCCACGTTAGGCAGTGATTTCGCCTTTCTGGTGAAGAGGTCAAAGACGAAGCATCAGTATTTTGTTATGATTCATGTTTTCATTTCCTTGCATATTGACTAGAAATACATGAACGCGACAACTCCTCGCACGCTTTTAGACAATTTTCTTCAAATAAGCATCCGATTAGTTTTTCTTAAAATGTTATAACAGCCCCCCCCTGTCTCATGCAGTTCTTTCAATAGCACCTGTCATCGAACTGAAGTAAATAAAGTACAGTAAAATCGGACTGTCAAGATGAAGCAAAAAACCAACAAAATCTTTATTCGAAAATATACAAACGATTAAAACAACTTATGTCACGTTCTAGTCGTCCGACTGCATGGTATTCTCAGTGAGACACGGCAAAAGCAAACGATAATCACAAAGACTAAAGTGACTAATTGTTTCAACTATTGTACATGAATTGCAAAGTTGAACAAAACGGAAAACTTAGTTTAAGCTCAAAATGAATGTAAAATAATATTCTGTTTACATGGACGTTGCCAAAATTATCTTAATTTCGATTTTGCAAGCGTTTAAATGGCTTCCTTGTCTGTTTCACAATGACAGAAAAACCAACGTATTAAAATTAATAGCTAGAAAACTATAAGTATAATAGAACTAATAACAAACAAGTACAATCAGATTGCCATGAAAAAGTAACAGGCAAGGTTTCAGTCAAAGATATGAAGAAACAGCGGAGAAAATTGACAAAGTTCATATCAATAATTAAAAGAGTATGTAGTTAATGTCAAAGTCAAAAACACTAGAAAAAACGTCGAAAAACACCACAGAAAACATATTAGCGAATTTACTTTAGAGATTGAATACCAGAAATAAGAGAAAACAAAAATAAGGAAGTATAAATAGACTGTTTTGGTTAATCAACGGCACATTTTCATTCAAAAAGAGAGAACAGTGGTCAAGAAAATATGGGAAACATAAGCTTATATACCACATCCTAAAAGATTGGCGTCTTCAGCAAAACACACCAAAAACCTAGCCTGCGCCGCAGACGTCTAAACCCCAGGTTATATCCGTCTGCGAATTAGCGACAGAATTCTTGTTCTGATCTCCTGTTGAGTACTTGAATATGAGTACTAGATCATGATTGGCTCGTGCTGAAAACTTAACCTTAGATCGCTTCTGATGTGGTACTATTCTATAAGCACCGCTTCCGGCGAGCGTTTTGTTATGACGGCTACATATAGGGCTCGGGTTAAAGCTTGTCAATTGTGGAAGCAAGATGGCTAGTAATTTCAGAACTACGCATCGTTGAAGTATGTTGTGTACGTATGGTGTTAGATGTTGAATGAGCTTTCGTTTGATGCATAGTTCAAGATTCTGCGTTTTGTAAAACTTGTTAAAATGTCCAAAATGTGCGACATAATACTAGTATTTCTCGCTGCTCAAAATAATATTTTAAAAATGTAGATATAGAGTACAGTCTAAAGATGACATCTAACACCAAGACAAATATTCACGCAATAAACCAAAATGACAATGAAATCCCATTTTTAAATTATTTCCCGTTTAGCTAGAAACTTGAAATTTCTACCCCGAATAGCACTTTTGAATAGCTTCTGCTTAATATATATCTCAATGTTGTGCGTTAACACTTTGAAGCCTGACGACGACGACGAGTCTTTAGTATTTTATTCTGGCTAACGCCAGACGGTTTTATTCACCACAGGGAGAGGTCAAGTATTTCAAAAGAAAACTAAAGTTGAGTGTTCTATAACACTTGTGACAAGTCAATTTCCTGTCTATTTGTAATATTATTTCGAGCAACGAGAAATATTATGTCGCACATTTTAACAAGTTTTACAAAACGCAGAATCTTGAACTATGCATCAAACGAAAGCTCATTCAACATCTAACACCATACGTACACAACATACTTCAACGATGCGTAGTTCTGAAATTACTAGCCATCTTGCTTCCACAATTGACAAGCTTTAACCCGAGCCCTATATGTAGCCGTCATAACAAAACGCTCGCCGGAAGTGGCGCTTAGAATAGTACCCAATCAGAAGCGATCTAAGGTTAAGTTTTCAGCACGAGCCAATCATGATCTAGTACTCATATTCAAGTACTCAACAGGAGATCAGAACAAGAATTCTGTCGCTAATTCGCAGACGGATATAACCAGGGGTTTAGACGTCTGCGGCGCAGGCTACAAAAACCCTCAACGTAATAAAATTGATATCTCTCATGATGAAACAAAAGGGAACTTTCATTCGAAAGTATATTTTCAGTGATCGAGAAAATATGAAAAACTTAAGCTTAAGCTTACCTTTTAATGGTGACTTAGTCTTAGTACGGAAGTTTTATACCTTCGAGTTTTTTTTTTCTGCCCTCTTTTAGTTTGCATTTATGATTTTACTCACAATCAACAGTTTTTCCTCCGTTTTTCTTTCTGTTCCTTTGAAAGAGATGTACTAACTGATCCAAAAAGCGACTTTCTTTATTCTCGTCCAGAGATTTTCGTCAAAAATAAATTATTTCGCAATATTAAAAGACGGTTTATTTTGCTTTCGTGATCACTAAATGATTTGAAATGTTGACGTCAGCCAATCACTTTCCGGTGCTTCATATTGGTACCAGTCCCCCCAAATTTTTACGGCGCAACTTGAACATCAACAACTTGAACATATATATAAATATTCAAATCACTCAAAATCCCCTCCTTGCTTTTTCTACCCGCGTGTAAAGTGGACTCCACGTGTGTCGAGATTAGCACCCTCACCCTGGCTCCGGGCCATTCGCCCTACGCCCGGGCTCGGGGATAAATCAAACGAGTTGGCTGTTGGCTTTGCCGAGTATATCACTGCCTATGAAAAGTCGATGTTTGTAAAAGAAGATGTCAAATTTAATAAGCAATGCCGTGTCTACATGCCCGGGCCTGGCACTCGACCGTCCCCAAATCAAGTCCAATCGCTAGTGATTTGCGATTTTAGTTGAGTTTTTCGTTTGGATTACCTAAGTCAGAACGAAGCACGTTAACCACGTAGCTTGTATGCTAATGCGACTTACTGGTGAATTTTAACGCCCAATTCTGTAATTCTAACATTTGGACTAAATGTATTAAACCCAGGCTGGAAATACTATCTACCCACCAACAAAAGCTATACACCATCCTCTATTAGGTAAAGACCATTCAATTGTCTTGCATTGTTAAAATCTGAAATTATGGTTGACTGCTATTCACCTATTGTTACATTTCATGTCACTTGATGAGAGTGCATGATTGTTATTACATTTGATGGTATGAACTATTGTTGCCATTATAATTACATAGCATGTACTTTGTAGACTTAGTCATTGATGGCTAAATAGAATTAGCTTTCATAATTGTTTTCTGACGTTTTTCCTTTGCAGCTTTGCTGTATGAACTCTGGCCAAGTGATGCATGCGGATCTTTGAGTAACACAGGGAACAACACTTGACCATTGACTAACTGTCAGACAAAGGATTTATCTCCAAACTCTAATGATGTTGCATTACCCAAAAATTGGGTGTCCCGTGACCTGCGCAGTAGTTATTTCGTACCTAGCCTCTCTAGAATCTGTATACGCGGTTGAAATTTATTCTCTTTTGGAAAAGTCTATTTCTTACTTAGGTTTTCAGAATATTGGCGAAAATTAAATATTACTTTAATTCATTATGACAGACGGTAGAGGACACGACAATTGCTCGCTGGATGCTGCCATTGATTTTTCTGTGGGAAAAAATGGTAAAAGCGGCTTAAAAATTATTAAGCCTCAGCAGAGGACGATATTCAGTACGTGAACTGGCATTTGAATTGTAACTCCCGAGATCTATGTGCTTGCAGCCAACTTGCTTTGCTAAACCTTTAATTTTTCAACTATCCTATTGCCTTTCGTGTACAATTTTCTGAAAGGGGAGAGTCAACGCAGGTGTTCCTTTAATAATATGGTGATACCACTTCGTATGATCTGCTGTTGAAGTCTCAACTAATTTTTGCCCATCCAGAAGTATTTGTCGACGATATGAAGGTATGCTTTTCTCATAAATGCTTGTTTTTGAATTATTATTATGTTAAATAAACTAAAAAACCTTAACCCTCTTCAGTAGGGTGGGTTAATTGTAGGTGTTGTGCATAATTGGCATTTTTAAAATCTGGTTCAAAGTTCAGTTCATAGTTAATTCCAGTGAGACACCAAAAACAAGCAAATGCATTACTGACTGTACACCTGTATACCATGCATAATGATGAAATAGTTTATTATACCCTCGCAATTAATCATCCAATCAAATGTCTACATTACCATCACGTGCCAGCCCAATATTTTACGATGTGTAGGACAACTACATATTGGGCAGCAATCTTTGGACAGGTGCACAAGGTATATTTACTTGCCAATTACATGATTATTTGTTGGATATAATAAAACACCTACTGGATTCATCTTTGCCTGATATGGAAAATATTTAAGTCTCAAATTTTAATATTAATAGGCTCAACCTGCGTTGCCCAATATTGAATTTTCAACTTAAAATATTTTGCCATATTGGGCTTAGATGAATCCAATAAGTTATATTATCATTCATTTCGTTTATATCATGCATTCTGATTGGTTAATTCACCTGCAAATAACTGAATGCAAATAATTTTTTTGCTGCAAATAATGTTATGAGCATGCGCACTAGCAATGGCGCTGCTGACTGCAAATAATTTTCGTAAACATGGCGGCTAGTTCTTCAGCTATCCGAGGAAATAATCGAGAGTATTTAGAAGCATTCATAACGACAATGTACTTTAGAAAAGAAATAGTTAAAAGGAAGATTTAGTGAGATAAAAAGCAACACTCGTGCCAACAAAAAGTAAGTTTTACGAAGATTTTAGTATGCCGAAGACACAGAGAAGAGTGGCGATCTCTAACTTCAGTCATTTCAGATTTTTAACTATTTTATGAATGATAAATCAATTATTGAACTCGTCTATCGCAAAATATCATGATTTGTCAGTGTCTCGCTACCAGTTATTTGCCTCTGCCTTCGGCATCGGAAAATAACTAGTAGCTCGCCACTGACAAATCATGGTATTTTGCTCAGACTCGTCCAATAATTGATAATTATCCACTTATTGACATATAATTCCTTAAAATTTTATTTATTGGTTTTCTAAAATAATATAAATTAAAACCAAGCCAAAATATATGTATGATTCTAATTTTAGTTTATATTAGTTTATTTGAACTAATTTGATTTGATGTGTATTTACAGTATATTTTGGTCTTTTAGGAAAGATTTTCACCATGCTTATGGGAAGCTGGGCTTGCTTACTACAATATTTCCTGATTCATCTAAATTGGCTTTAACTGCAACAGCAACCCAAACCAGAGAAAAAAGAGAGTGTGAGTCTTTAGGGCTTACTAATTATTAATGCAAAAAATATTGAAGTAAACCTTAGAGCAGTGAAATATATATTTTGCTGTGTCAAGTTGGCCAAACACAGGAGAAGACAAGCTGCACCAGATCCTAACCCAACTTGCAGATGAACTTAGATAGAAGAAAATAAATGCACCAAGGACAATTAGTGTATGGTACAATGGATGTTATGGTGTATAATTGGATCAGATCTATGATGACATTTGACATGTGACACTATCTAACAGTATATTATCATTAGACTACAATAGCTTGATGTGCGCAACGTTGGCAAGACTGAATTGTTCCTAGCATAACAAGAAATTTAGAATTTTGAGAGAAAGAACTTCTAGGATAACATGTAAACAAAATAAAATTTCTCCAAGATGTATCTACAATGGACAGAGCGAGTCCTTAGGATTTCTGCTGACAGAGTTCACACTTATATTCACTGTAGTTCACAATGTTTTTAAATAAAGTGTATATTTGACCAAAGTGTATCTAGGTGTTAATAAAACTGACTGAACATTTTAACAGGTTATTAGACTCAACAATAAATCATTGCCACAATACTATTGGTGACCTAACACAGAACTACTGGGCAGTGGCAGCACTATGTGGGTGTGGGCCCTGGTGCGAGAAAAAAATTTGGGGCCCCCTCCCACAAAGTGATAACATATATAGGGGGTCTGGGGGATTCTCCGCCAGAAAAGTTTTGAATTTAGGGTCTCTGAAATGGCATTTCCTGCATTTTCAGAGCACTTTGGAGTAAAATCTGAGCGACGACACCTGCAATCTGTTAAAAGTTTGGGATTTGGATGGTCCACATGGATCTGGTGTGGCACACGGTTTGCACACCCATAGTGCCACCACTGCTACTGGGAACCCTTAGGAAATTTGCCTCAGGGGACCCTAGTCACTGAGCTTTGCTTAGACTTTAGACCATTGGTTATTAGATTTAGGGCCTAGATGAAAATTACGCTTGTAAGTAGTTACCCTGGTTAAATAAAGTATTATTACTATATCTATTTCAAGACTTTAAAGATGAGTTAGGTTAGAGCCTGAAAATCAAAATTTTACCAACTCAGTGGACTTTTACTGTATTTAAAATTGAAAAAACTATTTTTTTTTCAATTTTGGTACAAAGAACAAATACCTTCTGAATGTCATCTGGCTCTAACACAAATTCATACTGTAAAGTACCTACTAGTTTGGTGGTAAAGACTGCTGATGAGAACTTGGACCATGAAATATGTCTCAAACAGTAACAGTACTAATTGCAAACACACCACTAGCTTTTTTAAGTCATTTAGTGTTTATTATAATTACAGGCATTGGTAATTTTAAAACTGGTCAGAACACAGTAACACCTGAAAAAACATTTTCATGGGATACATATCCACTAATTATTTCAATTGTTACAATTATGAGATCATAGATTGGATGGGGGGGGGGGGGGGCTTAGGAGTTGGGGCCCTCTAACTGTCTGTTATGCCACCGGTGCCATAAAAAAACAATAACAGAAGCAACTGACCTGTAACCATCAGTGAAATAAAAGTAGTGTGCTGCGTAGGCAGTGTTGAAATACAAATCGAAATATAGTAAGGTTTGAGTTACTCAAACATTACTATATTTCGATTTGTAACCATTACTGACTGTTCACTTCATGAATATGAATGAATGCCTTACAATTATACCATCTGTCAGTATCATTATAAAATGGCATGGGGGTGACAAACCGTTTTCACCCCCACAAAATTTTGTATTAACTTAACCTAGAATATATTATAACAATGAGATTGAAATGAAAGCTTCTAAGAAACTACCACGCAGGTATATGCATGATATACATGTACAGCTGTATACCTATTATACATGTCCAATTAAAAAGGCTCAAACAGTCTGACAAAACTTTGAACTGATGTGAGTATATGTTTGTTCACTTAATATTGTCTTAAGTTAGGACATAAAAGGTTTATCTAGGTGCTTTATTAGTGTGTTCTTACCCTGCAAATGAAAATGGTTTCCAGGAAGTCTAAAAATTCAAAATTTTCTGGGAGAGCATACCCCCTAGAGGGGACACCACAAACAACATCTTGCCTCCACACTCAAAAACATCTTCTGCAACCCCTGGGCAATAGTAGTTTTTGTCAATATAGCAACAGCCTAAAACAGGACGGGGTAATTTGGCAACTAATGCTTAACCCATTTGGATATAACCATGTATAAAATAATGCACGCTTGCCCCGTCAACTAAAATTTAAACCACTATATAGATTGTCAGATTATAATTTTTAAAAAGCAATGCCTTCTGCCAGGCAATACTGCCAATTAAGGTATAGTAAATTTACACATATAAAAGCTATAAACACAGTGTCATATTGATAAAATAATAAGTTATATTTTTATTAAAATCAGAAGATACATAACATATTTAAAGTCATATACATGTACCTTTAAACCGGTAAAGTCAGATAATTATATGAATTGATCTATTAAAGTTATTATTCAAATAGTCATGAGAATATTCCAACGGATACTTTTTTGAAATCACTCCCAATGTCGATATATTTTGTGAATATTTATTTTTGTACATACAAGCAATCTGTATCCTGATATGTATTCGCCACGAGCAGTCGACAATGATGACATATGTGCCATATCTCTCATACCCATACGTTCCTTTTCTCGGATAGAAACTCCAAACATATTACAAAGGCAAAAAAGTATTTCTTGTCTCTTGTCGCACATTTTGTCAGATTATAGTCCCAAATAAACATGTACTCTACTTCACTCCTTCTCACGAAAACAACAGCCATACATGAAGACCGCGCTGGGATCGTGGGTGTGAAATTATCTGCGCAGCGCAGTAGGCGTCGAACGTTTAACCAATCAGAGTCAAGTTTCAAATCGATTGTCCCAGAGCCTCTTTTCCGCTCGCGTGCGAGGGGTTTGGCTCTGGGAACGAGATTGATCCAACCCCCAAACCCTAACTGTTACTCAACCTCCCTGGTTTTCACTACGTCATATCCGATAGCTCTCCAACTGATTCCCGAAGTTACTTCATTATCAAAAGGCACTTGACTTGTTTATAAGTAATAGTAATCACCTTTTCATTTATACACTTTACCCTACTGACAGTTAACACTTGTGGGACACGTAGACGTACAGAGCATGCGTACAATAAACTTTAACAAAATAGACGTTCTTTGCAAGGAATTAAAGTGAAATTGATAGCGACACTTTATATTTTATCTCAAAGCATGTCTCGATGAGTATAGAGAGTTTTGAACAGCCTAAGTGTCTGAATCGGCTGAGATAACTTAGCTCGAATATTATTTGAATAAGCTATGAATATTATATTAGAACCTAAATATTCAAACAGAGTAAGTCAACCTAGAATCATTGCTAACTAAACCCTCGCTTATAAAGCAAGTCAAGATATCGTAAGAAGAATTTAAGATATATTTTAGATGAGGAATCACTTCGAGAAGCCGTGAAAAGAACGATTTTAAGTGTCGAAATATAAAGGCAAAGCGATTTATTACTTTGAAATTGTTGCTACGCTTTCTGTTACTAAGTGTGATATTTGCATATTTATCCTCAGTGCACGTGCAGGAGACAAAAGAGAAACTCATTAGGGGTCATTAAGAGGATTAAGCGCTTGGGCAAGTCTAAGCGAGAAGGGCAAGTTTGGACGACAAGAATAACAGGAGACACTGAGTTTAAAAATATTTATTTCACTTTACAAATATGTCATTTATTTAAAACATTTTTCTAGGACTGGGATGCCGACTCATCGTTATAGGATAAGGTCTGCTCCTGAAATCATATCTAGGTATTCTCACTTTATAAGCATTATGAGGTTCATTCCTGGGAACAATTAAGATGTGAGGGTCTCCGTCTTGACTATTATTGACTGTTGTTTCATGTGAATCTTCATCAGAAGAATTTTGATATTTATAATTTTCTTGACGACCATAGTCATCTGAGTCGGCTTCCGAAACTTCTTCGTCCGAGTCGTTTTCTCCTGAATCACTTTCATCTCCAGTTAACCATTTTTGCAAAGGTTTTGGCTTTGGGTATTCAACAGTTGGAGGAGGAGTTAGAAAATATGGTTTAGCTACGCTAGGTTTAGACGGAGAATCTAACGGAAGGTGTTCAGGTTGCTGGGGTTCAGGTGTTTGAGGCTACTGTGGGGTCTCTGTTAAATTTTGTATAGCTTTTAGTAGCTGTGTTTGAAGATTAGTTTGAACTTGATTCTGCTGGTTCTGCAGTTGTTGTTGGAATGTCAGAAAACGATCGAGTTGATTAGAGTATAGGATGTTCTTTTCATCGGGTGTTAATTGTGGTGTTTGTACAATATCTCGCATTAGCTGTTCTGTATTGTACATAACGTTGACGATTGGAGGTTGCTGATACGATTTCGTTTGAATATATCTGCTTATGTTCTGCTGCAGGACGGAGCTATTTTCTTCAGGTAAAACCTTTGTCTTGAGACGATGATCGTCATCCGTAGTCGGCTTCAGATCAAGCATTAAATAACCATGAGGGCGACTTGTGGCTTCCTCGTAGCTCTTCATAAACTCTTGAACATGTCCAAGATTTATCTGTCGAGCCAAGACAGAAATTTGCTGTTTATCCCTCGGAGACTTGAAGAGTAAGGTATAGTGTGCGTTGAGGCTAATGTTTCTGGTTTCTTTGCCTTGATGGAAAATATTTTGAACAATATAGATGATAGAAAAATTCCGGTGATGACTACCTTTAGTAAATAGACTAGCAATACGTTTATCTCCCCCTGATTGAGCCATAAGATCATCGAGGACGATCGGGTTACGTTGCGAGACTTCAAGAAAATTATCAGAGTCAATGTTGGAAGGTATACCGTCGTAGAATTCGATGCCGGGGATTGTTTTGATCATCTCAAGATACATGGGCTTCCATTGCCCATAGCACCAAATGATACATTCGGGAGGAGGATTAATCGTAGTTTTGGCGTTTTCCAGAAGCGTTTTCACCCATACAGTTTTACCACTCTGGGTACATCCGGCTACAATGCACGTAAAAGGATGCTGCATAACTGTTGATCCATTGACGACAGGCGTTGCTTTTCTCCAGTGACTTTCTCCTTGGACATCTTCCAAATGGCGCCGTAAATTAAAGGGTTTAGAATAGTTCTTTCCGCAAATACCACAGGCGTAGGGCATGTTGCTTCGGAGGCTATCAGCGGCAAAATGATTTCTCCTAGACAAATGCTAGGTATATATGTATATATTTCTAACCTTGAATTCGAGTCCAGGCTCCTGGCTCCGAGCCCTCAGCTCCTGGCTCCTCGCTCCGAGCCCTCGCCTCCTCGCTCCGAGCCCTCGCCTCATCGCTCCGAGCCCTTACCTCATCGCTCCGAGCCCTCGCCTCATCGCTCCGAGCCCTCTGCTCCTGGCTCCGAGCCCTCCTCTCCTGGCTCCGAGCCCTCGGATCCTGGCTCCGAGCCATCGGCTCCTGGCTTCGTTGGAGCCAAGAGCTCAGAGCTATGGCTCGGAGCCAGGAGCTAGGGATAAACAGGAAATTTCTGTCTTGGCTCGACAGGTGAATCTTGGACATGTTCAAGAGTTTATGAAGAGCTACGAGGAAGCCACAAGTCGCCCTCGTGGTTATTTAATGCTTGATCTGAAGCCGACTACGGATGACGAGCATCGTCTCAAGACAAATGTTTTACCTGAAGAAAATAGCTCCGTTCTGCAGCAGAACATAAGCAGATATATTCAAACGAAATCGTATCAGCAACCTCAATCGTCAACGTTATGTACAATACAGAACAGCTGATGCGAGATACTGTACAAACACCACAATTAACACCCGATGAAAAGAACATCCTATACTCTAATCAACTCGATCGTTTTCTGACATTCCAACAACAGCTGCAGAACCAGCAGAATCAAGTTCAAACTAATCTTCAAACACAGCTACTAAAAGCTATACAAAATTTAACAGAGACCCCACAGTAGCCTCAAACACCTGAACCCCAGCAACCTGAACACCTTCCGTTAGATTCTCCGTCTAAACCTAGCGTAGCTAAACCATATTTTCTAACTCCTCCTCCAACTGTTGAATACCCAAAGCCAAAACCTTTGCAAAAATGGTTAACTGGAGATGAAAGTGATTCAGGAGAAAACGACTCGGACGAAGAAGTTTCGGAAGCCGACTCAGATGACTATGGTCGTCAAGAAAATTATAATATCAAAATTCTTCTGATGAAGATTCACATGAAACAGCAGTCAATAATAGTCAACACGAAGACCCTCACATCTTAATGGTTCCCAGGAATGAACCTCATAATGCTTATAAAGTGAGAATACCTAGATATGATTTCAGGAGCAGACCTTATCCTATAACGATGAGTCGGCATCCCAGTCCTAGAAAAATATTTTAAATAAATGACATATTTGTAAAGTGAAATATATATTTTTAAACTCATTGTCTCCTGTTATTCTTGTCGTCCAAACTTGCCCTTCTCGCCTGGACTTGCCCAAGCGCTTAATCCTCTTAATGACCCCTAATGAGTTTCTCTTTTGTCTCCTGCACGTGCACTGAGGATAAATATGCAAATATCACACTTAGTAACAGAAAGCGTAGCAACGCTTTCAAAGTAATAAATCGCTTTGCCTTTATATTTCGACACTTAAAATCGTTCTTTTCACGACTTCTCGAAGTGATTCCTCATCTAAAATATATCTTAAATTCTTCTTGCGATATCTTGACTTGCTTTATAAGCGAGGGTTTAGTTCGCAATGATTCTAGTTTGACTTACTCTGTTTGAATATTTAGGTTGTAATATAATATTCATAGCTTATTCAAATAATATTCGAGCTAAGTTCTCTCAGCCGATTCAGACACTTAGGCTGTTCAAAACTCTCTATACTCATCGAGACATGCTTTGAGATAAAATATAAAGTGTCGCTATCAATTTCACTTTAATTCCTTGCAAAGAACGTCTATTTTGTTAAAGTTTATTGTACGCATGCTCTGTACGTCTACGTGTCCCACAAGCGTTAACTGTCAGTAGGGTAAAGTGTATAAATGAAAACGTGATTACTATTACTTATAAGCAAGTCAAGTGCCTTTTGATAATGAAGTAACTTCGGGAATCAGTCGGAGAGCTATCGGATATGACGTAGTGAAAACCAGGGAGGTTGAGTAACAGTTAGGGTTTGTCGGTTGGATAAAACGACGACGTAAGCATAAATAATGAGATTACAGTTAGGAGGTCCCAAAGGATCCTGAGAATGAATAAATAATATGTTGAATATTTAATGAGGCGGCATCCCTTTGGGCGCTATATGAGGGTCTATTACTACTTACGGTGGTTGCAATTGCATTGGCAATTTCAGAACACTGTTGTAATTTTCCTGATGTTGTATTCAGCATTCTCATCAAGCACTTTTTTATTTCATGGCATTCCGTTTGATTATGTACTTACTTAGCAGAAGACCTGTACTGTTTTTGCCTGTCCTTGGTCTTGAAGTAATAATTTCAACTGTTTCAAGTGTTAATGTTTCAGATCCTAGGACTTACAATATGAATACTAATTGATATTGTGAAGTATTTGTTTGTCTTTATACTAACGTTTACCAAATATCGAACGAATTTTATCTTTAATACGAATTTTGCTTGGGAAATAGAGAGTGCAATTAGAGTTAAACAACAACAGAAGTGCACTTACGCAGAAAATAAATGCGCTTTTCTTGCTTCAGCTGGTGGGACTCCTTGTTTGTGCACCCAAAAGCAGGGGTGTAGGAATCGGAGGGAAACGGGGCATGTGCCCCCCACCCCACTATGTCATGAAATGCTCTTTTTGCAACAGAAAAGTGCCCTTTTTATGATAAAACATGTGTTTCAAGTGTGCTTTTGAAGCCCTACCCCTTGAACTAAGTGCCCTTTTGAAGCTGTGCCCCTCCAAGATTGGGTTGCTTCCTATGCCACTGCGGAAAAGCGACACAGTATGGCATTTTCTCTCTCTACAAAGTCAACTCCACAAAAAGTTACTCAAAACAAACTGCAACAGATGTACTTTATGAGCACAAAACTGTCCACTATTTTTATTTGAGCGTTAATAATACTTTTGAACACTATGGATATCTGAAAATGACGACTAAACTTTCTGTTTTGTGACCTTTTAATGTTTTGACATAGCAACAGTTAAAAGTGTGATTGTATTGACGTAAGTGGACAATTGTTCCTTTTGTTATATGAGTTTTTTTTATCGATAAGATATGTGCCAAAATAAATGCATAATAGATGTTAAATAAGTGTTTACTGCTTTTTAGAAAAACCAAACTGCACATGCTACCATTTATTCACAATTGCGTGCATTGAAGGCACGATTTATATTATGGATTATAACTTTAGAACTCTTTATTTTACATTTATACTGTTAACAAGTCACAAAAGTTTCTGAATGCTGTTTCCCTCGTTTAAAACCATTGAAGAACATGATTGTTTGGTTTTTGCCGTTGTTTTTGGCATTTTTGCAAGAGAAAAATAATTGCCGTCAAATAATAGTCGCCAACAATCAAGTTATATATAGAGGTTAGCGGTCACTATAATGAGAAAAATAACCTCTGCTGACGTCGTTTTTCAGCCACTTTTTCGAGAGACGGGACAGTCCAGTTATATTATAGAGGTCAGTTGTTAACACAGATATCTCCAGAAGGCAAAATACAAATAAGATCATGCGAGGTTCTGCGATGACTTGAAATGATACGCCATTGCGATAATTTGTCAACAAATTTAAAGTTCTCAAGGAAAGGTAGGATGGCAAGCTCAGTGGCAATTTTTTGTTGAATGAACAACCATAAAGAAACAAAGAGAAGTAGGAGAGGTCCAATCGCCATCGTGATAGTGATGGTTGCTTGGTTGGAAGGAACGATGATTGAAAATAATCGCCGTTTAATGCTACAGTATAAACAAAATAAAGGAGCTAGTATATCAGGACAAATGACGGTTGAAATTAGAGATAATAAAACGGCGTTCGCCAAAGCCAAAATAATTCAAAAACTATAAGGCAGGTAAAGACCAGATAATCATGAAACGATGGTGAATCCACAGACGGTATCGAAATGAGAATGAACAAATACGAACTAACGAGGGAAATTCAAATGCAGTTGTTTCTAAGAAACGGATGAGCCTCGAAATAAACTCTCAACGGACAAGTATAAAATTATGAATAATTAAAAGTTGAGCAAAGTTGTGAAGATGAGATATAGGTAGAACAAAAAGAGTGATTTGACCAATCTATTTAACGTTTTTGAGAGGCCGGATAGAGTTGTTAATTAACTATGAAACCACGAGTTCAGGATCAGGACAGGCTGGGAATTATTGTCCAAAATATATCACCAAACTAATAGTAGTACTCTCCACAAACAAAAACAGGTTGATCACGATACTCGCGAGTAGTGATACCCCTGTTGGAAACTGTTGCTATTTTCGTGATTATGTCAATGTAAGCTATAATTAACTTTAATTATTCGTAATTATTTTTGGACGAGTAAAAGTACTGGAACGAGGATGAGACTATCAACTGATGAGACTATCAGTTGAGAAAGTGAAAACAACAGGGAAGTTTGTGAAGTGAACCGTGAATAACTTGTGAATTTTGTGAACCTTCAATAAATAATAACACCTTTGTGAAGTGTTTGAGATTTGGGAGGCGAATTCCGACACAGTGGCACCTCCGACGGGATTTAAGTGAATTATTGTGGCTCGAACAAGAGCAAGAACCTGACCGATCAAAGCCAAACAAAAGAAAGCGACAAAATGTCCAAAAACTGCGATTACCGAGAAACATTACAATCGATCAAGGGAAACCATGGAGACTAAACTACAAGAGCTTGATGGAAAGCTTAGAACACTAAAATTTACTGTGAGTAAGAGTAATGGAGTGATTGAAACCGGAAACCTCGAAGTTATAACCAGACACGAAGCTTCGATTACAGCGAAAATCGAAGCGAGTCATACTTTGAAGGAAGGCATTGTTGAGCTCAAATTCAGTAAGGAGGAATCTGAAGAGCAAGTGCAAGACTGGGTCAAAATAGTCGACGAGCAGTTGAAAATAGCCGACGAGCAAGCACTGGAATTACGACGCTTGAAAGACAAAGTTGCAAGAGAAAATCGAGCATTGGAAAAAGCTGAGTCAGACAAACAAGAAATGGTACTCGAGAAAGCGAAACATGAGCTGAAAATGAGTCGTGAACGTGAGCTATTGGAGCAACAACTACGATTTCAGAAATCGTTAGAAACTGGCCAACAGAACCAGGACCTTTGTCAACAAAACTGCCAAAACTTTCCATTACACAATTCGATGGGAAATGTGCAAATTGGTTATCCTTTTGGAGCAAGTTCGTCGCCGAGATTGAGAATGCTGATCTTTCGCCTGTCACGAAATTTGCATATTTAAAAGAGCTTGTCAAACCGAAAGTAAGGGCAGACATCGATGGATTACCACTTAGCGTCGAGGGATATGAGAGAGCGAAGAACATCCTTAAAGGAGAGTATGGTAAACCGAGTGAAATTGTTAACGCTTATGTGCAGAACATTCTTGAGTTGCCAGTCGTGAAGGGCGCTGACCGTTGTGAGGTAAATAACTTTTATAAAACTCTGTTGTTTAACGTACAGTCTCTTGAAACCCTTTGGAAATTAGAGCGAGTGAATGGAATGACGAGAAGTGTGCTTGACAAGTTACCAGGAATAAAGAGTGATCTAGTCAGGGGGCATGAAAGCTGGCAAGAGTGGGATTTACCTCATCTTGTTCAAGCATCAAAGCAATGGAGAGACATAAACCTCAGTGATAAAGAGAGTGGCAATGACAAAGACAAATGAAGCGAAAAGAATCGAGGGAGAACAGAGAAAGTCTTTTTAATGCAAGTGTTCGAAAACGCTCGTGCGTGTACTGTGATGATGTAAACCACAGTTCCCGTGGGTGTACGTGTGTGGTCAGTGTAGATGAAAGGAAAGGGATTCTAGCTAAAAAGAAACTTTGCTTCAACTGCACAGGCCCCAAACACCGAGCTAGTGAATGCAGAAGTACAATCCTTTGTCAGAAATGCAACCAAAAACACCACACCTCAATCTGCACCGTGAAAGAGAGCTTGAAGACAGCCACCGAGGGGGGCACAAGCCAAGTTGTTTATCCTGTTGTCAACGTGAATGTGGAAGGAGTGATATGTCGGGCATTACTTGATACTGGGGCAGGAAGCTCCTATGCTTCTGCTGCATTGCTGGACAAACTTCCAAAACGACCACAGTCCAAAGAAGTTCGGCGAATAGAGATTGGGCTCAACTACTCGTGAAGTTGCTATTTCTACCATCTGTGTGGAAGCTACAGATCAGAGCTATAAGATGAAAGTTGATGTGACAAGGTCGACCGAGGGAAACTGCTTACGATCGAAAATCCAGACTACCACAAACTCATTGGTTCATGTAAACACCTTCAGGGAGTACATATGGAGGACAATGACCCTAAACCACTCCTGCCAGTGCATCTAATTCTAGGTGCAAGTGCCTATGCCTTTATCAAGACGTCAGAAGCACCCCGTGTTGGACTTCCTGGAGAACCAGTAGCAGAAAAGACTAAATTTGGATGGACAATAATGTCTCCTGGAAAGGAATTCGACCATTCGAGAATGCTCTTAACGCAATCAACCCAGAGGGATTATGAAGATCTATGTCGATTAGACGTGTTGTGTCTGGAAGACAAGCCCGAACATGACCAACAGGCAGTGCATGCAGAATTTCGTGAGCAATTGGTACGAGATCCAGAGGGATGGTATGAAACGGGCTTACTTTGGAAAGGAAGCCACCCTCCTCTACCAAGCAACAAGGCTGGAAACCTACGTCGGCTGACAAAACTCCGAAACAAGCTTCAACGGATAGACAAAACAGAGATGTATGCTGAGGTGATTGAGCAGCAAAAGTCAGAAGGGATAGTTGAGACTGCAATGGAACCACCAACAGGGAAATAATTATATATCCCTCATAAACCTGTGGTACGAATGGAAGCAGAATCAATCAAGCTACGTGTTGTCTACGATGCGTCAGCCCGAGAAACCCCACAAGCACCAAGCCTGAATGATTGCTTATACGCTGGCCCTCCACTTCAGAATCGCCTATGGAATGTGCTGGTGCGCATGCGCTTCCACCCAGTGGCCCTGACAGGAGATATTAAACAGGCGTTTCTTCAAGTTCGAATCAAGAAAGAAGAGAGAGATTCCCTTAGATTCCACTGGAAACCTAACGAACAGTCCAAGGTGGAAACATTGAGATTCACCCGAGCATTGTTTGGTCTGGTATGTTCACCCTTTCTACTAGGCGGAGTGGTAGAATGTCACCTGGAATCCTGGGAAGCCCGTGAACCAGAGCTGGTAGCTGAATTGCGTAGAAGCCTCTATGTAGATGACCTACTGAGTGGCAAACCAACCGTGGCAAGTGCAAAAGAGTTGAAAGAAGGAACCATCAAGATCTTTCAAGATGCAAAGTTTACATTGCATAAGTGGCACTCCAACGCCCCCGAACTGGAAGGAGAAGAACCCAAAGTAGAAATGGAAGATACAGTACCGCTCAGAAGTAACGTAACACTGCGGTTGCGGTGAAATTGCGGTGGAGAAGCGGTGAGGTTGCGGTGAGGTTGCGGTCCACATATGTCTAACCGCATGAGAAAAACGGTCGACTAAACACTTCGGGTTCCGAGTTCGTCCGACGACCAGAAAAGCATGACGCGGAGGTCAAGAGCAAACTAGCCGCAGCAAGTTTAAAACAAAGTAAATTATTAACTTTTAATCCTTGGGGTATTTTTGAAGTCATTTTTATTATTAGTCTTTGCATTCTGCACTTAACTATTTCGTGGTTGAATGCAGTGCACAACGACGACGATGTTCGTACCTGTACTTCACTTAAGACCCCCGCGGTTTTCTATTGACTCTGCTTAAGTCGATAACACATGCACCAAGCCTGTTATGTTTGAATTTATCAAATAACGTTAACAATAAGTCAATGCCGTTTATTGACTTAACAGCTAACGGCATGTTTTGCTGTATGTTTCGTAATACTCACTTCAGCGAGCCGATGGTTCATTACGTTAAATTGGCATTTCTATCGTGCTTCTCATGCACGTACGGATTGCTCTCATGTGAACTAAATATTAACGAAAGTGAACCACCACAAGTTAAGCCAGAGGTTTTCTTTGACACGTTTTATTTGGCAGGCGCTCTTATTATTCACTGCTTTGGCCAGGCGCTCTTTAATTCATTGCACTATCGTTCAACAAAGCGGCAGACAAACTAAAGACAACTTTTCAGAGAGTACCGATGGAGTGACCCACGACTCATGAGCCCGACGAGGTCCGACAATGGCAAAATATAGGCCAAGTATCAACACAAGTGTCAACAGTGGCGAAGCAAGGTTGGGAATAATAGCGAGTCTCGGAATAGAAAATTTCATGAATACAATTTTCGAAAAAATAAAAACACTTTTCTCTTCATGTTTCCCTGAGGATGATTCTGAAACAGAGCTTATAATTGGAATGCTTCGCAAGAACGGATCCCTCGCGCGCGTGTCACGGCGTTTATATCACCATCTACATACATGTATTCAGACAAAAACAAAACAGAGCCGAGAGCTGCAGAGTCATCTGTCCCGAATTCTTCAAATGACCCACATGGGAATTGTGAGAGCGCAATCGTGCATGAGATATGGGACGCTGTGATGAAAATGCATGGCTTCTCGCGAATGGTTGCTATTTTTAGAGTATGACTTTAGATACACTGCCCTTGAAAACAAACTCGCGCTCCATGTTTGTCTCATTCTTTGGCAACTGTCGTTCCAGAAGTCTTCTCTTTCACGTCGCGATTTACGCTTAATAGCCTTTACGGTCTTTTACGGTCAACTTTATCTTCAACGACGTGAAAGGAACAGGAAAAGGACGGTAAACTTCGGAAATAAGCGACATCTTCCGGGATCTAATCGTGTAATTACGATGGCGGTGCGGTTAAAGGTTAAACCTAGGTTCGCCCGAGGATCGCCCGAGGGTCGTCCTAGGTTCACCAGCGGTCGAACCTAGGATAACACTCGGTCGATCAGCGGTTGAACCTAGGGTCAACCTAGGTTCGCCAGCGGTTTTCGTTAGGTTACTTCTGAGCGGTACTGTACGTTTGCCAAACAGGAGCTCGGTGCATCAAGTGATCCAGAGTCCAGTCTCCTGGGGCTTTCGTGGGACAAGCAAAAGGATCAGTTCAGTGTCGTGATACCCCAAATGAAAGATACTGTGACTAAGAGAGGACTCTTATGTAACCTGGCAAGAGTCTACGATCCGCTGGGCCTCGTGACACCCGTGAATCTCAAAGGAAAGACCATTTATTGAGGCTTGCAAGGCAAACCACTGGCTGCAGAATACAGTCGATGGGTGAGAGAGTTGCCTAAAACAGTCACTGTTCCAAGGACTTTGACAACCCAACGCGAAGCCATCCAAGAAATCGAGCTCCACCCATTTGGGGATGCAAGTGCCAAAGGAGTTTGTGCGACCGTCTATGCAATTGTGAAGCAAAGTGCTGGTATTAACGTATGATTAGTCGCTGCCCGAGGAAGATTAGCTAAGCAAGATTTGACAATCCCGCGTCTAGAACTCGTTTCCGCTCACATGGCAACGAATTTAGTAACAAATGTACGACAAGCGCTCGACGAAATGCCTGTCAAGAGATGCTATGGATGGCTGGACAGCACAGTAGCGCTCCAGTGGCTAAAAGGCGGAGGAGAATACAAGCAATTCGTAGCAAATCGAGTGAGAAAAATCCAAGCCCACCCAGATATCACCTGGCGTCATGTCCCAACCCAGGACAACCCCGCAGATTTGGGAAGTAGGGGAGGAAGAGTCACTGACAACCAACTATGGTGGAACGGACCGTCGTGGCTTACTAACCAAGACGAGTGGTCTCAAGATATTGTGACGATCGCAACTTGTGAAAATGAAACAGAGACCAAGGCAACAAGAGAAGTTTTCAACGCTGCCATAGAATCGACCGACCGACTTGACAAGATTTTGTAAAAGTTTTCACTAAGGAAAGCCATTCGAATCAACGCATGGATCTCTCGGTTTACGAATAATTGTCGAGTGACCAAGGAAAAGAGACGGTCGGGACGTTTGACAACGCAAGAGATCAATGACCAACACACCTTTTGGGTGAAGCGAGCACAGTCAACCCAAGATGAAAAGGGAAATTAAGATAGACAACGCCTTGGTGTACAGAGGAATGAAGAAGGTGTCCTGGTATGCAAGGGTCGTCTTCAAGGTCAGTATCCTATATATTTACCCGACAGACACCTTTACACTACAAAACTAGTCGAAGACGCTCACCAACGCACCTTGCATGGGGGGCGGGGGGGGGTAGGCCTGACACTGGCGAAAATTCGAGAAAACGATCTGGGTTCCGAGACTGAGACAAGCAGCGAGAAAAGTCGTGAAAGGATGTCATGGTTGTCGACGATTTCAAATTAAACATGTTGATAGACCGCCGCCGGGAAACCTACCAGTGGACAGGACAGAAGGAAACCGTCCCTTCCAGGTAGTTGGAGTTGACTTCGCTGGCCCTATAAGATATCGCGTGACCAAGAAGAAAGAAGGAAAGGCATACATAGTCCTCTACGCATGTAGTTTAACTCGGGCTCTCTACCTATAGCTAACTACGAGAATGGAAACCGAAGAATTTCTTTCCACGCTCAAGCGGTTGATCGCTAGAAAAGGCAGACCTGAAAAGATATATTCAGACAACGCAAAAACTTTCACTGCCGCCGTCAAGTGGTTAAACAATGTGCAACAAGACGAGAAATTCCACAACTTCTTGGCCAACGAAAGGATCAAATGGCAGTTCAACCTTAGTCGAGCCCCCTGGTGGGGAGGGGGGGGGGGGCAATTTGAGCGCATGGTTGGTTTGGGAAAATACGCCCTATACAAGTCTATTGGAAATGGCTGCCTCAGTTGGAAGGAACTTCAAGATGTGCTTTTGAACATCCAGGTAACCTTGAACGACCGACCTCTTGGGTACCAAGAAGACGACGTGCACATGCCAACATTGACACCAAACAGTTTACAGTTTGTTGGATCTACTCATCTTCCTGATTTAGAACCGCATCATCAAGTCGATTCAGATTTACGCAAGCGGGCAAAGTATTTAAAGAAATGCAAAGATCACATGTGGAACAGGTGGACCAAGGAATATTTACGAGCCTTGCGCGAACGACACAATCTGAAGCATGATACGAAGCCATTTAGTCTAGCTATGGGGGACGTGATTATCATCGCTTCCGAAGAACGCAATAGGGGTAAGTGCTAGGGTTAGCAGCTTTACACAGGCAGAGATGGAGTGATTCGTGCAGCCAAGTTGAAGACAGTAAATGGCCATCTAGAGAGAGCAGTAAACCACCTCTATCCTCTTGAACTATCATACGACATACAGCCCACAACCAACAGTGGTCAACTCAACCCAGAAGCTCCTGTTTTCCGACCTGCGCGTGATGCAGCAGTCGCCTCTCGGCTACGTGTCCAAGAGCTGGCCAGCGATGATAAAACCATTGAATGATGCATAGACAGAACTATCATAAGACTCTTGTTTACATTTTTCGTTTTACAAGTTACAACAACATTGAAGCACTCAGTTTCCTTTGAAAACATATATCTCTGAAAGAGCTATATGGGGGATAGTGTCGGAAACTGTTGCTATTTTCGTGATTATGTCAATGTAAGCTATAATTAACTTTAATTATTCGTAATTATTTTTGGACGAGTAAAAGTACTGGAACGAGAGCATGGGAAGCTTGAGACTATCAATTGGGAAAGTGAAAACAACAGGGAAGTTTGTGAAGTGAACCGTGAATAACTTGTGAATTTTGTGAACCTTCAATAAATAATAACACCATTGTGAAGTGTTTGAGATTTGGGAGGCGAATTTCCGACACCAAGAGCCAAGAGCCGAGGGCTCGGAGTCGCTCGGAGCCAAGAGCCGAGGGCTCAGAACCGCTCAGAGCCGGCAACGCGGTTTCGCTATGGTAACACTGCTAAAGACCTTCTTGCCCGAACATGCCCACGCATTAATATTATTCGTTAAAAACATTTTATTAAAAAAGTGACAACGTTTCGACGAACCTATAACGTCATTTTCAAGTCAAAATAAAAATCAAAGTGTTCGGAATATTTGTAGTGATTACAATAATTATATTCAGAGCTAAAAAGTATAAATTAATAAAATTAAAAGATAAAACAATTAAAAACATACACTAATCTAGTCAATTATATAAAAAGTTTGGCGCTAATCGAGTCCGATTGTACATTAAGTGAAGGCTTAATATCCCTAATATAAAACATCTCGTAAAGTAAACATTCAAATTTACTTATACATTTACGTAAGATGTTAAAGTTTTTACTAGATAATTCAGCTGGGCTATTGTCATGAACATCACTCAGGTGCTTTGAAATAGAAGAGCTTGCCCTTTTGTGTTCATCAATGCGTTGGAAAAGGTGTCGAGAAGTATACCCAACATAGTCCGCATCACATGAACCACATTTAAAATGATAGACCACGCATTGTTGATTGACGATGGCTGGTTTGTTTTCACGGAACCCAAGAGAATCTCCAATCTTCTTACTTGTAAACACTGGTTGCAGGCGTTGATGTATCTTGGCACTAAGGTGAAGAAGTTGTCGCCTAACTGCGTCAGCTGACCTTTGATCCTTTTGATCCTAGTGGTACTCTGAAACAATTCACATTCTTGTTGATAAAGCTTTTAAGGATAATTGGTACAACAACACCTACAATCTTAATCTCCGAAAAGAGCAACTGGTTGAGTTGTTAGGAGCAGCTACGACATGGGTTCTCCCCTTGGTCCACTTTTAGCCAATGTTTTTATGTGTTCCCTTGAAGATAGTCTGTGTGACGCTGATGAAATGCCAGAGTTTTATAAGCGCTTTGTTGATGATTCCTGCTCTCTCATGCCTGATGTTGATGCTGCCACCAATTTCCTTGCCATTTTGAATGATCTACACCCGGCGATTGAGTTTACCATAGAGATTGCTGTGAATGACAAGCTACCTTTTCTGGGAATGACCATAGAGAAGATTGGCACTGGTCTGACCACTGAGGTCTACAGAAAACCAACAGATTCTGGTTTGCTTTTACACTACCAGAGTCACGTAGACAACCGGTATAAAGATGGTCTCGTTAAGACAATGATTGACCGCGTTGCCAAGTTATCGTCGACGAAGTCTGCCTTCATCAGTGAATGTGATAAACTTAGGCTTATCTTTCGAAAGCTGAAATACCCTGAGCATAAGTTTGAAGTCATCATGAAGTGTTTTATAGAAGCTTATCCGTTATGTCATCAATTAGATGTGAAGAGTTCCACCGAATTAAAGAATCAGATTTTCAGAGTACCACTACCTTACAAGGATTAAAGGTCAGCTGACGCAGTTAGGCGACAACTTCTTCACCTTAGTGCCAAGATACATCAACGCCTGCAACCAGTGTTTACAAGTAAGAAGATTGGAGATTCTCTTGGGTTCCGTGAAAACAAACCAGCCATCGTCAATCAACAATGCGTGGTCTATCATTTTAAATGTGGTTCATGTGATGCGGACTATGTTGGGTATACTTCTCGACACCTTTTCCAACGCATCGATGAACACAAAAGGGCAAGCTCTTCTATTTCAAAGCACCTGAGTGATGTTCATGACAATAGCCCAGCTGAATTATCTAGTAAAAACTTTAACATCTTACGTAAATGTATAAGTAAATTTGAATGTTTACTTTACGAGATGTTTTATATTAGGGATATTAAGCCTTCACTTAATGTACAATCGGACTCGATTAGCGCCAAACTTTTTATATAATTGACTAGATTAGTGTATGTTTTTAATTGTTTTATCTTTTAATTTTATTAATTTATACTTTTTAGCTCTGAATATAATTATTGTAATCACTATAAATATTCCGAACACTTTGATTTTTATTTTGACTTGAAAATGACGTTATAGATTCGTCGAAACGTTGTCACTTTTTTAATAAAATGTTTTTATCGTTTAATTTTGTCTTAAGTCTCTTAAGGAAACCGTTATTTATCAAAATTAATATTATTATTATTATTATTATTATTAATATTGATTTATAAAGCGCAAATTATCATACAAAAATGTTCAGATGCGCTATGTTTACAAATTAATTTACTTACAAAACATATATATAAAATAGTATCCAACATTTATATTTAAAACCGTAAAATTGTCTATTAAAATAGTGTTATACTAAGAACTAAGATTATATGCTGCACGAAATAAAAAGTCTTTAATTGTTTTTTGAAACTAAAAAGAGATTGTACTTGTCTAATTTCCTTTGGTAAACTGTTCCACAAACTGGGAGCTGCAAATTGGAATGCTCTGTCACCAAGTGTGGGTAATGACTTGGAAGAAGGCACTGCTAAAAGTAGTTCATCATTTGATCGAAGATGATGACATGAATGATCTTTGATACGAATGAGCTCACATAAATATTGCGGAGCCAAACCGCAAATTGCTTGGAAGGTTAAAACAAGAATTTTAAATTTAATTCTAAATTTAACCGGTAGCCAATGAAGTTCTTTTAAGTAGGGAGTAATATGTTCAAATTTCGGAACCTTACAGACCAACCTTGCAGCGTCTTGAACATCTTCCTTGATATTCTTGAACAGCTGCTGATCATTTGCAGTGAAATGCTTCTCCAGATCTAAATCAGTAATCTCTATGTCTGGTCTGACAATCATGTTGTATGCACTTTCCTCCAAGAAACATGGAGCTGCCCCCCCCCCCCCCCCTGAACAATGGATGCTGCTGCCAGTTCACCACATGATCGAAAATTACCATTTTGAATATTATATGCTAAATCAACTGGGACACCATTAGGAAACATGACTGCTCCCATTTGTGGAATTGCATTTGCTAAAAATTCTTTTGACATTGCCCCTGAATCAATTCCATTTTCTCCTATATATTTCACACGAAGAAGCTTCTGGGGGGATGTTCTTTTACACTCGCGTTGCCACAGTGATAATAATCTATGAAATGTAGCTCCCCTCCTTACCACTAGAAAGAGTTGGCTCGTTATATCGACGTTTTCTTCCAGATTCTTTACCAAACTGGCAAGGTCGGTGGGAAGGACCGCACATGAATTTTCTTGAGGTGGGACAATACTTTCTTCTTCAATCGTGATGGTGGGTATTGTAGGGTTGTTGATTGTATTTCTCTGGCTAGTGTCTCGTCGCTGTTGACCTGTACTTCAAATTCTTCGGTATACTGAACACCAGTATTCCATTCTTGACACTTTTCACTATGAGATGGAGAATGCTGATTATTATCAGAATGTACTTCTTCAATGGCATCATAACTATTGAAGTACTCCTTGAACTGTCGTGCTTTCTTGCTGCAAGATGGGCCACTTTCTGTATCATCATCTTGATAGAAGTCGCTTCTTGTACACAAATATAGTATAATCTTGTTGTAGTCCTTTCCAAGCTCTTCCCGATATCTCTTCAATGTGAAAAATTATTTATGTGAAATAGCATATAATCTTCCTTTTCATCATAGCAATCACTGTGAAATAATTTCCACTTGTTAACAGCATTGCGAAGAACTTCAGCATATGGAGCTGTATTTGACACAGTCAATGCTGTTCTCTTTCCTCGTTTGGGCTTCAGCTTCCCGTCTTTGCAGTTCCATTCATAAAGACCAATACTAATACTGACATTGCCATCCACGTTCTTCTCTTTTTTTGAAACATGAGATTTCCATTCTTTACCTTTAGCATTTTTGAATTCATTAAATGATTTAACCTTTTTCTCAGCTTTTTCATTAGGAACAGCATCTGAGAGAAAACAAAACAATTTTTAGCAATCAATAATAATTAATAATTTCCTTCATGAACTATTGATAATAAAGTCTAAGAAAGGAAAATCAAACTTTCACAATGTACAGTAGTTTGCACACTTCGTGATCTAGTAACAAGTGCAGCTGTTCAAATGAAATCACATGCAGGGAATGAGTCCCTTCCTTGTCCCTGTTACACTATGCTTGACTGGAGTAATAATAATCTAATAACTAGAGGGCGGTCAGAGACTGCATATAATGTACCTCCACCAGCGGGTTATTGGAGATGTTTAAAAAGAAAACGAGCCATCCCACTAACAAGGCTAGCTCACGAGACCAACACATGATGAATGAATAAAATGCTTGATCAGATTGCAGTCAGATTTTTATTAATTTCTCATCCAAATTTTGACTAAATTCAACCAAAATTTAATGGATTGGTTCTTGGTCTATGGCCAACCCTTCTGCCAACTTTCGATAGTTTTTGCAAAGATTTTTTTGAGATATCCTGGTGACAGACAGACAAACAAACGAATCAACCAACAGACAGACAGACAAACAAACAAACAAACAAACAAACAAACAAACAAACAAACAAACAAACAAACAAACAAACAAACAACAAACAGACAGACAGACAGACAGACAGACAGACAGACAGACAGACAGACAGACAGAAAGGGGTAAAAACATAACCTCCTGGCGGAGGTAATAATAATAATAATAAAATGATACTTATAATGATATTAAAATTAATGATGATAATGGTAATGATAATGATACTAATCATAATAATTTAATAATACATGTAATTCAATATTAATAATAATAACAATTAATAATATTAACAATAATAATATTAATAATAACAATAGTAATTATTATTAAAAATAGTAATAATAATAATAACAACAACAACAGCAACAACAACAACAACAACAACAACAACAACAACAACAACAACAACAACAACAACAACAACAACAACAACAACAACAACAACAACAACAAGCTACACATATTTAATTATTATAATTATACTGTAATCAGACCTGTAAAATTACTCTTGTAAAAGAAATTAATACCAGGTCTAATTACTTAATACTTCAAAAAGTAATCAATTCCTAATTCCAATTACAACTTTTACAAAGTAATTCCAATTATAAAATTACTCACCAGCAAAAGTAATTTTGAATTACAAATTACTAATTACAAATCCTTAAACATGAGCCAACAAGGCCCAACATAAAAACTTTAAAAAAAAAATTGTAATGTCAAACATGTTTTAATACTACTCTTTCGTTCTGATAATACGAGCCGTTTGGTTATGTGTATGAGGTAAGGTTAGATATACTTCCGAAACAGAGAAGCAAGAAAAGCAAACAAAAAAAGCAAAGGCCCTTCATCAGAGAGAAACGTGGTACTTTAATAATGTGATACAATGTTAACATGTGATACAATTAGCTGTGTACATCAATAGGGACAGTGTTGTTGCTGAACAGGACTAGCAACCTTTAGGCACGAGCAACAACCAACAAGTAACCTGCATGTGATAAAACACAAACCTTTCACTTTAATGCTGGATTTACCACTGTTATGACTTCATTACCATAAGGTTCTGATTTTTTTTGAGCTAGAAATTTTAAGATATCCAGAAAACAAAGGTTTAATGTGCAAACTGCAAAGCAATTTTGAGGGTGCACATGTTACCCTCTCTAGCACATTTTGTTATTAGGACATTAGGATAAATAGCATAAGAACGCAAATTTCACAACTGGTAATACACAATGCCCACATGAGATAAAAAGACCCATGCATTTACTCCAATGTTAGACCCCTCGGTTTATACAAGCCTGTTGGATGGGTTGGTCAATCCCAGGATTGCCTGCTGAGAGGCTACACGCAGCTGACACAGGTGTACAGACATAATTTTCCAGGAGGTTGACAAAAATTTGGCACACTCATAAAATATTTGCTTGTCTCTTTCCATTTGCAATTCCACATCAAAATTACCTCTTAATAAAAAAAAAGAAAACACAAACCTTTCACTTTAAAGCTGGATTTACCACCATTATGGCTTTCATTACTAGGCTCTTGAGGTTCTGATTTTGTCTGAGCTAGAAATTTTAAGATATCCATAAAACAAAGGTTTAATGTGCAAACTGCGAAGCAATTTTGAGGGTGCACATGTTACCCTCTCTAGCACATTTTGTTATTAGGACATTAGGCTAAATAGCATAAAAACCCAATTTTCACAATTGGTAATACACAATGCCCACATGAGATAAAAGACCCATGCGTTTACTCAATGTTAGACCCCTCAGTTTATACAAGCCTGTTGGATGGGCTGGTCAATCCCAGGGTTGCCTGCTGAGAGGCTACAGTGCTACACACAGCTGACACAGGTGTACAAACATAATTTCCAGGAGGGTTGACAAAAATTTGGCACACTCAAAATGAAGCGTGCAAGTTTTAATATGAAAAAGATCCAATCAGCATTACAGTAAAGATATTCAACAAACAATTCAGACGAGTCTGTAGTCAGTCTGTAACAATGCTGGATCCTACATCATGTATCCCTTATACGATTAGGATTAACGTTATGTTTACCCTGCGAGCAGAGCCTTCTTTTCCTTATTTCTTCGCTGAGAGAGAGGAACTTTTCTTCCTCTCTCTCAGCGAAGAAATAAGGAAAAGAAGGTTCCATCAAGTACACATATTTAGGCATACATAAATAGATCAGTTTGCATTCGAACATATTGACATGCATATTCATATAAATTATCACATGCATAATGCATAGATCCTAGATCGATGTATCAGCTATTTGCCTATATTTAGCTATGGTGTAATTTATATCAGAAAAGGAAGAAAATAAAATTAAAAGCCACTTACCAACTCCGCATTTTGAACAAAAATGTGCTTCCTCCGATATCTTTGCTCCACATGTTCGACAAAACATATCAAACGAATGAAACCACAAACCAAAAAAAAGTGAGCGTAAATTCGTATATATATATCTAACACGAAGTAGATGATGTTACCGCTGACCCTTCGAATTGTTATGAATCGGTGTTGTTAATTTGAATTCGGTGTTGTTAATCTGAATTCGGTGTTGTTAATTTGAATTCGATGTTGTTAATTTGAATTTGGTGTTGTTAATTTGAATTCGGTGTTGTTAATTTGAATTCGGTGTTGTTAATTTGAATTCGATGTTGTTAATTTGAATTCGGTGTTGTTAATTTGAATTCGGTGTTGTTAATTTGAATTCGGTGTTGTTAATTTGAATTCGGTGTTGTGAATTTGAATTCGGTGATGTGAATTTGAATTCGGTGTTGTTAATTTGAATTCGGTGTTGTGAATTGGAATTCGGTGTTGTGAATTTGAATTTGATGTTGTTAATTTTAATTAAGTTTAATTAGGTTTTCTTTTAATTTTCGGTGTTGCACTTGTGGGCCACCGTACCAAAACAATTAAATATTCTACCATATATGCAAATCCGTGGTGTTTTGCTCATTAGTAACATTTAATGAGTTTCTAATGGCTTTTCTCCTTTGTGTTCTACACGTACGAGTCTGATTTTTTAATAAGTTACCAAACCATAGCACCGAATTATTTAACTAAGCTCTGTAATATTCCGAAGTAGACTCCGACAATAAAATATATTTAGACTAACAACTCAGTAAGAGTTATCATCCAAAGCGAACCTTGATGAACTTTGCACAGTTCTTAAACGTATAAACACCACAAAAGCGAACCAAATATCTAATGTAATATTCACATACAAGCTTTACCTTGCTATGTGCCAGTGTTAACACGTTTTAAACCCCTAATTAGCTCACGGCTTTTCGAATTGATTCCTCACACTATCTTAAGTTCTTCTTATATACGGCTTCTCAAAGTGATTCCTCATTCTATCTTCTCACGATTTCTTCACTTATAAACAAGGGTTTAGCAAGCAATGATTCTAGGATGACTTATTCTGTTTGAATATTATAACATGCCCCACAATTGCTGACTGTCGATCAGTAAGGTAAAGTGCATAAATGAAATTTGGTTCCTATTACTTACATAAGTCGAGCATCTTTTGATAATGACGATCTTCGGGAATTAGTCGGAGAGCTATCGGTTGTGACGTATTACACGGGGGGTTGAGTAACAGTAGAGGGTCCCAAAGGAGCCTGAGACAAATGAAGGACGCGACGCGGTTTTGCTATTGTAACACTGTTAATGACCTTCTCGCCTAGACTTGCCCAAGCGCTTAATCTCCTTAATGATCCCTAATGAGTTTCTCTTTTGTCTCCTGCACGTGCACTGAGGATAAATATGCAAATATCACACTTGGTAACAGAAAGCGTAGCAACGCTTTCAAAGTAATAAATCGCTTTGCCTTTAGTTTATATTTCGACACTTAAAATCGTTCTTACGGCTTTTCGAAGTGATTCTTCATTCTATCTTCCTATGATTTCCTCGCTTATAAACGAGGGTTTAGTTAGCAATGATTCTAGGATGACTTAATCCGTTTGAACAATTAGTTTCTAAACTTAATATAATATTCATGATATGCTATTAATCCAAGTATATATGTTATCTCTGCCAATTCAGACACTTAAGTTGTTCAAAACTCTCTATATTCCTCCAGACAATGTTCAGATAAAAAATATAAAGTGTCTCTATCAATTTCTCTTTAGTTCCTTGGAAAGAACGTCTATTTTGTTAAAGTTTACTGTACGCATGCTCTGTACACCTACAGGTCCCACAACTGTTTGACTATCAGTAGGGTAAAGTGTATAAATGAAAAGGTAATTACTATTACTTATAAGGAATATAAGTCGAATGCCTTTTGATAATGACATTACTTCGGAAATCAATCGGAGAGCTATCGGTTATGACGTACTGAAAACCAGGGGGTTGGATGAAAGCTAACGATGACGATGCATAAATAGTAAATCTGTATGACGTAGTGAAAATCAGGTGGATTGATAAACAGCTAGGGTTTAGGGGGTTGGATAAAACTTAGGGTAATAATGACGTAAGCATAAATAATGAGGTTAGGGTTAAGAGGTCCCAAAGGAGCCCGAGATATAATTACATAGCATAAATAATGAGATTAGTGTTAGGAGGTCCCAAAGGAGCCTGAGAATGATTAAATAATAAGTTGAATATTTAATGAGGCGGCATTTTTTTTAAGGTGGCTCGACAGTCTAAATCATGAGAAATTACGTAATTTCTTCATGAAAAATTTAGCATCGGTCTCATGAAATATCATTTTAGTTCATTGCATAGCTCTAGTGGTTGTCTTGATTATTGAAAACATTTATACTTGTGGCGCTTGCGTATCTGAAGAAGTTGTGTTTGTGGTAAGCGACAGATTTTATGCAAACTAGGTTTTCTACATTTATTCAAAACACGATTTCTTTACTAATATAAACTTTGAGTGTATAAAACTTTTCAATAATCAAGACCACCACTAGAGCTCATGAGACCTGTGCGAAACTTTTTATGGGGGAAACGATAATTTATTTTGATTAAACATCTTCAAGAACCCGCTGGCAGAGGTATACGCAGTCTCTGAGTGCCCTCTTGTTCAATGTGTATTCATATCATTCTAAGCTTGTCGCTCCCGAAGTGAGATTTTTTCATTTCTTAATAGCTCGTGTTTTTTATTCTGGGAATTGTTGTGTGCCATATATTTGAAATTGAACATTTTTTATTCAGAAACAAATGTTGGAAAAAGAGGAGCAGGAGAGAGAGAAACTGCGGGAAAAGGAACTGGAAAGGAAGAAGGAATTCGAAAGGCAGCAGAATCTAGAAAGGATGATACTTAAGAATGAAAATGAACAGAATAATCATAGACTTAGTTCGGTATCATCAACGATGATCCTTCCTAGCACACCTTCTTTGGCAAGAGTAGAGGAACCTACCCTGCCAAGCTACTCCCAGCATACATCTCCTCTTGTCAAAGACTACCCAACGGTTCACAAATATAAAGACCAATCAATAAAAACTGCGGATGTTGAAAGGTTTGTAATTTTTATAGAGAATTTTTTTTTTTTAGATCTCGAAGGTGGCTTCTAACAGTTATTGTATCTGCTGTTAAGTTGTGTTAAGTTGTGTTAAGTTAAGTTAAGTTAAGTTAAAGTGTTTATGAAACGAAAATTAAGTTTGTCTTATTTGAAAGTACTTTTGAAATGACAAAGTAACATCTTTTGCTGTTTTTCGTTTCCTTGCTTCGTTTATGAGATATTTCAGTTTGTTTTATATGTGAAACTAACCAGTGACATCACAACGTGCATAATGACTTACTGGGAAAGGTTATATATCTTTGCTATTACTAAACGGAATCAGTTGAAAATGTATATTTCTGTTGTTGTAAGGGAAAAACGCACACATAATTGCTTTGAAGTGATTCCGTTTGATAACAGAAAAGATATATAACCTTTCCCAGTAAGTCATTATGCACCTTGTGATGTCACTGGTTAGTTTCACATATAAAACAAACTGAAATATCTCATAAACGAAGCAAGGAAACAAAAAACAGCAAAAGATCTTACTTTGTCATTTCAAAAGTTCTTTCAAATAAGACAAACTTAATTTTCGTTTCATAAACACTTTAAGTTAAGTTAAGTTAAGTTAAGTTAAGTTAAGTTAAGTTAAGTTAAGTTAAGTTAAGGTCTTCGTTAAGGTCTTCGTTAAGGTTTGCAAGGTCATTTCTGTAAAGCGCTCTCAATTCGTCAGAATTTATGCCACAAAAATAAAATAGATCTCGTTAGAAAGCTGCGAATTTGTAGAATACAATGGTGTCTTTGGTTTCGCGATAAACACAAACCGTTAATAGTTGTGAATTTTTTAATTAAAACCAGAGGGCTTCACTCGGGGCGACTTAAGAACAAAGCGTTTCATTTTGTTCAAAAAAAATTTACGCAGTTCGATTCCGAGATAAATGCCCAGCAAAACGATGTCAGCGTTTTATTATTTATTGCCTGGTTTCGAATTTATGACTTATTTTGCCCGAATGTTGGTCAAAAAACAGCAATTTTAACTTTGGTCGTCAATAAAATCGGCAAGACTCGATATATAAAAAAACGCTGGCACAGTTTTGCTGGAAATTTATCTCGGAATCAAAGTGCAAAAAAAATATTTGGAACAAAATAAAACGCTTTTTACTCGAGTCGCCCCGAGTGAAGCCCTCTGGTTATAATTAAAAAATTCACAACTATTAACGGTTTGTGTTTATCGCGAAATCGAAGACACCATTGTATTCTACAAATTCATAGCTTTCAAACGATATCTATTTTATTGTTGTGGCATAAATTCTGACGAATTGAGAGCGCTTTACAGAAATGGTCCTGCAAACCTTAACGAAGACCTTTAGTATTTCGGGCCTCGGTAACTAACTTTATCTTAGTTACCTCCCGTGAATTCGATGTAAGTTAAAATCTGATACCTGGAACGCTAACGTCCAGTCATTCGTGGGGCAAAAAGTGAGGTAAAGTTCTAGGCCCCTGCGCGGTTTGCAGATAGGTTTCAGTTGCTAAACGTGCATTTTAAATTTTGATTGGTTGTGCTATCCAGTGATTGTTTATTTGTTGCTATAGTAAAAGTCATTGTCTTTACAAAACGTGCACGAAGTTTGTCAGTCGTCAGTGAAGAAATTAAATCAAACTTTTCGTTATATTATAAACCATATATTGGAGTTTCGTCACTCCGAAGAGGTTACAAAAAATCAACACAAACTTAGTATAGAATATGCCGTTTAATAGTATCAGTTTCGTCAGTGTCGTTTTGTTTAAAAAGCATTCCACATTCGTACCGAAAACAACTAGCCATGAGTAAACGTGAAAAATAAACAATCTAGTTGTCAGTTATTTCTTAAAATATCATAATTGCCGTTTAACACATGTTTTAACACATAAAAAATTAAAGGAGCAGAAATAAGAAAATGACATTAGATGTATATTATGAAATATCATGTATCAATACGTCTTCAAACTCGTACAAGAATAGCTTTCTCACTCTTGTTCTCACCTATTCAGCTGGCTGTTTTCATCTTAAGCCAGCAAAAGGACGTCTGTTTTCTCAGCCTATTTTCATCCTTAGTTTAATTTACTGTATAGTTTTGGACTGCTATTCAGTAAATAAAACAACAGCACTGCACAACAATGGGAAACTATTAAATGCACGTTTAGTCTGATAAATATTTATTCAAACTTTTTTACGCAGTTCGCTCAAGACGGGCGGCCGTGTAAAAAAAACATTTCGTGGGAGACTGAATCCTACCTGCAAACCGCGCAGGGGCCTGGAACTTTTTACCTCACTTTTGGTTTACGCGTTACGTTCCAGGTATCAGATTTTAACTTACATCGAGTTCACTGGTTACCTCCTTCTCGGTAACTAACCTATATATAGTTTATTCCTGAGGTCGGTTTTCTTTGATGTACCGCGGTTGTTTATTTATAATAATTACTAATGATCTAAAGTGTTTGATCTTGTTGTCCATCAAATTCAATTTACAAACTAATAATGTACTGTATTTCTCCGTTGAATGGTTTAAATCTTATTTAACAGACCGTACTTATCAAGTGCAAATCAAATTTACATTGTCAAATCCAGCTTCGATCAAAGCCAGTGTACCGCAGGGTTCGGGCGTAAATTTCTGGATGCAAGAGCACCACCCATGACGTCACCATTTTAGTCTTAAATTAATTTATGCGTTCATAAGCAGGGTAATCTGCAGCGTAATTCACTGTCACTCAACCATGACATACTCTATCAATTATTTACAAGGATATACATGTCCCGGGGGGACTTTTATTTCGAGAGTACAAAGGGACGCCGCCTCATTAATTATTCAACTTATTATTTTGGGATCTCCTATCCGTAACTCCCCCCCCCAACCCTAGCTTTTATCCAACCCCCCGTGTGATACGTCATTCCCGATTGGTCTCCGATTGATTCCCGAAGTTATGTCATCAAAAGGCCCTTGACTTATATTCCTTATAAGTAATAGTAATTACCTTTTCATTTATACACTTTACCCTACTGACAGTCGACAGTTGTGGGACACGTAGACATACAGAGCATGCGCACAGTAAACTTTAACAAAATAGACGTTCTTTACAAGGAACTAAAGAGAAATTGATAGAGACACTTTATATTTTTTTATCTTACCTAAGTGTCTGAATTGGCAGAGATAACGTATAGACTTGGATTAATAGCATATCATGAATATCATATTTTTAGGACCTAAATGTTCAAACAGAGTAAGTCATCCTAGAATCATTGCTAACTAAACCCTCGTTTATAATCGAGGAAATCGTAGGAAGATAGAATGAAGAATCACTTCGAGAAATCGTGAAAAGAACGATTTTAAGTGTCGAAATATAAACTAAAGGCAAAGCGATTTATTACTTTGAAAGCGTTGCTACGCCTTCTGTTACTAAGTATGATATTTGCATATTCATCCTCAGTGCACGTGCAGGAGACAAGAGAAAAACTCATTAGGGGTCATTAAGGGGATTAAGCGCTTAGGCAAGTCTAGCCGAGAAGGTCATTAGCAGTGTTACCATAGCGAAACCGCGTCGCCTCATAAGACAGAATTCAAAGCATTCAGTTTAAAATATTTATTTAGGCTTCTGGTTTAAACTTACACCTATCAAAACAAATTACGGTTACATATAAATAGTTTACACCGAGCATGTCTGCTTCTTAGATTATATTTAGGTGTTTTTATTTTAAAAGTAGCATGATAGCCTTTCTTGTCTCCTGATGATAATTGTCCTAGCTCCTCAGCTCCTGGCTCCGAGCCCCCGGGCCCTAGATCCGAGCCCCTGGCTCCTAGCTCTTGGCTGCTGGCTCCGAGCGCTTGGCTCCTAGCTCCGAGCCATTGGCTCCTACCCTTCACTCCTGGCTACGAGACCCCGGCTCCTGGTTCCCAACCCTTGGCTCCTGGCTCCGAGCCCCCGGGTCCTAGCTCCGAGCCCCTAGCTCCCAGCTCTTGAATCCTGGCTCCGAGCGCTTGCCTCCTATCTCCGAGCCATTGGCTCCTACCCTTCACTCCTGGCTCCGAACCCCCGGCTCCTTGGCTCCAGGCTTCGAGACCCCAGCTCATAGCTCTGAGCACTTGGCTACCAGCTCCGAGCCTTCGGCTCCCAGTTTCGAGCCCACCCGGGTCCCCAGGGGTGTTTGGGGGTTACCCTAGGGGTGATTGGGGTATCCCAGGGGGTGTTTGGGGTTACCCCATGGGTGTTTAGGGGTTACCCTGTGGTATTTGGGGTTACCCCTGGGGAATTTGGGGTACCCCTGTCTCCTCCTCCTCTTTCTCCTCCTCCTCCTCCTCCTCCTTCTCCGCCTTTCTCCTCTTTCTCCTCCTCCTCCTTCTCCTCCTCTTTCTCATCCTCCTCCTCTTTCTCCTCCTCCTTCTCCTCTTTCTCCTCCTCCTCCTCCTCTTTCTCCTCGTCCTCTTTCTCCTCCTCCTCCTTCTCCTCTTTCTCCTCCTCCTCCTCCTCTTTCTCCTCCTCCTCCTCCTCTTTCTTCTGCTCTTCCTCCTCTTTCTCCTCCTCCTCTTTCTCCTCCTCCTCTTTCTCCTCCTCCTCTTTCTCCTCCTCCTTCTCCTCTTTCTCCTCCTCCTCCTCCTCTTTCTCCTCGTCCTCTTTCTCCTCCTCCTCCTTCTCCTCTTTCTCCTCCTCCTCCTCCTCTTTCTCCTCCTCCTCCTCCTCTTTCTTCTGCTCTTCCTCCTCTTTCTCCTCCTCCTCTTTCTCCTCCCTCTTTCTCCTCCTCCTCTTTCTCCTCCTCCTTCTCCTCTTTCTCCTCCTCCTCCTCTTTTTCCTCGTCCTCTTTCTCCTCCTCCTCATTCTCCTCTTTCTCCTCCTCCTCCTCCTCTTTCTCCTCCTCCTCCTCCTCTTTCTTCTGCTCTTCCTCCTCTTTCTCCTCCTCCTCTTTCTCCTCCTCCTCTTTCTCCTCCTCCTCTTTCTCCTTCTCCTCTTAAAATATGTGTTAGGAGCCAATGGCTCGGAGCCAAGAGCTCGGAGCTAGGAGCCAGGGGCTCTGAGCTGGGAGCCGAGGGCTCGCAGCTAGGAGCCAAGTGCTCGGAAACTATGAGCCAAGGGCTCGGAGGTAGGACCCGGGGGCTCGGAGCTGGGAGCCAGGAGCTGAGGGTTCGGAGCTAGGACAATTATCATCAGGAGACAAGAAAGGCTATCATGCTACTTTTAAAATAAAAACACCCAAATATAATCTAAGAAGCAGTAAACTTGTTTACGTTGGGTTTGTCTGGCCCAATGAAGGGAAATGACGCTGATGAGAACGTCAGTGTTCACTTTGTGACCCACGAAAACGTAAGTGGGCCGAATTTCACAAGGGAAGTTCATAGATTGTTGGATTTGGAGACCATGGGAATTAAGGAACCCGATCATGTACACGAGGCGTTGATTGATAAGATAAGATTTAATGGTGCAAGGTATTCAGTCAAGTTGCCTTGGAAACAAGGTCACGAGATGATACCAACGAATTACGCGAATTGCTTAGCGCGGATGAAAGGCCAGAAAAGAGGCTTCGCAAATAATCGAATGTTTTCAGTGAATACAATAAGATTATAAGAGAGTAGTAAGAGAAAGGCGTAGTTGAAGTCGTGTCAGAGACAGATAGAAAGAAAGGAATCATTATTTAACCCCCACGAGTAGTGATACCCCCCGGAGTTCAAAGGGATGCCGCCTCATTAAATATTCAACTTATTATTTATTCATTCTCAGGCTCCTTTGAGACAGCCTAGCCGTAATCTCATTAGTTATTCATTTTATAGCGGCGCGTTACGTCATTAATGGCTAACCCTAACTAATATCCAACCCCCTAACCCTAAATTTTATTTAACCCCCCCGGTTTATTTTACGACTTCTTATTTATGCATACGTCATTATTTCTCAGGCTCCTTTGGGACGTACTAACCCTAACTTTCCCCCCAAACCCTAGCTGTTACTCACCCCCTGCTTTTCACTACGTCATATCCGATAGCTCTCCGACTGATTTCCGAAGTTAAGTCATTATCAAAAGGCACTCGACTTATGTTCCTTATAAGTTATAGTAATTACCTTTTCATTTATACACTTAACTCAAACGCCAGTTAGCACTTGTGGGACATGTAAGCATACAGAGCATGCGAACAATAAACTCTAACAAAATAGACGTTCTTTACAAGGAACTAAAGAGAAATTAGTAGACACACTTTATATTTTTATCCTAAATCTTGTCTAGAGGAATATAGTGGGTTTCGAACATTTTAAATGACTGAATCTGGTGAGATAACTTAACTCGAATATTATCTGAATAAGCTATGAATATTATATTAGGGTTAGAACCTAACAGAATAAATCATCCTAGAATCATTCCTAGCTAAACCCTCGTTTATAAGTGAAGGAAGATAGAACGAAGAATCACTTTGAGAAGCTGAACTTAAGATATGTACGAATCAATCCGAAAAGCCGTGAGCTCAGAAAAAACGTATTGGCACATAGCAATGAAAAGCTTATATATGAATATTATATTAGATATTTGGTTCGCTTTTGAATGTTATATTAGATATTTGGTTCGCTTTTGTATATTACATTAGATATTTGGTTCGCTTTTGTGATGTTTATACGTATAGGAACCGTATGAAGTTAAAAAGAGTCGCCTTGAATGGTAGCGAATTGTAAGCTTAGAAGAACATTATTCGACAGCATCGTTGACCAAGCACTTTGAAAAATTACAGAGCTTGGTTAAATAATTCGTCGCTATGATTTAGTATGTTATAGATTCTCGCACGTGCGGTAAGGAAGCGAGTAGTGATACCCCCCCCCCCCCCCCATATGGAGTTCAAAGGGATGCCGCCTCATTAAATATTCAACTTATTATTTATTCATTCTCAGGCTCCTTTGAGACTGCCTAACCCTAATCTCACTAGTTATTCATTTTATAGCGGCGCGTTACGCCATTAATGGCTAATCCTAACTAATATCCAAACCCCTAACCCTAAATTTTGTTTAACCCCCCCCCCCCCCGGGTTATTTTACGACTTATTATTTATGCATACGTCATTATTTCTCAGGCTCCTTTGGGACGTAGTAACCCTAACTTTCCCCCCAAACCCTAGCTGTTACTCAACCCCCCTGGTTTTTACTACGTCATATCCGATAGTAAGCAATTATTGGATGAGGCTTTTTTGATATCAAGAATTATCAAGGTCGAAGTCTGGTTCACAGCTAGCAAATATGGTCGAAACTTGTTCACACCTAGCAAATATATCCTTCTAAAAGCCAAGTGGAACTCCTTAAGCACTATGTACAACAAACTCTTACTTAATTTAGCACACAGTTGCTATTATGGCAAAGCTCCAGTGTCTATAGTAGATCTGTTCACCAAGAGCAGTCATAAATATGACTGAGATGAAACCAAATGACATTTGTACTTCCGAAGCCTAAATTAGACTAAGAAGTCAATTTCTTACCAGGCGGCAGCCTTGTGGAATTCTCTTGACAATGACACAAGAGCACTGAAGAATATAGCCTCAGTTTTAAGACAGCCCTGAAGGCATACTGTTTAAATTGAATTTTATTTGTTACTTATTGTAAATATATATATTTATGTATAATTACTGAATTTTAATTTAAAAAATAGGCTTTTAAAAAATAAGGGGAGGGATTATATAGTAATTAGATACACGACCACATCAGTTTTCAACTGTAACTAAATCGTGTTTAAATAAATGCTTTTATTATTATCATTACTGTAGCCGCACAGGCCATTAAACCCTACTGCGAGGTGGCGTGTGCTGTTAGGGCGCTGCCTCTCACCAATAGTAAAGCCCGGTTGGACGGGGTTAGTACTTGGATGGGTGACAGCTTGGGAATGACCCCGTTGTCGAGCTTGAGACTCATGTGAGTAGAGTTTAGTTGGTCTCTCCTGTGCTTCGAGGGTTTTTCGCCGGGTACTCCGGTTTTCCTCCCTCCGTAAAACCAACACCTAGACCTTAGGAGGATAACCTTGTAAGGGACCTAGAGTCCTATTGTTACTTCTCCTGTACCGCTAGGTACAAAGGTTGATAAGATGCTGTTTGCTGTACTTCAAAGTTGAACCGTTCTACAAACTCATTAAAATACGAGAGCGATAACTTCAATTGACGAGTATAGGAGAGGAGATATTGTGAAACTACCAACATTTCCAAGCATGACATTTAGACAACTTTCATTTAAAAGTAATTTATTGTTTGACTGGAGTTTTTCTTTAAAGATAGATTATGATTTTTATTGATTTTTGTAGCGCTTAATATATTTTCGGTTATATATGATTTTTTTCTCATTTCTAGAAGCACTCCTATTATAGACAGAGCAATCAAACCAAGTTGGCTAGGTTAGTATAATGCCAAATATTACTTGTACTTAGCAGAATACAGTTTGATGCGTGTCTTATTATCTCTGCCAGGAGTTTGGGATATTTTGAATTTTACCTCACCACACACTCACATTTCGTTGTTCTAACAGATGCGCTAAATCCTTTCTTTAACTGATTAGTATGCGCACAGTGTTAGAAGTTAAAATATTAGCGGCTGATCTTTATGTACTATTTAAAACATGAGCAGCAGCGTTTTATTAGATTTACTGCAATGTTTGAAATGGCTTCAAAAACTATCCGTATAATAAACCCTTATGGAAATCAATTTTGAATTTTGCCTGAAGTTGTCTGAGCCGAAAAATCAAAGAAAAAGTTCATCGAAAATAGCGAGCGTGTCTCTATCACGTATAGAAGCACATCACGGTCATGATTTTCCTTTGTGTTTTCCTCATGAATTATTAATGAGTTTTTTAAGGGCATTTCCAATGGTGATCGAAAGGCGAGTACCATGCATGGCAGTGAGTTAGACAACGTTGACAAATAAATTGCCAACGCAGCCAGGTAAAGAATCAGACATTGTTTAACGCTAGATCGAAACATTGGGTCATGAACAGTAACTTTTTAATTTGCGTTCAAAAAGCGTTTAAGCCAGAGTAGTGTTAAGCTATATGTTTAATTACATAACGTTGTTTTTCAAAATTGCTACTCTAATGAACTTACTAAATATGCATGGTCGTTTATGAAGTTATTAAAAAAATCGCAGTACGTGTTTTATCAGATCTAAATGACTCGGCTATTGCCTCCTATCTTTTAAAAGAAAATTCATGCACATATATGTATACATTTACTGTCTTCAAGCAGACATAATCGCGGCCATTGTGGATATATTTTTTAAATGACTGTTGGGATGGCCCTTTTTTAAGTTTGAGTCCATGCTGTCAAACCAAATTTATTCTGTAGTTCTGCCGATTTCCTTTTTGGTTTTACGCTCGGTTTACGAATCGGTACCGTCAACTTTATATTAAACGTCTTCATAAGTATTAGTTTAGCAGTAAATAACTTCATATATATATATATATATATATATATATATATATATATTCAAACAAACAAACAAACAAACAAACAAACAAACAAACAAACAAACAAACAAACAAACAAACAAACAAACAAACAAACAAACAAACAAACAAACAAACAAACAAACAAACAAACAAACAAACAAACAAACAAACAAACAAACAAACAAACAAACAAACAAACAAACAAACAAACAAACAAACAAACAAACAAACAAACAAAGTGTTGTTCGCGAAATGTCGAAAAGTGCTCAATACCGTAAAGATAGAGCGAATATACTATAAGTGGGCTTACCTCAAATGTTGATGGTCGCTACTTTCAGTTTTACGCTGGGCGATCTTCAGGCGGCTGCAGATTTTTTTGCATGCATTTTTTTTTTGCATTGCAAGAGTGCTCAATACTTTTTGGTGGAGCGGATATTTATTTATAAACTAACATATTCCACTTTTGCCTGAAGATTGCCTACGGGCATGAAACTTTAAGTAGCAATGTATATTCAGTTTTAAATATATATATATATATCAATCTACAGACACGGTGTTTCGCTGTACTACAGCTCATCAGTGTAGCTAGGAACAATCTGAATGAATTTCATCAATTACTTATACACATGCGATATATATATATATATACATATATATATATATATATATATATATATATATATATATATATATATATATATATATATATATATATATATATATATATATATATATAGTTCAATCTACAGACACGGTGTTTCGCTGTACAACAGCTCATCAGTGTAGCTTGGAACAATCTGAATGAATTTCATCAATTACTTATACACATGTGATTGTCGGTGACAACCGCATGTGGGACAGCATCGGTGAAGTACATTCAGATAGCGTGAAGTGCGCATATATTGGCTATATAATTCACCAGGCGGAAAGCGTGATCCATTGATATGAATGTAAGAGCCCAGCATAAAACATGAAGCACTGGCAATTTTTAAAAATATTTATTTACGTAGACATCTTCAGAGACTAAATTACAATCACAGTAAAATTTAGTTATTTGAATTTACATACAAAGGGTTTTAACCAATAAAAAGCTAGAATAAAATAAGCTTATTGTAAAATAATAATGGTGAGAAAATAGGAAGGATTAAATGGTCGGTGACAGAAAAAATTAAAACAAGTAGAGTGGCGCAGAACCTATGTTAGCATTTAATGAAGGTTTATGTTTAGCAATAAGCAAACTTTCACGTAAAAGAAGTTCAGATTCAAAGGAACAAGAGCTAAAAATTTGAATGTCGTCGAAAGAAATAGGGTGCCCAGTGTCAAGATGGAACTTGTGTGGAAAATAACCCAAACAAACAAACAAACAAACAAACAAACAAACAAACAAACAAACAAACAAACAAACAAACAAACAAACAAACAAACAAACAAACAAACAAACAAACAAACAAACAAACAATGAAACAATGAAACAAACGAACGAACGAACGAACGAACGAACGAACGAACGAACGAACGAACGAACGAACGAACGAGCGATCGAGCGAGCGAACGACGAACGAACGAACGAACGAACGAACGAACGAACGAACGAACGAACGAACGAACAAACAAACAAACAAACAAACAAACAAACAAACAAACAAACAAACAAACAAACAGCGTTATGGGAACTTGTGTGAAAAACCCAAACAAACAGCATTATGGGAATTTGTGTGAAAAACCCAAACAAATAGCGTTATGGGAACTTGTGGAAAACCCAAACTAACAACGTCATGGGAACTTGTGTGTAAAATCCAAACAAACAGTGTTATGGGAACTTGTGTGAAAATCCCTAGCAAAGAGATGTACTTGTTTGACTTGCACTGAAACAATTTCATTTTTAATAATCAATAAAATTAACTAATTTTAATCATATGTCAACTGAGATTTTTTTTTCTCCTCATGCAGTCATTCCAGCTGGTTCAAGGAGCTTATTTATACAGTTAAAAAATCTATTGGTGATCTAAAAATAAATCAAATAGCAAAGCTATGAGTATTCAAACATATTCTTAGAAAGTCTAAACGCATTTTTTGAAATTCAAATGTTTTGACTCCTACATGTAGGCATTCGTTTGATAACTTTAATATCATGCTGCCATGTGTGTATGGTAGATTAAGGGTTAAAACCCAACCAATGAAGAGCAATGCACAGAACAACTTGGAGTGGAGAATGCTTTTCCACAACACATTTTACAGTACATGTACTAGGTACATGTAAATCGACCTGAACCAAGGAAAACAGACAAATTAATCATTGATGATGCATCGTTTGCAAACATCTTCTAAATAGTCTGAAATATTGTTTACTCTAATCATTTCTCAAATTTTCCTAAGGAGAATGCCCTAAGACGTCCTTCTAGAGACTGCAAAACATTACTTCTTCGTCGGTTGACAAATAAATATGACAAGGCATCTTCAGTTCTCCTCATGATCTAAAAAGCCGTTTGTTTAAAAATGTCTTCATCGTTCCCTCTCGAGTTATGTAGAATACACCAGAGCAAAATTCTTTACCGGCTTTGAACAGTTTCAGGACACATCCTTCTTCTTTCAGTTACATTTCGGTCGGCATCGTTTTCGGTCTTTATCGTATTAATTTTTAGGCTTTTTTCAGTGGTTTTAAGTCGTATTTATTGTTGTCTTTTTCTCGCTGCCACATCTCTTGTTAGCCTTCTTTCTTTCGTCTTTTTCCATAGTAATATTAATGTACATTTTAGCTGAAACCATTTTTTTCTGGCAAAGATTTCTTTCGTCATATATGATATGATCGTTGAAAAACTATTTCGTAATCCAACCGAACTTATAAATTATAATTTGCTGACGTAACAGGTTAGTTACCAGTACCCTGCTATTCGAACTGCGCAAGTTGTGGATTTGATAACATATATATATATATATATATATATATATATATATATATATATATATATATATATATATATATATATATATATATATATATTTCTAAAATTCATTAATAATTCATGCGGAAAACACAAAGAAAAATCATGAGCGTATCGGATCTATATATGTGATATAGACTCGCTCTAAGTTTCTCGCTGGTTTTTAACGGCTCAGATAAGCTTAATTTTCAAATTTTTAGAAGCCATTTAAAAACCTTGCAGTACGGGCTTTATCGGCTCTAAAACACTCGGCTATCGCCTCGTGTTTTATATCCGATAAAGCCCTCCTGCGCGGTTTATAAATATTACATATATATATATATATATATAAACAGGTTTCAGAATTGCTTTCAGCTTTTCATCTCGCGTGTAAAGTGGACTCCACGCACGTCGAGATTAGCACCCTCACCGGGCTCCGGGCCTTCGGCCCTCCGCCCGGGCTCGGGGACAAATATTATTCATTCTCAACAATGTGGTGTAACTGTCACTTTTCTGTGTTTCTTTTCCTCCACTATCTGCACATGCATGTACCACTGCTGTAAGAAAAGTATATTTTAGTTTTCCATATTAAGAAGCTATAGATAGAAACATATTACTGTATAATTGAAGACAGATAAACTAAATAGCAATCATAAAACAATAGCATAAATTCCAGAATATTTTTACCACTACATGATGTAGTTGACTTTGTATGTAGTTTACTGTAGAGTGAATAAATGCTATTAATCTGTATAGGCCATGTAACGTTCGAGCTCAAAATGAAGAAGATTTTAATAACCAAACCAAATCACCAAGGTTTTAGAACCTACTGTATATATATATATATATATATATATAAAGTATAAAGTATAGTTTTACCTTAAAGTCTTCGCTACCAGAGGTTTCACCCTAAACGGGATCATCAGGCGACTGGAAAATATCGGTTAGTGGGCTGCTTAAATGCGTTAGTTGGGGCGTGGGTGTGGGCGTCGAAACGTCCGGCGCATTCATTTGGAGCGTGGGTGTGGGCGTCGAAACGTTGCGCGCATTCCTTTGATTGTTTAGGTTGTTGATCCGAAATCTATTTTTGTGCCGACACGTCGAAACTATTTCTGATCTTTTGTTGAGTAAGAGTTGTTTGTCTGCCTTCATGATGAAAAGTTTTTCGTCCAAACATAAATTGCATCTTTTTGATCCTCCCGTGTAAGAAATTGAGTGTTTTAGTATAGACCAGGTTATGTCGAAACTTTGGTTTTTTTCTTTTAGATTCCAAATGTATTTCGAAAGTTCCGTCTCATTTGAATACTTTTTATTCTGGAAAGATTTAGTATGGTTACGATATCGCTCTTTAAATGTACTTGCTGTCATGCCAATGTATTGCTTGGTGATGTTCGTGTTGCTTATGGAAATAGATGCCTTGTATACTATGTTGTTTGTCATGCATTGCCCACGTAGGGGGCAATTGTCCTTAATCCTGCAATTGCAACTGCTTGTAACTATGCTTCGTGGTTTGCTTTTCCTGATTGTGCGTGAATTATGTTTCGTGATAATAGACTTGACGTTGTTCATGCAACTATAGCTAATCTTGACTGTGTTTCTGTTAAAAAGTTTGTGAAGCTTGTGTCCTGGTGGAAAGTGCTTGTCAATAAGGCTAAGAAAGTTGCGTCCTATGTTTGTTTTGACATTTCTGTTAAATGGAGGGTTAAACCAGATGATATTGCGGCGTCTATTTCTGCGTGTTTGCTGTGGTGCTTCTTGTGTGTAGTTTAGCTCATGGTTGAAATTGCTGCGCCTTAATGCATCTTGGTAAATTGGTGCGGTTTGATGGAATGTCCGCTCGTCAGACGAGAGGAGGGAAATGCGCTTGTTGATTGATGTAGGTAGCTGTCTTAAAATGCTTGGTGGGTGGTTTGATTGCTTGTTTATGTATAATGGATCGTCATTGGGCTTTCGAAAAGGTTTGTATTTTCCATTGCTTAGGTCGAAAGTGACGTCTAAAAAGTTTACTGAAATTAAATTTGCTTCTGCCGTGATTTTTAAGCCAAACTGTTCGAAACTTTTGTGAAGATCTTTTCTTGTTTTGTCTGCCAATCGTGCGGTCTTATTTTTTAGTACTGCCAATCCGTCGTCTCTATATAGGCCAATATTTTGGTTGCCAAACTTTTTCCCTAGGTCGTTTAGAATAAAAAGGCCTACTAGTTCGCATACTTCAGCGCCGTCATAGCTACCCATGGTAACATCAAATAAACTGTTGCTGTCTTTTTTTATCCACGGTTTTTCGTTGTTGAAAAGGAGCGATTTTCTAGCGTGTTTTATAATTGAAATGTCACTTTCGGTAATAATAGCCAAATTTCTGGCCCAAGATAATGCTTGGTCCAGGAGGTCTTCAGAAATTGAAGGGTAGAAATTAACAATGTCAAACGAAATGAAGGTATGTCTGTTTTTCTCTTCAATGTTGCCAAACCATTCGATTACTTCTTGTGTGCTTCTCCATTGATTTACGTTCAAAATGTTCCTTAACTTAGAGTTGATTTTATCAAGAATTACTTTGCTGAGCTTTCCGGACTCACTTTTAGCAGGATTAATTAATCGGCATGTTGGGTTGTTTTCGAAATTATCCTTATGATCTTTGAGAGAAATGAATGTTTCGCGTTTTTTTCATGTGTTCAATACGGTCGCCAATTCCCAAGTTATTCGAAATGTGTTTCAGTTCATTGTCTATCTGTTCTATGGTGCCCTCTGATCCATGTTTATATGTTTTTGTTATATTGTCATGCAAAAGATTGTTGTATGTGTCGAGCGAGGTTTCATAAATGTTTCTAGTTTTGTCGGCGAAGACGAAAATATTAGGTGACGAATTAATTTTCTTCAAATCGTTTGCCAAAGATTCCTGAAATGGATTGCTCGTATGCCGAAATTTGGTGTTTTCAATGAGTTTTATTAAGTCGTCTTCGAAAGGTTTGAAATCCAAAACAGTGGGAGGTGTTTTGTTAGAAGGCAGTCCGAAATGGTTATTTTTTGACGGGTTTCTATCACCATTAAGAAAAAAGTGAGCTTTCCATCTCATACGTTTTATTACGCTTTCAATTTTTTCAATCAAATCTTTCAAATAAGCATCTTGTGGTGGTATTGGAATGTTTTTCAGTGAGTGGTCAAACCGAAATTTTCGCATTTTAAGGTATAATACTATAAAACTACAAAACTACGTAAACAAGAGTGCACAACCGGTATACGGGTGCGAATATAAGTGAGTTATGGTTCACGAAATGTTAGAGAGTGCTCAATACCATATAGATAGAGCAAAATACAAAGTATAAAGTATAGTTTTACCTTAAAGTCTTCGCTACCAGAGGTTTCACCCTAAACGGGATCATCAGGCGACTGGAAAATATCGGTTAGTGGGCTGCTTAAATGCGTTAGTTGGGGCGTGGATCAATGGAGTTGAACGTAAATCAATGGAGAAGCACACAAGAAGTAATCGAATGGTTTGGCAACATTGAAGAGAAAAACAGACATACCTTCATTTCGTTTGACATTGTTAATTTCTACCCTTCAATTTCTGAAGACCTCCTGGACCAAGCATTATCTTGGGCCAGAAATTTGGCTATTATTACCGAAAGTGACATTTCAATTATAAAACACGCTAGAAAATCGCTCCTTTTCAACAACGAAAAACCGTGGATAAAAAAAGACAGCAACAGTTTATTTGATGTTACCATGGGTAGCTATGACGGCGCTGAAGTATGCGAACTAGTAGGCCTTTTTATTCTAAACGACCTAGGGAAAAAGTTTGGCAACCAAAATATTGGCCTATATAGAGACGACGGATTGGCAGTACTAAAAAATAAGACCGCACGATTGGCAGACAAAACAAGAAAAGATCTTCACAAAAGTTTCGAACAGTTTGGCTTAAAAATCACGGCAGAAGCAAATTTAATTTCAGTAAACTTTTTAGACGTCACTTTCGACCTAAGCAATGGAAAATACAAACCTTTTCGAAAGCCCAATGACGATCCATTATACATAAACAAGCAATCAAACCACCCACCAAGCATTTTAAGACAGCTACCTACATCAATCAACAAGCGCATTTCCCTCCTCTCGTCTGACGAGCGGACATTCCATCAAACCGCACCAATTTACCAAGATGCATTAAGGCGCAGCAATTTCAACCATGAGCTAAACTACACACAAGAAGCACCACAGCAAACACGCAGAAATAGACGCCGCAATATCATCTGGTTTAACCCTCCATTTAACAGAAATGTCAAAACAAACATAGGACGCAACTTTCTTAGCCTTATTGACAAGCACTTTCCACCAGGACACAAGCTTCACAAACTTTTTAACAGAAACACAGTCAAGATTAGCTATAGTTGCATGAACAACGTCAAGTCTATTATCACGAAACATAATTCACGCACAATCAGGAAAAGCAAACCACGAAGCATAGTTACAAGCAGTTGCAATTGCAGGATTAAGGACAATTGCCCCCTACGTGGGCAATGCATGACAAACAACATAGTATACAAGGCATCTATTTCCATAAGCAACACGAACATCACCAAGCAATACATTGGCATGACAGCAAGTACATTTAAAGAGCGATATCGTAACCATACTAAATCTTTCCAGAATAAAAAGTATTCAAATGAGACGGAACTTTCGAAATACATTTGGAATCTAAAAGAAAAAAACCAAAGTTTCGACATAACCTGGTCTATACTAAAACACTCAATTTCTTACACGGGAGGATCAAAAAGATGCAATTTATGTTTGGACGAAAAACTTTTCATCATGAAGGCAGACAAACAACTCTTACTCAACAAAAGATCAGAAATAGTTTCGACGTGTCGGCACAAAAATAGATTTCGGATCAACAACCTAAACAATCAAAGGAATGCGCGCAACGTTTCGACGCCCACACCCACGCTCCAAATGAATGCGCCGGACGTTTCGACGCCCACACCCACGCCCCAACTAACGCATTTAAGCAGCCCACTAACCGATATTTTCCAGTCGCCTGATGATCCCGTTTAGGGTGAAACCTCTGGTAGCGAAGACTTTAAGGTAAAACTATACTTTATACTTTGTATTTTGCTCTATCTATATGGTATTGAGCACTCTCTAACATTTCGTGAACCATAACTCACTTATATATATATATATATGTTATTTACCGGCTGGGAGGTCCGTATAGAAAAATATTTTCCCGAGGTCTTAAAAAGGGCCCGAGGCCGCAGGCCGAGGGACATTTTTGAGACCGAGGGCAAATATTTTTCTGTATGGACAGACCAAAACGGTAAATAACTTATTTATTTTATTGTTACATAATCAGATAAATTAACATAATTGAATTAAGTTACGTAATCGAGACGTTCACGTGATATTCAAAAGTCCAAAGTTTGTCGTTCGAGAGTAAACAACTGCCGACATGCAGGGTAGACTTGCAGCGGTTTTGTTGGGTATAGCGGTTGGATAACAGAGGAAAGACAGTTTAGTGTCAAAAGGTTTCAGCTTTTCTATCTTCTCGTGGTGTGATTTTTTTTTACTACCGGGAGCCACAATGTCGGCGTGATCTTGCTTGATTGAGTGAGTGAGTGAGTGAGTGAGTGAGTGAGTGAGTGAGTGAGTGAGTGCTTGTCTTGGACCTCACTTACGTCATAGTCGTGCAGTCATCGCCAGATATTCGACACGATCGCTATATAGTCGAGAATATCGCCATTGATCGCCAGGTATTCGGGAAGTACTCGAGTTGTTTTCGTGGCCTCGTGGGGAATAAACTAAAGTGAATCACAGTTTGATTTTTGAGAAGTGTTAATTATATTACTTTGCAAATATTTTCTTCTTGGAGCGGTTTCTGTCGTTGATCAGTTTATACAAGGTAAGAAATAGTTTCAAAACTGTGACGTTGTTTATCTTATATACTATATACAAAATCTATAAATACTTGATCGGATCTCAAAGCCAACCTCGTACTTTGGTACTTATAGCAGTACTAGAAATATTCAGCTTATAAAGTTCGCTAGAAGTTGGGCCTTCAACTGTGTCCTGTTTTAAAGCTCTTCTTTTATCGAAGAAATTGTCAATGTTAATGATAAAGTCGCTTTATGAATTTAAGTTTAATTTTGGTTGAATTGTGTGTTGTGCTCACTGGTCAGTGACTCATCACTCATGTTTATACTGCATGTACATGTATATATCATACACTATTAAGAGTGAGAAATGTGTTTTAACCAACTTTGAGCTAGGTGTTTTGATATTAGATCAAACACAACTTTTGAGTGTTTCAAGATCAAACAAATGAGGAAATTAATCAGTTGTCAAATTAATTAGTATTTTAAGATAAGTTTGAGGTCAAAGTTGGCTTAATCTATCCATAGTTAATAGAAAATATACATGGTTTGGAAGCTCAACAAAAGTCATTGTTTTTTTATTTTGTTCATGTTCATGTTTGGAAATTTTTGCACTTTCACGGTTACTGAACATATTGTGTTTTCTGTATAATGAAGCAATCATCCAATAGCAACGTTTGGGTTCAATCACTCAACCGTACTGTTTTAATATTAATAAACCTAAAACAAAGGATTTGGCACCTTCATGTACCTTTCAACATGAATCGTAGCTTGATTGTTAACCGCTTTGAAGTTTGCCAGGTTTCCAAACCATGTATATTTTCTATTAACTATGATCTATCCAAGTGTTTGATCACATATCAAACCTTTGTCTTGCTAATGATTTTCCTATGTGTTTGGTTTATGAATTATTAATGAGTTTGAGAAGTATATATCACAGTGCCCTGTATTTACACTATATACATGTATATAAGAAATTTATGCGGACAAAATATATTGGCTGTTTTACAAAACCTTGACTTGGTGCTTTGTTTACTTGTTTTAGGTGTTGTTCAATATCTTGTATAATGAAATTAAGAAACCAAAGTTTGTGCACACCAGAGCTGCTACAGTGGTCTGACCACAGAATAGTAGATACACCAGAAGTCTGACTCTTGTGCAAGTACTAAAATATTCTATGATCTGGTGTCTAAGTGCCACTCAATTGTACATTTTGATAAATTGTTGAAAAGCTATTGTGAACTGTTGGGAAACTTAAAGCCTTGAATATGTTGAAAGCCTTGAAATGAGAAATATATCTGTTGAAACTACAATACTGAGTATTGTTGTACTGTCGTATTTAAAATACTAGCAGAATCACGAAATATTAGTGATGTCATGTGCATTACACTTGAATGCCACTGACAGCATATTTATGACAGGTAAAATGTTGTTTTGGAACACAATGTTGATGTTCTGGGGTGAGTTGTACAAAGCTGAGATAGCTTATCTAGTTGATAAGTCCTAGCTAAAGAACAGCACTAATCATGCTTTGAACAAGCTAATATAAAATGTTATCCACTGAATAGTTATGTATCTGATAGTGCTGTTCGGTGGATAAAAGTTAAATTGGGTTGTTCAAAGCACCACTAGAGTGGTTCTCTAGCTAGGATTTATCCACCAGATAAGCTATCTGCGCTTCGTACAAAAATCTGAATTGTTCAAGTTCACTTCACGTAAAACTTGGGGGCATGTTTATAATGCTAATATATGTTATGTTTTGGAAACAGCCAGTAAAGATGTATGTATAGTATGTGCTGTGTTCAAATTAGCAATACATGTATAAAATTGATTTTAAATAACTGTAATTTTTTTTGTGTCTTCTTTTCACACATTTTCATGCATTGTTTCGTAAGTCTATATCTCTGTGCCATACCTGCAGAAAAGCCTCTTAGGTGTGCTGAGCAAAGACGAAATTTTTCTTGACCAAAATTCAGACTGAAATCTGTTGTCTTCTGTGTAAATTGTGTGTTTTATATGACGTTTTATAATCTTCAGAATTCTATAAAATGTTCCCCAAAAATGCAGGAAATGCCACTTCAGAGACTTTAGATTTCAGGCCCCCATAGAAGCTTGTCGCACCTACGGCGCTCCGCGGTCCAAACTGATATTTATATTTGCCAAGACGAAATGTTTCTTTTTTCTATAGGCATGTTCTGGGCTTAACAGCGGTAGTCACGTGTACGCATTGCGTACGTATTTTTATATATACTTCTATATAGTTTCATTTAGTGATTCAAAATACTGTGTTCACAAGTTTATGTATGTTTTTCCTACCGTTTTAAAATGTTTTCTTTATAAATATCGCTCGTAAATTTTGCTTTGTCATAGTTTTCCCAGCGTTTCTTCTAAAATTCGCAAGACAAGGTGTACGTTAATAATTCTCAAGAAAGCCAGACTTCATGCCCAAATCGATGTTTATTCACGTCGGTTTCCTCAGTGTTATGCGATACTGTAAACCGTGTGTAGAAGCAGAATTCGCCGCCCTGAACTTGAAGGCCTCTAAAAGTCTCGATTGGCTTTTTGAAATAGTAAAATAAGTGTAAATATCTTTAGTTGATTAGCGCCTTGGGTTTTATTCGTCGAAGTCTGCCCGAATACACATACACCGTCAATTTTTCGTTAGCCGTTTTGTGTGATTTGTGTCCCGCCGCTTCGCTTTTGTTGTTTTTAATATTGTGTCAACTGTCAATATTTTCAAGCGTTTCGTTGCGCGTTGTTTATACAAAATGTTTGCCTAAAAAATCAAAGAGCAGATAGTATCAGTAAACTCTGAAGGAATACAGGAGCAAAGTAATATTTAAAGGTAATAGAAATGTGCCTGAGCTGTTTATAGAGTCTCAAGAACGAAGTTGGCTGAAGCGAAGTATAAACATATTTATTACTGAATATACTATTTTGAACGGTGGTCATGCAATAATTTGGATCTTTCGAAATTTAAAGGTGATATCCAGCGCGTTCTGCGCATGATCCGCCATCTTTGTTTTGAGCACCTCTCAAAACACGGCATGTAAATAATTACATGAAGTACTCAGCCTGAGCTGAGAAAACCGTTGTTTTGAGAAAACCGTTCGAAGCAACATGGCAGAAATTTAAGCGATTCAACAAGGATATCTCTTCGGATTTCTTCTATTTCTTCTGAAAATGTTGTGTTTGGGGTACAAGTAATGAAGAGGAAGCAAGAAAAGCTTACAATCTTGAATAAGGTATCAGTATATATTTTTGTAAACGAAGAAGTAAACATGACCTTCGTTCATGCGCAGAACGCGCTGGATATCACCTTTAACGTTTATAACGAAGTATTTCCCATAGTTTAGGAAACAGAGAACGGTAACATTCGCGCTGGTTGAATGGTAAGTTCTGTTTGTAATACAGTGAGAAGAAAAAACATTAAACAAGCAACAACGTTCAGACTTCAGCGAGCGATATAAGAATACTATAAAATGTTAACATGAGTATAAGTAAAACGCGATACGGATAGACAATGTACTTTAATGAAACTGAGGCTAACAAGTAACAGTTGATAACATGAACTTGTGGCTCCTTTTATGATGAATGTTATTAAAAGGTTGGCGTTAAAAATCAACAATACAATTCAAGTATAATTGCCTACTTTATACACCCGCCGCTCCACGAAACGGCACGAAACCGTTGCATTGATGCGATTTAGAAATCAATTTAAAGAAATAGTAAATGTAATGAACTAACCTCTTGGAATTTCTAAAGCACAGAATAAGAGTCTAAAGCCTTGTTGACAGCTGCAAGCCCAAGGTGTTGAATCTCAGAATCTGTATATGATTCTCAGCGAGCGTTGGCCGTTGCAAGAGATGCAGTGCGATAATTTCAACACTTTCTCTCGAATCGAGGTTCAAACGAATGTTAACCAAAATAATTTGTGAATTTCGCATAGTCTTGTTAGTGAGGAAATTTAAACCCGCTTACTGTAAAATTTAAAACTCTCTGCTCCATCATCAGGCGGCTAATATCACTATATCAGATCAATGATGACTTTAGAAATCCATTCGAAGAATAGAATCTCTTTAAATTTGCTGTTCGTCGGATTGAACGACGGAAGACTTTCGGTCAAACTTCAGAATTGTTCCTTCACTAATACCAGATTGTTCTCCATGGAGTGTATTTAATTTTCGCAATAAGCTTTCTTCGATATAAGGTACTCGTCGGGTACTGCGACCAATTTTCAAAATAACCACCCGACCCTCACAAGAAAAGTTTGTTATCTCCCATATTCTGGGAGACACGTGACCAGCCCCAACCAGGGTCTTTTCGCAGCGGAGATAAGACCCTGGGTACGAGGTTGGGATTCTGCCCGCTCACGACTAATAAAATATATATATATATATATATATATATATATATATATATATATACATATATATATATATTTAACAGTTATTTTGATCAATAACCTCCAAACCTACAGCTCAGCCTGAATAACAAAGAAATCGAAATAGTCAAAAGCCACAAATTGCTTGACCTAAAGATTGTCCACGGTTAGACATATGACGAGCATATTGACGAGCTATGTAAAAAACTGTCTTTCGCATGCATGCAGAAGCGCGCGGCGCGTGTAATTCTGGATGCCGAAGGTATGACTAGAACAGTAACAATGCTCAATGAATTACGATGGGTCCCCTTTTACACTGAGTCTTACATCAATCGCTATGGAATCGCATACAAAAGGATAAACGAAAATACTCCAGACTATATCAGTGACAAATTCCCATGTTCATACGAGAAACACTAGATTCTCTAACTTAAATTTTATCTTCCCTCATTACAATAAGATTTCATATGGGGGCCGCACGTTTACTATAAGAACGATCAAAGACTGGCACAATCTCGGTCCAAATGTTAAAAAAAGTGAAACAATTAAGGTTACGTTACACCATAGAAATTAAAAAATACAAACATTTTTTTTTTCGTAATTAGCTGCCTTAAGCCAAATGCTGAAAGGTTTTAAAAAGTTTATTTCGTTTAAAGCAAAATTCATTAAGATATTTAGCGATGAAAATTGGAAGCAGCTCTGTTTTCCCTTGAAATTTAAATGTTCCAAGGCTTGTTTCTTCAGTTTTAAATGTCAGCTAAACTGCCGTAAGACTTTTGTTGAACACGAGTTTTGGCCGATTTTTTTCAAATTTTCACAATGTATCCGAGACAATAAGAGCTTCAAAAGTGTGTGCTATAGCTATACGATTTTTGTTTTTCATTTCTGAGTAATCGACTACGATTCATGGTTTGCACGAAACTTAACTGAGGTTGCAAAAGAATGCCTTATATCTCAAAAATAACAAAAAAACAAAACACCATAGCTACCGCACATACACTTTTGTTGAACAGCTAGTTGAGTTTCAATTAATACTATTTTTACATGATTTGATTGAAACTGTACTTCAACAAATGTCGCGGCGCAAAGCGAATGCGTTTTCAGAATTTTGTCAAAACAAAACAAGTTTAAATACTTTTCGAAATTGTAAATCAACTGTCCAATTCTACAATCATTTTGCTATAAACTGTAAATATTTTAATTTGATTGCTTTTAAACTCAACGCGCAGTTGCATTTTCGCAAAGCACTACTCCAAGGTGTTACGTATAACCGTAAACGTTTAAAAAGAACAATATTTAAACACAATCTCGACGCTCAGAAAGTGAACGGCTATTTTAATGATACAAAATAGATAGATTTAATTATGATCTTGTTTATATTTTAAGTCATTTTCGACTAGATTAGAAGAATTTTAAATTTATATTATAATCAACATAAATCTGTTACGTAAATACTATTTAAGACATCGAATACAGAATTTCCTATGTATTGTCATGGTATTGTTGTGAAATAACTTGAGAAGCTACAATCATTTTCAAAAGTGTTGGGACACTCACAAGGTTTATGAGTCATTTTCTCTTTTTGTGACTCAACCGGCCCCCTGTTCAATGTTGTATGCCATGTCTAGAGCGAATTCCGTCGAAATGATAACTTGTTTCGCTAGACAACATTGTAAAGGGAGGGGGAGGGAGGGAAAGTGACCATATGCACATTGCCAAATAGACGATATTGCCAAGTAGACTATATATATATATATATATATATATATATATATATATATATATATATATATATATATATATATATATATATATAGTTCAATCTACAGACACGGTGTTTCGCTGTACAACAGCTCATCAGTGTAGCTTGGAACAATCTGAATGAATTTCACCAATTACTTATACACATGCGATCGTCGGTGACAACCGCATGTGGGACAGCATCGGTGAAGTACATTCAGATAGCGTGAAGTGCGCATGGGCCCAGAGTGCTCAAACTTCCACAAGGGTAGTGAGCGTTGCATTATCGCTAATAGGTACCCACGGCAACTTCACAGAGTGCTCAACAACACCGAAGTGAAGGAGCGTACATAGTTCAATCTACAGACACGGTGTTTCGCTGTACAACAGCTCATCAGTGTAGCTTGGAACAATCTGAATGAATTTCACCAATTACTTATACACATGCGATCGTCGGTGACAACCGCATGTGGGACAGCATCGGTGAAGTACATTCAGATAGCGTGAAGTGCGCATGGGCCCAGAGTGCTCAAACTTCCACAAGGGTAGTGAGCGTTGCATTATCGCTAATAGGTACCCACGGCAACTTCACAGAGTGCTCAACAACACCGAAGTGAAGGAGCGTACATAGTTCAATCTACAGACACGGTGTTTCGCTGTACAACAGCTCATCAGTGTAGCTTGGAACAATCTGAATGAATTTCACCAATTACTTATACACATGCGATCGTCGGTGACAACCGCATGTGGGACAGCATCGGTGAAGTACATTCAGATAGCGTGAAGTGCGCATGGGCCCAGAGTGCTCAAACTTCCACAAGGGTAGTGAGCGTTGCATTATCGCTAATAGGTACCCACGGCAACTTCACAGAGTGCTCAACAACACCGAAGTGAAGGAGCGTACATAGTTCAATCTACAGACACGGTGTTTCGCTGTACAACAGCTCATCAGTGTAGCTTGGAACAATCTGAATGAATTTCACCAATTACTTATACACATGCGATCGTCGGTGACAACCGCATGTGGGACAGCATCGGTGAAGTACATTCAGATAGCGTGAAGTGCGCATGGGCCCAGAGTGCTCAAACTTCCACAAGGGTAGTGAGCGTTGCATTATCGCTAATAGGTACCCACGGCAACTTCACAGAGTGCTCAACAACACCGAAGTGAAGGAGCGTACATAGTTCAATCTACAGACACGGTGTTTCGCTGTACAACAGCTCATCAGTGTAGCTTGGAACAATCTGAATGAATTTCACCAATTACTTATACACATGCGATCGTCGGTGACAACCGCATGTGGGACAGCATCGGTGAAGTACATTCAGATAGCGTGAAGTGCGCATGGGCCCAGAGTGCTCAAACTTCCACAAGGGTAGTGAGCGTTGCATTATCGCTAATAGGTACCCACGGCAACTTCACAGAGTGCTCAACAACACCGAAGTGAAGGAGCGTACATAGTTCAATCTACAGACACGGTGTTTCGCTGTACAACAGCTCATCAGTGTAGCTTGGAACAATCTGAATGAATTTCACCAATTACTTATACACATGCGATCGTCGGTGACAACCGCATGTGGGACAGCATCGGTGAAGTACATTCAGATAGCGTGAAGTGCGCATGGGCCCAGAGTGCTCAAACTTCCACAAGGGTAGTGAGCGTTGCATTATCGCTAATAGGTACCCACGGCAACTTCACAGAGTGCTCAACAACACCGAAGTGAAGGAGCGTACATAGTTCAATCTACATATATATATATATATATACAGGGGGTGGACAAAAAAAAGTGGCCATCCATGAAAACATAGTTAATTTGGAACAACTTAGGAAAGAACAGTACGTTTATGTAAAACCAAATGTTTTGAGGACATACACAATGAGAACTGCTCGTATATGATAAAAAATCCTAAATTTAGACATTTGTTTTCAAAATACATTGTATTATCATGGATTTACTAACAATTTTTAATAGGAATTGGTGTATTGAATCTGCTGTACGTGTAACTTCAACTTATTTAAGAAAGTCTACAACATTATTAACCCAATGTGTAATTCTACAATTTTGGACAGTAAAACTAATTTCAACAGAGTGAGTTACTAAAAAAGCTGATTTAGGTCCACGCTGTTCAGAATAATAAGAGAGTTATTCAGTTGAAGATGTGCACATCCAAACTCCTTATGAAAAGATTACAAAATCGTGTATTAATCTGAAGATAGGTCACGTAAGTTTTGAAAACCAGAAAAAAAGAGAAAGCTAGGTGTTTAATTAGAAGAGGTCAACGGTTTTTCCAAGCTATCGCCGATAGATTTTAAAGGGAATTAAGTAATTAAGAAAATTCACAAACTCCTTGAAAACGTGATACGCCAAAGGGAATGTGACTTTTTTGTTGTACTATAAGAGATACTGAGTCTGAATTTGTATGACATCAAATATGCGTTCCAAATCGAAGGTATATTTTTGTGTTCTATAACTAAAGCCAAATTAGTCTGATCATTTTGAGATCAGAGAAATGAGATGACATTACAGCCAGATTTTCAACATTTTTGGTCATAAAAAATTGTAACTAAAATCATGAAAGGTTGATCTGTTTTCAAAATAAATTATTAAAATTACGATTTAACGTTGTATTGGAGTAGATTTCACTGCGTATATGTCTCAAAAAGCTATATTTTATATATTTTCTTGTTTTTCAAAATGTTACGGTAAATTAACGATATTTGCATGGATGGCCACTTTTTTTTGTCCACCCCCTTATATATATATAGTTTAATGAAAGAGCCAGCTTTTGGTCCAAATGTTGTTCCAAGGATTAACAGAATAGACAAAACAGGAACGCTTTAAAACTTTATTACTTGACGATTCGGGCACAGCCCTTCTTCAGAATGTAAGGTTTGCCAACCTGAGCACTTAAATACAAGCAAGTTATATGAATATTAAAATATTATTTATATGAATAGTTATATGAATATATGGAAGTTATATGAATATTAAAGTTACTTTGGGAAAGTTTTACTTGCTTCCCAAAATACATTAAAGTATTGTTAAGCCTCCGGGCCGACCTATACTGTCTAATTGTGGTATGCCCACAGAAAAAAATATCGGAGTTTTTAAGTTTTCATTTACAACCTCTTGTTAAAGAAATTCCTTCATACATTAAAGACACCACAGACTTTTTAAATAATGCGGTAGGTCTTTATTCACATATACCACATGAGGAAGGATTAGAGGCACTTAAAAAAGCGCTTGATGGTAGAAATAATTTTAATATTCCTACATCTGAGCTAGTGGATTTGGCACGTATAGTTTTGGAAAGTAATTATTTCAAATTTGACGAAAAGATATACCACCAAAAACTAGGTACAGCCATGGTTACCGAATTTGCGCCTGCTTTTGCAAATATTTTTATGGCGAATTTGGAAAAGCTTTTCATTCAGTCATTTTTAAACCATGGTTGTGGTGGCGATTCTTAGACGATGTATTTATGATTTGGACAAATGGCAGGGCGCGTCTTGAATAATGTTTGACTGCCTTAAATTCGTTTCATGAAACCATTAAATTTACCTGGAGTGTCTCCGATTCTTTAGCGTATTTAGATGTACAAGTGTCTTTGTCAGCAGGAGTTATTTCCACTGACTTATATTGTAAACTGACAGATACACATCAGTACCTTCATAAAACATCTTGTCACCCTAATTATGTTAAGCGAGCAATACCTTACAGCCAGGCCTTACGTGCCAGGCGAATATGTAGTAAAACAGCAGTTTTTAAGGCCAGAACAAGAAAGATGAAAACCTGGTTTAAGAGGAAGGGCTACCATGATGATTTTTTGAATTCGCAGATTGATAGAGCCGAGCGTTTTTCTCGTTCTGAAGCTCTCAGAAGAAAACCATCTGCCAAAAATGATTCTGGTAGACCCTTGGTTTTGGATTTTCGTCCCTCTCTTTCTGGAGCTCGCAATATAATTAAAGATCTTTATCCTATATTGGTTAGTACTGCCGGCACTAAGGAGTTTTTTTCTGTGGCGCCGTTTGTTTCATTTCGTAGGCCTAAGAATCTTAAAGATCATTTAGTTAAGGCTAATTTACCCAAACCTATTGAAGTTTCAGGTCCGAAGAGTATGCAGCCATGCGGCAAATCAAGATGCCAAATATGTCGGTTTGTCTCGGGTTCGCATGTCTTTCGAGACTCTGATTCTAGGCATACTTATTATATTAATTATATACCTTTAATTGTGACTCGTCTGGAGTTATTTATATTATAAGTTGTAAAAAGTGTAATAAGTTTTATGTAGGTAGTACCATCAACCCTTTCCGTAAGCGATTCAACAATCATAAAAGTTGTTTGAATCGATACGGAAAGGGTCAGCGTGGTATACCAAGGGAACATTTATATTCACATTTTTTGAACAAGACCACAAAGGTCTTGATGATTTGTCAATTAACATAATAGATAGGACAGATATCTATAACCCTACCGATAGAGAGGCATTCTGTGGATATATAATTTTGATAGCTTTATTCACGGTGGTCAGATCAACGCGATTTTCTCCCACTTGTGCGGGCGCAGTTGGTCAGCGTTGTATATAACTCGGTCACAGAATAAAGAACTGAGCAGAAGGTCCACTCGCGTCGGAACCTTTGAAGTTTTTGTCCCCGCGCTGGTTACCGAAAACCACTTCCGGAAAATCTCGCAGCCAGTAAACCTCAGCCAGGTCAACAAGGAGTGCAATGGCGAAATACGGAGTTGCTTCACTAAAATCGATATATTTCAAAAACTAGTTGCTCGATTTTTACGCTACAACCAGTAATAATAGAGGAAAGGCGGATGACAATATTTTTGCCATTTAGAAGGTATGGGAAACATTTGAAAGTGAAAATTTACGGATTAAAACGAACTCGAACCGCCATTGTGTGAAGCTATTTAAAGCATTACCGTCTACTTTAAACTTGCATTTGCAAGAAAAAATAAGAGCAGACTATCTTTGAAAACAGTTTAAACGTTAAATATAAAGATTAAACTGCACATATTTCCTGTTATTTCTTGAATGGGATGAGTAATTTTGAAGAACGAAGCAATTCTATTAGTTGACGTTTTACAAGTAATACTTAAAAATAAGGCCAGCTGTTGTTTTATTTCATAGGGATGCAACAACATATATTTCTTTCATAACTCATGTTTAAATTACTGCTTGGTGTCACCACCTTTGAGTTTTCTGTCATGTTGTTTGACATCAGTGTAATGTATGTTTTAATAACCAATTCTGCAGTTAAAAAACTGAATTACAATGGATCTACAATGAATGAATATACAAAATTTCTATTAGAATAGAATAGAATAGAATAGAATATATATATAATACAATTTGGACAAGGGAATTGTTTTAGCAAAACTCTCAGTTGATGAATTAGCAATAAACAAGTATGATTTAATTTGTTGGTTTTTTTTGTACTAGCCATTTATGTATCTACTAGATCCATCCAAACAACCAGCCCTGGAGACTCTTAAAATTAAACCTGACTTTTTACAGGAAAAACAGAATTTCTCTGAATGACTTTGCTTGGTCATAATATGCAAAATTCAAAGTTAGTGCAAACTTGCTGTTGCACTGGTGCAGTTCAACAAGAAATTCAACCTCAAATGATAACTTTTTTGTGCAATCACAAACAGTCAATCCCAAATATTTATTTTCATATAGTAAAAAAATATTAAAATAATTTACACTGTAGTGAAAATCAAAGTACAGTATCAAACTATAGATTTTTTTAGAAATAATTTGCAAGTGACCATCCAATAAACAAAATACTCCACTAAAATAATTATTATACACCAGTCCTTGTTTTGATCTAAAATATATGATCATTCCTCTACCATGAAACATTACAGCTTAGGTTAGCAACCCCAATCTTGGACTGAATTGCATATATTTCAGTACACTACTTTCAAGTTCAAGAAGATCAAGGGTCTGACATGATATGAATATAAACAAGTTCAAGAAGAAGTACTGTATGCACGATTCAACTGTAATAAAAAATAAAACAAACATAAAAATCACAGCCACGCTTCTCAATATAAACATATTAAAGTTATCATTGCAGAACTATATAACTTTAGTTTTGAAAAGCGGGTTGTCTTTTATTATGGAATACCGGTCAGCAAATTTCAGTGTCCAATAGCCCCGAATTCACCTAACAGAATTGCTTCGTTGTTCAGAGCTACTCGTCCAATTCAATAAGTAACAATAACAAAAAGTGTGATTTCATCTTTGTACTCCATGTTTGAAATGTTTTCAAAGAGTTTCTACTCTTTTTCTAGCCGTAAAGGCAAGTTGAAAGTCGACAAGAATGCTTTAGTGGCTCAATACTGTGGCGGTTTTAATTCCGTAAATTTTCACGTTCACATGTTTTTCATACCTTCTAAAAAATATTGTCACTTACCTTCTCTGAATCACTACTGGTTGTAGCGTGAAGATCGAGCGACTAGTTCGTGAGATATAGCGATTTTAGTGAAGCAACTCCGTGTTTCGCCATTACACTCCTTGTTGACCTGGCTGAGGTTTACTGGCTGCGAGCTTCGCAGACCTCGCGCATGCGCACTGAAAAACGGCGACACTTTTACCCCCGAGTGGACCTTCTGCTCAGTTCTTTATTCTGTGACTCGGTCATGCAGTCTAGATAGAAATACGAATCAACATGGCTGACAACACGAGTGCGCCAAACAAGGAGAGAGTTAAAACTAAATTTAAAATGTTTTTCGGAGTGTTCAGAACGGGGAGAACATTTTTGGAATACTTCTGTAACAGAAATGAAATTTTCCGTTGAGCGAGAGTAGATCAGAGTCGTTCGAAGCGCCGAAAATAAGCCCAACTACGGCAATACGGCATTGAGGGAATGGACTTTTTTAGCCTGGGACTTTTTGCTCGAGGAGGTAGTAGGAAATAAACTTGTAATGATGGACCCCTACCTGAAAGTGGCTATTGTGGCTAATTGCTGTTTTATATTTTCCTTATGCAAGTAGTATGTTCCTTTCTGAACGTCTGACATGACTTTGCATGATATACCACCAATAATACGACATTCAATTTACTCAGCATTATGCACCAGTCATTGTAAATGTGTACAACCCTGACTGGGATTACATTGATTGTTGCATTGCTAGCCACAGTGTATTTGTAGTGCTTGTATTACCTGTTAATAGCAAGTGATCTACCTGGTGGAAACCGTAATCGCAAAATGAATATAAGACTCGAGCCCAGCTCAATATTTTAAAATGCAATACCACAACAAAAGCAAACCATTTAAAACAAAATATATTTATTGACGTTTCGTTACCTAACCAGTAACATCTTCAGAATGACTTAAAGATTACATTGAATATACAATATATATAATATATATTACAATATATATATATATATATTACAAGAAAAAATAGTAAAAACCTCGAATTCGAACTGGACCACACTGATTTCAAGTCCTTGCAATTAGTTCAAGTCCTAGGCTTCGCCTCGGACTGGAACTTAATTTTGTGGACTTGAAATCCGGTCCAGTCCTCATTGTCGGCTTTGAAATATTACTTCACATCATGTATCCACCATGACTGAAAATGCACATATAGAGGATTACATTTATTATTTGATATTGCAGAGAGTCCCTATTGTTGCCATGAAATTAACAAACACATATTACATGTTTTATAAAATTACAGTACCTATACTCAGAATTTCAAGGTCACTTACATGTATGGTTTAGTTTACTTAAATAGAGATAATATTATAGGGACAAATGAATGTATTTTAAACACTGTATGGCTTGTGTTATGTGTATTATAAATTAAAATAAAAATGTTTTCATCTGATCTGTGTCCTTCCATTAAAATGTACAGTAATATTATATACATGTAGCATATAATTTATTATTATGCAGCATTTAATTATATATTAAAATGTGAACAAGTTCCCAAAATTGCTTAAATTCTATTGTCTTGTGCGAAACATTTTCACAAATTACTGCCCAGCTAAGGCAAAGTGTATGGATACGGCAGATATTTTCAATTATTCCCATGCTGGTAAGAAGACCTTTGCTCGAAACGTCAACTTGCTTGAAACACAGAAAGACCACATGAAAAAAGATGAAAGAAAAAAGGTTATCTAGTATAAAGGGAGTATGTGTACATAAGGCTCTCATTGCAAAAAAAAAGTTAATGTAAGCTGTAGTCTGTCTATCTATCTCTATTGGTCGACCGTTAGTCGGAGGTAGCCAGAAGGCTGCTCTTTCTTTGGCTACTACCAGGGGGTGGGTGCACTCCTATCCCAGATGGTGTTGATTTTGCAGAGGGAGGAAAACTGGAGAACCCGGTAAAAAACCTTCCAAGCACAGAGAGACCAACTAAACTCTATTCACATGGTCCAAGCTCGAGAACAGGGTAATTCCAAGACAGTCACCCATCCAAGTACTAACCCCGTCTAACCGGGCTTAACTATTGGTGAGAGGCAGTGCCCTAACAGCACACACCACCCGTGCTCCCCCAATAGTCTGTATGTCGAAGGTAATTTGATCAAGACATAATCTTTATCAAAGTCAAGTCAATTGGGGTAGGATTTTGCAAAGAACTACTGCTTAAGAATACAATATTTGACATGCTGTATATATGTATGTAAACTTTTGGCAAGAATATTTAACAATTTTAGGACCTTTTACTCTTTTAGCACTGTTTCTTACCAGCTTCAGTTTCCCTTTGATTAATTTCTTCCTCACGACTCTCTAAATCGGCAAACTTAGCGCTCTTCTCCTCATAATTACTCTTGAGTACTTCACTTCAGCAAATTCACCAGACTTCTTCTTCAAAGTATTTCTGACTTGAACTTGTGAAGCCGTGTCCCAAAAGGCATGAAATTTCTGGCTGTGTCATATCTTCCTGAGTTTTTATTTCCTTTGCTGTGTACCGACTTTTTATACACAATTTTTCCTGTCTAAGGATACGAAATTTCAAAGGGAATATTGAGAATAGTGGCTTGGCCAAGAAGGCGATTCAAGATGACGGACAAGATCAAAAGTGAGAATCAAAACATGGGTTTAAACGGCGAATACTTACAATTGCTGGTTGCTTTCGACTCCTCTGGTTGACGCCATATACCTAAACTTTATTTGGAATTCTTCAAGTTTTTGTTTAACAAAAGCATGACGTTGCAAAAAACAAATTCATCCCCAGGAAGGGTACACTGAGGCATATTTCGTGTTCGAACGCGAACAGAATAAAAGTAAAGGCACAAGTCCAGAATTTAAAATAAAGTTTATGCTACAGTGTACTCAAAAATGCCACGAACAAACCATTGGAGCACACACAGAGCTCGTGTAAACCCCACTTTGCCTAAAAAGTAGGGGTACACAAAACCTCGTTAGACGCAAAATATGGCCCGTGGGGGTACTACCCTCCTGATTTTTGTAGAGAGGAAGGGTAGATCTACTTATTTATGGGGGACTAAGTCTGACAATGTGTGCATAATTTATTTAAATGATGCACACTCTTGCGTAGCGTTGGCTATGGCGGCCATTACAGAAATCGGCCTCTCGAAATACGACACCTCATCAATCCCATGTGGGAGAAAATCACGCAAATCTGACCACCGTGATTCCTAAAGGACTTAATTTACGTGATTTTATTTAATTTTATTTTACATATTTTAATATCGATATAACTTGCTTGTATTTAAGTGCTCACGTTGGCACACCTTTTTTGAACATTCTGAAGAAGGGCTGTGCCCGAAACGTCAAGTAATAAAGTTTTAAAGCGTTTTTGTCTATTCTATATATATATATTTATATATATATATATATATATATATATATATATGAACTATATGTTAGAAAATCTCAGGTGTCCCAACGACTTTTGAAATTGATTGTCCGAATTCCAAATTCCAGGCACTAGCTAACATGAGAAAATTATATAAAACTTCACATTCACCATTATTGTGTATGAAGTTACGTTCATATAGAGCAGAACGATTACCTTCAAGATAGTATCATTTCACAAATTCAAAAATATTTTAAACAGGAGGGTATATGTAGTAATGTCATACATTAATTTCCTAAGCAATATGGGCGTGTCAAGCTGACGCATATAAGACTAAATGCGTAAAAATCGGGAATATCATTGAAAATCACAAAGGTATATCTCATTGAGTCAAGAGATACATTCTCTTTCAAGCAAATGCAGTAATCTTATAGTCATGATGACGTAAAGGGCGTGCGTATTGAACGTAATTGTAAACATCGCATGCGTCTGATTTGTAATGCAATACGACGACAAAGTAATATAAAGTTACCCAAGCGCACGTAGAGCCTTGTAAATTCTTACAATGGTTTTCCACGAAAAGATATCGAGCACAACGCGCTCATTAGTTATGCTCCTTGGTATGGGTAATAAATATTCATGTTGTGAAATTGCGGCCAAAACTTGTATTTCAAAGTCCACAGTAGCGCGACTGTTGAAAGACCCTAATCGCAGAGAGGAAAGGCAAGAAAGAAAATGCGCAACGATTGTACGGCCAAAAAAGTTGTCAAAGCGCGATCGCGGACATTTGGTTCGCGATCTACTTCGACTGCGTAAGGGGAATGCAAATTTTACATTGAAAGAATTGCTAATCTATAGCGGACTTCAGTCAACCGGTGTGTCCTATGGAACATTCTACAGGGAAATTAGGTGTCTGGGATTCCATTTTTTGCAAGCGTAAAAAAGTGTATACTCACCTCCCGTGATTGCAGTAAGCGGGCCAATTTTTTTCCATACAAATATCGCGTTCTATTTGGATGGAGTGTCATTTGTGTACAGGAGCAGACCAATGCAGGATGCTGTTGCCCCGAAGGGAAAAATATGGAGAAAAAGAAGTGAAGGGTTCCAAATAACAAGTAAGGGATCAAAAGAATTGCCTGGTGGAAAGGGTTTATGCCTCCTTGTTGTTATTGTATTCGGTAAAGGAGTTATCTTGGTGGAAGAATTTGAGCATAGAAGTGGGAAATACTTCAGTGATTTTGTCAAAAGAAACTCCCCCAATCTCTTTGCTGATCGACGTAAAGAAAAGTTGTTTACCATGGGCAACGATCCGTCGCACTAACCAGTTGTGATGAGAGCGATTGATGATGTAGGAGCTAAACTATTTGCTATTCCAGCGCGTTCTCCAGATCTAAACCCAATCGATAACCTATTTCACATAGTTAAAAAAGAACTTGCGAATCAGGTTATCGCCGAAGGAATAATAAACTAAATTTGGTGTCAATTCAATACAAGAGTACGCGTATTCAATACAAGTAAAATCGTCTGGTGTAACGCGTTATTGTTGCGCAGGCAGTGTTCAAACCACGTTTCTCTCTGAGGAAGGGCCTTACCAATGGTTCGATATAAATGAAATTACCTTCAAATGGTACTTCTTGAAAAGATTAGTTTATATCATCCATAGATTCGTCAAGGATAAATGGCCAGATGAGAAAAATACTGGAATAACAGCCCAAGTTAAGCGATGGATCGGATTCTTCAGATATCGGTCGAGATTCGTCAGATATCGGGCATTTCTCTCTCCCGTCGCATCCTCCCCACGTACCCTATATAAAAGACCACACTTTTACTCTCTCGTCAGGTCACGTTCTTGTGAGCTCCGTGTAAATATTTCATGATCAAGCCTTTACTGGATATATTGTAGTGATTTAACTGCATACAGTTTATCTGTGTGATACATTAAATCGTCAGAGAAGTTCTAGGTTATTTAATTCGAAAATTATCCGTCTTTGAGTTCAACTCTTATGGTAAAATGACAACTCTGGATGGAAGAAGGTTAGACCAACTGCGAGTGGTTGATCTACGAATGGAATTGGAAAAGAGAAACCTTGATAAATCAGGACTGAAAGCAACCCTAATCAAACGCCTAGAAAAGTCCCTTCAAGAAGAGACATCCTTCGAAGAGAATAACGTGTCAACGTTTGACTCGACGAGGAAGGACGTTGTTCAACATGGCGATCAAGCTTCGACGGCAACGCTTGGAAATGAAGTATCTTCAAGCTCACAGCCTCTCGCTTGCAAGTGTTCAGAACTAATAGCTGATATTGAAGGGCTCAAACTGGACGTGACAATCCTCGAATCTAGATTAAACTACCAAGTGCAAGCAAATAAATATCTAAAAGATGAAGCATTAAACGTTCGTGAAGAAGTGTTAATTCTCCGTACGGCCATAAGTGCATGAACGTCAACACAGTACGCAAGAAAAGACTGAAGACGAACCCACCTGAAAAAAAGCTGAAGATCGCTTGAGATCGGAAAATGATAAACTTTATGAAACTGTAGGTTCTTTAAAACTTATTTTAGAACAACATAAACACGAATTCGGCAAAGTAGAGAAAATTTATGCAAACCTCCACGCCGCGAATCTTCTGAAACAAAATTCTATTAACATGCAAGTGTATTCCCACTGGAGTAACTCGCATTGAAATAACCGACGACAACGAAAGGTGTAACCAAGAGACTCAGACTAATGGTTCATCTCTCGACAACAGAAATGAAAAATCAGTCGATAAGGGGAGGAATGACGGCGGACAACCACTGGGGAAGAAGAAGAAACATAAGAAAAAGAAAAAGAAGAGTACTCCTAGTGTCTGCGATGGTACGCGAGAGGCCGGCGGTCAGCCTCTTGGCAATCAATCACCAAATTCGCCTCTTGAGCCCTCAACCTCTGGAGATCAATGTAATGAAAGCGTGACCACCAAAAGGTTGGTATTCGCCGCTGGAGATTCTATCATCCAGCTTGTACATGGGTGGGAATTGTCGGACAGTCAAACACATGTAGCAGTAAAATCTTTCTCAGGCGCGAAGACTGAAGATATGGAAGATTATCTTAAACCTTTAATCAGGAAAGAACCAGATGAACTCATCTTGCACGTTGGGACAAATAACATTAAAGGACAAGAACCGGCATGCATGGTGGCCGAGCACATTGTAAATTTAGGATTACAAATACAACAAGATTCACCGAAGACGAAGGTAACCATCTCTGGCCTAACGGTAAGAAGAGATAAGCCAGACATACTGGCCAAAATTAAAGATACTAACGCACTACTAAAATCGTTTTGTACCCAAAACAAATGGGTATTTTTAAGTAATAACAATATTGATTTATCTTGTCTAAACCGCCGTGGCTTACACTTAAACCACAAAGGCAGTAGCCTTCTTTCTGGAAACATTATGAATAAGTTAAATCACTGAAATATAAATCAGGCTGAGCGTAAAGAAATTCCAAGTTGGCATGCATTTCCAAAAATAAGAGGGTTTAAAATGGCAATGCTTAATGTTGTTAGTCTGCCAAAACATTTAGATGAAATTCGTATATTTTTGGCTGATCAAAATATTGACGTATTAGCTCTTAATGAGACTAGGTTGCATTCCAACATTCCTGACGGGCATGTAAACATAACGGGATACGATATAATACGCTTGGACAGAGATATAAATGGAGGAGGTGTCTGTATATATGTTAAGAGTTCGTTCGTTACCTTATTATTATAGGGCAGATTTAACCCAGGAAGACCTGGAATCTATATGTGTAGAAGAAAGAAAACCCAATTCGCGCCCTTTTATTAGATAATCTCTACCATATACAGACCACCTTCTGCAACGGCCGACATATTTTCCAAAATTGAATCTTTAATTAGCGCCATAGATAATGAAGACAAAGAAATGTATTTATTTGGAGACTTAAACTACAACCTTCTCGACAACACAAATTACGCAGCTAAAAAGTTAGTTTCAATTATGGAATTGTATCAAATGACACAAGTAATTGATAAGCCTACTCGAATTACTGAATTCTCATCCACTTTGCTTGATGTATGTATCACCTCTACGCCTGAGAAAATTACATTCTCTGATGTGATTCATACAGGGGCAAGTGACCATAGTTTGATCTGTGTGGTTAGAAAAATCAATGCTACTACAAAGTCAAATACAACCAAAGAAATTTCATTCCGAAACTTTAAGAATTTTGATAGCATTAAATTTCAAGAAGATCTCTTTCGTCAGCCATGGTACATTATCGATACTTTATTAAATGTTAATGAAAAATGGAACTTTTGGGAGGAACTCTTTTTAAATACTGTTACGGATATGCCTATCCTAAGACAGTTAATTAACTAGACGTTATTTGATCACTGAACTACTTAATAAGTACTTGTAACCAATTAGTAATACTTATGACTTGGCATGAGTCAGCTATGATGTCATTTAGTAATTACGTAAATATATTATATATAGAATGAAGTATGTTACTATAATTATATACTCTAGAAACTATATAAGCAGCCATCGAACATATATCAGGCATGCATATGTATGAGAGTGAGCTATATGTATCAAAGTGGTTACGAAGTCAGTCCTGGAGTTCCTGCCGTTGGTTTTATTATTCCTTCCTTTTCAAGTCCATACGGATTGTTAACCTGTGTCGGAATCTCCTATTGACTGTTTCGTTGTGTGCAGACGACAGATAAGTTTCTGAACTTTAGTTTAGTTTTAATCTTTATAGACATTTTCAATATCTGTTCTAAGTTTCTTGTTAATTAAATAAATAATTGTAAATACCAAACAGCTGAGGTTACACTTTTTGTTGCGTATAGCGGTCACGTAACAATTGGGGGCTCAGGCGGGAACGTATACGTTAGTGTCTCGGGAACGTATACGTTAGTGTCTCGGGAAAGTATACGTTAGTGTCCGGGGAATTTCATTCAAATCAAAGTTCGGTAACTTTTGATATTTTTTTATTTGGAGGTAAATTTCGAATTTGTGTGAGCTCAGCTATTTGATAAAATGTCAGAATTTAAACCTGAGCAGTTTATGTTAGAGCCCGATCAAGAGGTTTTTAATAAATTGAGAAAGGATGACCTGATCTCATTAGGTAATCTTTTAAGTATAGAGGTAAAAAGTTCTATGGTAAAGAAGGACATGCAAAAGACAATTATGGAACACTTAGTTAAGTCTGAATACTTTGAGGAAAGTGTTTTAAATTTGTATAAGAATCCCGATGCAAATCCAGAAATAGAAATAGAAAGAATGAAATTTGCAATGGAAGCAGAAGGAATGAAATTGGAATTAAAGAAATTAGAAATGGAGAGAGATAGAGAAAGGGAAAGAGAAGATAGAGAAAAGGAAAGAGAGGATAGAGAAAGGGAAAGAGAAGATAAAGAAAGGGAAAGAGAAAGAGAAGAGAGATTAGAAAAGCAGAAATTTGAGTTGGAAATGAGAAAAATAGAGTTGCAAGGAAAATTGGGATCTGTTCAAACTGGAACCAAACTAGATTCGAGTTTTGATGTTACTAAGCACATTAGAATGGGATGTCGATAAGTATTTTTTACATTTTGAAAAAATAGCCGAAAATCTTAAGTGGCCCTAAGAAAATTGGACCATGTTATTGCAAAGTGTTTTAGTTGGAAAAGCTCGCGATATTTACGCACAGCTTTCGTTAGATATAGCTTCGGAATACGATACCGTTAAGGAATTGATTCTTAAGGGGTACGAGTTGGTCCCTGAGGCATATCGTCAGAAATTTCGAAATTTTGAAAAAACGGGTAGGCAGACCTATTTAGAATTCGCTAGAGAAAAAGAGCAATTGTTTGATCGCTGGTGTGCCTCCGAAAAATCCGATAAGGAATACGACCAATTGGGACAATTGATTTTGATTGAAGAATTTAAAAGATGCATTGAAAGTGATATATGCGTATTTCTAAATGAACAAAAGGCGACAACCTTAACAGCTGCCGCGCGTTTGGCCAACGATTTCATTTTAACACATAAGGTTTCATTCGCAAATAAGGCGCCACAGTCTTGGTCTTTTCGAGGCAATAATTCTTCATCATTTGATAGCAAGCGTGTGTTTGGTGCTAAGAACCTGTCAAAGGAATATTCAGATAATTTTAATCCTGACGCTAAAAAGTCCAAACCACCCACTGCTAGATTTGAACCACCTTCTCAAGGCAAGTCTTCAAACTCTCCTTTTAACAACATAGTTTGTAGTTATTGTAGAAAGAATGGTCATGTAATATCACATTGCTACAAATTGAAACGGAGACAACAAGAGCAAGGTGAAGTAAAACCCAATGGCTGTACTTCAAAACAGTCCATGCGTGACAATGTGCAAGACACATCTGTCATTAAGCCACTTCCTTCTCTTAACTGTGAGGTTAAGTCCTCTTTTGACCCTATTATGGAAGTCTTTCAGCCATTTATTCATGATGGTTTCATATCATTTACAAGTGATCTCTCAAAAACTGTTCCTATTAAAATTTTAAGAGATACTGGGGCTTCCCAATCTCTTTTGTTGGCAGATACTTTACCATTTTCTCAGGAGTCTTACTCTGGTAAGAATGTTTTGATTAGAGGAGTTAATTCTGATACGTTCAGTTCTCAACAATTACACAAAGTCAATTTGTCGTCAGACCTAGTGTCTGGTACCGTTCTATTGGGTATTAAAACGACTTTACCATTCGAGGGAATTCATCTACTTCTCGGCAATGACCTTGCAGGCGAGAAGGTAGTCGTTAACCCAATTTTGACTGATAAACCGTGTGTAAATCAAACTCCTGATCCCATTGAGCGAGAAATTTCAGATTTATATCCCGCATGTGCGGTAACTCGAGCCATGCGTAAGCAGAAGCAATTAGAACATGACGCTAGTGAAGACGTCATCGATATGTCAGACACCTTTCTTGGCCAAGCTTTCGAAGGCGTTAATTCAACATCTGAATCGTCTCAAGCAACCTTTTCAAAGCCAAATCTTATTAATGCACAACAAAATGATCCTGAGATCTCTGTCTTATTTCATAAAGCAGTTGACGAGGCCGAAATTGCGAAGAATCCGGTCTGCTACTTTATTAAAAACGATATTTTAATGAGAAAGTGGAGACCGCCTGATGTTTCGGCAGACGATGAGTGGTGTGTCAGATTTCAGATCGTTGTGCCAAAGACCTACCGGTCTGACATACTTAGCCTAGCGCATGAAACCCCCCTTTCTGGCCATTTAGGTGTTACCAAAACGTATCTCAAAATTCTGAATCATTTCTACTGGCCTAATCTTACACGAGATGTAGTGCAATTTTGTAAAACTTGCCACACTTGTCAGGTTGTTGGGAAACCAAATCAGGTGAATCCAAAAGCCCATTTACAGCCAATTCCAGCCTTCGAGGAGCCGTTTAGTAGAGTAATTGTAGATTGTGTTGGCCCATTACCTAAGACTAAGGCAGGCAATCAATATCTGTTGACCATTATGTGCGCTTCTACAAGGTTCCCTGAAGCTATACCTTTGAGAAATATTAAGGCAAAAACCATTGTTAAGGCCTTAATTAAATTCTTCACTTTAGTTGGCCTTCCTAAGTCTATTCAATCGGACCAAGGTTCAAATTTCATGTCTGGAATTTTTCAACAGGTGATGCACGAGTTAGGTATCAAGCAGTATAAATCTACTGCCTATCATCCTGAAAGTCAGGGTGCTCTCGAAAGGTTTCACCAAACTTTAAAAAACATGATGAGAACCTATTGCCTCGACACACAAAAAGACTGGAATGACGGCATCCATTTACTTTTATTCGCTGCTCGAGAGTCAGTTCAAGAATCTCTGGGCTTTAGCCCATTTGAGTTAGTTTTCCGACATACGGTTAGAGGACCACTTAAACTCCTAAAAGAAAAATTCCTTTCGGAAGATGGCGGTTCGTTAAATCTTTTGCAGTACGTTTCGGACTTTCGCACAAAACTTACGAAAGCATGTGATCTAGCTAGGACAAATCTTCGATCAACACAGAAAAACATGAAAAATAGGTTTGATCGAAACGCAGTAAACCGCAAATTTAAACGCGGTGATAAGGTTCTTGCATTGCTCCCAGTTCCTGGAAATACCCTTCAGGCTAGGTATTTTGGTCCCTATGTTGTAGACAAGAAAGAGAGTGATTTAAATTATGTCCTAATAACTCCAGATAGGCGTAAACAAAAACAGTTGTGCCATGTAAATATGCTAAAGCCGTATTACGATAATGATAGGGTAATACATTCTGTAAATGTAGTGAATTCTGAGTCTGATAAAGACAAAGACGATGTAGACCTAGGAGAACTTTCTAGTCTGTGTGCCACATCAAAACTCAACAACTCTGATGTCCTACATAACCTGGAGTTCCTGCCGTTGGTTTTATTATTCCTTCCTTTTCAAGTCCATACGGATTGTTAACCTGTGTCGCAATCTCCTATTGACTGTTTCGTTGTGTGCAGACGACAGATAAGTTTCTGAGGTTACACTTTTTGTTGCGTATAGCGGTCACGTAACAATTGGGGGCTCAGGCGGGAATTGAACCCGCGGCCTCTCGCATTCTTGAAATCTGGATTCCAAGCTATCTCATCTTCCACCGAATCAACGTCAAGATCTTCAGAACCTGGTTAAAGAATTCGAACACCTTTTTCCAGATATTCCTACCAGAACAGACAAAATTTTCCACGATGTCGACGTTGGTGATGCTAAACCAGTGAAACAACATCCCTACCGGTTAAACCCAGTGAAGCAGAAATACCTACGTGAGGAGGTTCAATATCTTTTGGAAAACGACTTCATAGAACCAAGTCAAAGTAATTGGAGCTCTCCATGTATCCTGGTGCCGAAACCTGATGGAAGCTATCGTATGTGTACCGATTACCGAAAAGTCAATAATGTGACTAAGTCGGATACATTTCCAATCCCACGAATGGATGATTGTATCGATAAAATTGGAAAAGCCAAGTACGTCACCAAGTTTGATTTATTGAAAGGATTTTGGCAAGTTCCACTTACTGATCGTGCCAAAGAAATCTCAGCCTTTGTTACCCCAGAAGGTTTGTTCCAGTTCAAGGTCATGCCATTTGGAATGAGAAATTCACCAGCCACCTTTCAACGTCTCGTTAATAGCATCATTTCTGGCCTGGACGGTTGCGAAGCGTACATCGACGATATCATCATTTACAGCAATACGTGGGAAGAACATCTAAAGATCATCCGAGAGTTCTTCAGGAGGCTCAGCAAGGCAAAACTGACCATCAATTTGATCAAAAGTGAGTTTGGGTGTGCACATGTCACCTATTTAGGTCATGTTGTTGGTCAGGGTTATGTAAAGCCTGTTGATGCCAAAATAAGTTGTATTTCAGAGCTTCCTAGACCTTCGTCAAAGAAACAGTTGATGCGTTTCCTGGGTATGGCTGGTTATTACAGAAAGTTCTGTCCAAATTTCTCCACCATCACTGAGCCTTTGACTCAGCTACTTCGCAAGAACGCTAAATATATTTGGATAGATCAATGTGAACTGGCGTTTGGAAACCTTAGAGCCATGTTGAAAAGTGCTCCCGTTCTGTCAGCTCCAGATTTCAACCATCCATTTAAGTTAGCTGTGGATGCAAGTGATGTAGCTGCTGGTGCTGTTTTGCTCCAAGAAGATGAAGACGGGATTGACCATTCGGTGTGCTATTTTTCCAGAAAGTTCAACAAACACCAGAGAAACTATTCGACAATCGCAAAGGAATGTTTAGCTCTGGTTTTCGCTTTACAGCATTTCGAAGTTTATGTCTCTTCCTCAAGTCTGCCGATCGTTGTATTCAGTGATCATAATCCTTTGGTATTCCTCCACAAGCTGAAGAACAAGAATCAACGCCTATTGCGATGGAGTCTAGTTTTACAAGAATATAATTTGGAAATCAGACATATTAAAGGAAAAGACAATTTGATTGCGGACTGTCTTTCTAGGCCATAGACATGGTTAAACATTTTATATTCTAAAAAAGAAAGTTCTATCAAACTTCTTTTTTTCTTTAAGAGGGAGGGTGTTACGGATATGCCTATCCAAAGACAGTTAATTAACTAGACGTTATTTGATCACTGAACTACTTAATAAGTACTTGTAACCAATTAGTAATACTTATGACTTGGCATGAGTCAGCTATGATGTCATTTAGTAATTACGTAAATATATTATATATAGAATGAAGTATGTTACTATAATTTTATACTCTAGAAACTATATAAGCAGCCATCGAACATATATCAGACATGCATATGTATGAGAGTGAGCTATATGTATCAAAGTGGTTACGAAGTCAGTCCTGGAGTTCCTGCCGTTGGTTTTATTATTCCTTCCTTTTCAAATCCATACGGATTGTTAACCTGTGTCGGAATCTCCTATTGACTGTTTCGTTGTGTGCAGACGACAGATAAGTTTCTGAACTTTAGTTTAGTTTTAATCTTTATAGACATTTTCAATATCTGTTCTAAGTTTCTTGTTAATTAAATAAATAATTGTAAATACCAAACAGCTGAGGTTACACTTTTTGTTGCGTATAGCGGTCACGTAACAATACTCTTAATGAGCATGCACCAATAAGGTCCAAAAAAGTAAGAAATGAGGGTAGTGTTCCATGGATGACGAAGGATATCAGAAACAAAATGCGTCAAAGAGATTATTTCAAAAAAACAAGCAATATTATCAAATTCTGAAGTTGATTGGGAGCAGTATAAGTCTTATAGAAACGGTGTAAACATTGCTATGCGAAAAGATAAAGTTGGATATTAATTATATATTAATATGTATATTAAATAGGATAGGAGATCAGAAAAATAATCCTAAGCAAGCTTGGAATACGGTAAACGATATTCTCGGACGTAAACGGAAGGATACTTTAATTAGTGAAATTAAAACAGATCAAGATGCTATTTCATCACCAACTAAGATTTCGGAATGTTTCAATGATTATTTCCTGAATGCCGGTCCAACAATTGCAAGCACAATTGGTAGCTGCAATTCTAAATTTGAAGATTACTTTAATAAGGTTGATAACATACCGTTCACTTTTCAACCAATTAGTTCTTCAAAAATGTTTAAATCATTCAGTAAATTGGCTGTTTCTAAAGCAACTGGTGTGGATAAAATACCGGCCAAGGTACTTAAATTGGCAGCCCCGATTATCACAGATTCGATAACTAAGATATTTAATTGTTCTATTGAAACTGGGGTGTTTCCGTTAGATTGGAAGATCGCGAGAGACACTCCTCTTCACAAAAAAGGTCACAAAAACTTACTGGACAATTATCGTCCAATTTCAATATTGCCGATCATTAGCAAAGTTTTTGAAAGATTATTATACGAGCAATTGTTTGAATACTTATCAACCTATAATCTTTTGTCTAAACATCAGTTTGGCTTCAGGCATTTTCACTGTACTATGTCAACTTTGCTAGACTGCACAAATGAGTGGTACGTAAATATGGATCGTGGTTTTTACAATCTTGTCGTCTTCTTGGATTTAAAGAAGGCTTTCGACACGGTTGATCATGGACTGTTATTAGCCAAACTCAAATTATATGGGATTGGTGATACAGCCCTTAACCTATTTAAATCCTAATTTACTGACCGCTCACAGATGTGCTATGTAAATGGTAAACTATCAAATCCAAAAACGATTAAATGTGGAGTTAATATATATTAATGATTTGCCTAATTGTCTGCAGTTTACAACAACTCGTATGTTTGCTGATGAGACAAACCTAACAGCATCTGGTAAATCTATCAGTGAAGTAGAGCAGGCCCTGCATGAATCTTGATCTTCGCAATGTTAAGGAGTGGCTCTCGGCAAACAAACTTTGTCTAAACATCGTCAAAACAGAATATATTTTGATCGGCTCTCCCTATAACATCAGACACTTGGCCTCAGAACCTAATGTATAAGCCGATTAAAAGAGTCCGAGTTACAAAAGCTCTTGGAGTCCAGATAGACGAGCATTTATCATGGGAAAATCATATTGATCATATATCTAGCAAAATATCGCCTGGAATAGGTGCTTTAAAAAAAATAAAAGATTATACCGATCAAAACACACTAACGTCTGTGTACTATGCTCTAGTTTATCCGCACTTTGATTATTGTTGTGAAGTTTGGGACTCGATCACCACAACTCTTTCAGATCGCCTACAGAAACTTCATAACAGAAGTGCCAGAATTATAATGAATTGTAAAAATGAGCATGGTCAATCGAGTCTGGCCCTTGGTCTTCTTGGTTGGAAAACTTTGGAAGAACAGAGGGCCCAGATTAAAGCTAGGCTTATGTACAAGGCTTTTCATAATATGGCACCTATAAAGCTCACTGAGATTTTTCAACAGTCAAATACTGTTCATCAACATAACCTACGAGGGTCGCATTCTGCTCTTTTCCTGCCACGTCCGAGAACTGAATATCTTAAAAAAAGTATTAGTTATAGCGGACCAAAAATTTGGAATTTGTTGTCCGACCAATCTAGAAAAGGCGAATCTCTGTCTTTATTTAATAAAAACATTTTTAACGCCAGCCTGATTAATAATAATAATTAATAAATTATTAATTAGTTCTTAATATTTATCTTTATAGCATAGTAAATGTTGTATATATTTAGTATTAGTTTTTCTTTCACCATTGTAAATATTTGTATTTTTAAACACGTCCCACTTGGAAATCAACAATCAGTTGAAGTGGCTAACGTGTGGAAATAAAGTTTTTGAATTGAATTGAATTGAATTGAATTGAATTGAATTGAACCCTCGCGCGCTTAGCTCGCAACTTTCCTTTGTGCGCCTGGGTACGAGGCTACTGTGGTTGCCTAATCTGCATTGTAGTCTCCTTCGCAGCCGTCGGTTCTCGTTACCCGAACAGCAAATTCCTTTCCAATTGTTGACCAATCAGGGTCAGACTTACAATAGCTGGAAACCTGACCTCCGACCTTGAGGCTTGAGCTGACCGTTTGAACCAATATTTCGAAAACTATTGCTTATAGTTTTGTAAAAATTTTGTGTAAATAGAATCAATAAGATGATGTTGTTTAACTGTGAATGGCAATATGAATACATGTTAATGGAATAGGCGCCACTGTCTGGAATATGAAGCTGAATAACAGCGAGGTTGCATATTACTAAAATGTCTGTATTACTAAAATTGTATTCACAATATAAGACGTATTAGAAAGTACCTGCCGCAAAATGCGGCTTTGATTCATTCGTTTATTACCAGCAGGGTGGACTGTTGTAATAGTTTATTGCACGGCGTACCTGCGTATCAACTAGATAAGCTGCAAAGAGTGCAGAATGCGCCGCTAGGTTGATTTTTATGGAGCATAAATTTTGTCATATTACCCCACTTCTTTCAAAATTACACTGGCTACCTGTTATGTTTCGCACTAAATTCAAAATTTTGCGAATTACTTTTAAAGCTATTCATGGGTTAGCCCCTTTGTATATTAAGGATTTAATTTCTATCAAATTGTCTGTTACTGGGAAATATTTTCTTAGATCGAAGAAGGAGCTATTGCTTAAGCCTCCTCTATGTAAGACCTATGTAACACTTCGGGACCTTGGGGACACGACTTCCGTTCCAAAGCTGTGGAGCGCTCTCCCTGCAGACATTCGTAACGCAAAGCTGAATGTTGACTGTAACTTCACTTAGTTTAGTTTTATATTCTTGTTATTACTGATATTATTCTATTGTATTATAATTGCTTTAAATAAATAAATGTATTATTCTATTGTGCATTGTAATGCGCATTCGATCATCTCGTCATGTAGAATGCGCAATATAAGTCATTAAAATTAATAAATTTCTCTTAATGCTCTTACGCTCTACACTGACTTTCACGCTTATTTGTTTGCATAGGCAGCAAGAAGTAAATTTCGTGAAGTTCTATGTTAAACTTTTCAACTGAAATATTAGCTTTCGACTAAACAAATTAATTACGCATGTAACACCATGCAGCCCAGGACGGCTTTATTTAGCACGACAATGGTGTAATTTTATTGGTCCATTTACAGCTCACCGGTAAGCAGATGTTAGTTGAGGAGGTAAGCGAGCCATAAGAACATCGGGTCTCCACTAGACAAGTAAAATCGCCTGGCGTTCGAAAACGAACGATACGGTAGACAAAGACTTAAGGAGATTTTAACCATCCTTAACTTTTTCACTGCCAAGGGCTCTCCACTTGACAAGTAAAATCGCCTGGCATTAGACAGAGTAAAATACTAAAGTGTCTTTGTTAGTAATCTTCCGGTTTACGAAGTGTGATTCGACTTGAGCAACACATGCGTGTCGAAAGACTAAAATTTAGTATACCCCAAGCTTTAAAGCGACGGGAGCTATTTCTGTTTCTGCAGAAACGTGAATGCTTGTTGTGCTGCTTTTTCTCACCTTCGGCTTCAGTGTCAGCCATCTTGTAGTATGAAAACTGTGGTATAAGAGGAATAATCAAAGATTAGTTTATTTCATATCTTAGCAATAGAAAACAATTTGTTACTCCAAACAACATTTCTCTGATCAACAATCAATTTTATGTGGAGTTCCACAAGGATCAGTCCTTGGTACATTGCTTTTTTTATTGTATGTCAATGATTTCAATTGCTGCTCTGATCTTTTTGATTTTCATCTTTTCGCAGATGATGCTAATTTATTTTATAAACATAAAAACATCACAGTATTACAATCAAATCTTAATATGGAGCTGAATTATGTGCATAGTACTTCGTTGTGTGCTAATAAACTCTCCCTGAATATCGAAAATCAAATTTTGTTATGTTTCATACGCATCAAAAGGTAATATAATTCAATGTAAGGTTATATATAAATAATAAACAACTAAAACCACAACACTGTATTAGATACCTGGGTGTCCTCATAGATGCTAATCTTAACTGGAAAAGTCAAGTAAATAGTATTGCAAACAAAATTAAAAGAAGTATTGGAATTATTTCTCAACGTCGCCATTATGTTGGTGCTGAAATTATTTTAAGTCTGTATTATGCATTTGTCTATCCATCCCTAATATCACCTTTTCAAAATTTGATGAACATTCTAGCCCACTCTTTAAGTGCTTGAATATCATTAAAATGTTTGACCTTCTTACTTTTCAAAATGCATTATTCTTGTATAAATTCTATAATTGTCTTTTACTATCAGCCTTCGACTCATTCTTTACATCACTAAATGAAATACAGAACTATAACACAAGACATGCATCCAAATCTACTTTTTCTGTTCCTAAAGTGAGAACAAATTCAAGAACTAATGACGAAAATGTTAAATGTCTTTCAATTTCACAATTTAAACAGAAAATAAGATTTGTTTTAATTGCGAAATATTAATTCATAGAATTCCAGTGCTTTTATAACATGTATAGTGAATTATTATTGGTTTCCAATTTTTGTTGTTTACATGTCCAATCTTGTACCATTCTTTACTGAAATTGTTTTTCATTATGTGTGAGTTTTTTTACAAAATCGTGAATTATAATTAATGTAAACTGGCTGCTCGAGCTCTTCTAGCCCTAATGATTATTTCGGGCAGCCAGTACCCTATTCAATTTATATATTGTAAATTATGTAACTGTATTTCAAATGGGTGCACATAAATCTTAAATCTTGTAGTCGAAAATGCTAACAAAATTTCGATTATTAATTATTTGAAAGTTTTCATTGCAATAATGTAATATAAGATATGTTTTGTAGAAACACCTGGTGGAGCATAGTTAAAGTGCCCCCAACCCCCAAAACCTTTTTTAGCTATATCAAATTGTGATATAATTTCTAGTGTTGCTGCGAAAACAAAATTTAATTTCTTAAAAAAACTCCGATTTTTATGGCAGTTTTTATGGCAAACCTGCAATCTTAGCTGGCACACTTCCATGAAAATAATTAGTTTCGAGGGGGCTGGAATGAGTGTATTTTGTGACGTCACGCAAGGTATACTGCTTTTTCTGTATCGCTGAAAAGCTTGTGAAATCATGGTGTTTAGTTGTGTTGCTGCCAATTGTACGAATAAAGCGAGTCTCAGGGATGGTTATAAGTCTTCACACCATTCCATATTTCAGCGATGATCGGCAGGAAGCTAAAAAGCGAAGAAAAATTTAGGTTGATTTCGTGAAGGCAAAACGTGTCTTCGAACCTTCGAAAACTTCAACACTTTGCTCAGATCATGTCAAGCCTGAGGAATTCGAGAGAAGATATTACGTGTTACCTGGTTAAAGAAAACCGAACTAACAAAAATTAAGGACTGATCATCCTGGGATTTGTGTATATCCAAGTATTCATGGCCAAAGACCAGAGTGCAAAACATCGCTAAACATATGGCATATTAAAACAAGAATTTGGTCAATGATACTAAGAACTTTAAGAATGTGGAGTTTGCCGAGCGCTGGCCGAATCGATCGAATAATAAGCTCAGATCATCGAAGCAACATCAAAGCTATATACCGACTACCTTGCGTGACGTCAAAAAAACGTGCTAGACCCAGGCTTCTGGTTATAAAAAATTCGACGGCACTGGGCCACCAAAAGCCAAATTCAACACGCCACAAAAACCAGACAATTTGAACATTAAAAGTACATTAAAAGAGTACAATCTACCAAAAGCTTAGGGGTAGTAATTGATGAAAAATTAAACTGGGACAAACACGTTGATAACATCAGCAAAAAAAGCTTCGAAAGGTATTGGAGCCATAAAACTTATTAAACGTTACATACCTAAAGAAAATTTAACGACATTTATAATGCACTGGTTAAACCACATTTTGACTACTGCTCATTGGTTTGGGATAATTGTAATGTGACATTACAACAAAAACTACAAAAACTTCAAAACAGAGCAGCTAGAGTTATAAGTGGTGACAGTTATGACATCCGTTCGAAGGATATATTGCAGAAATTAAATTGGCAACCACTTAATTATTGTCGTCTAGAACAATTACTTGTGTTGACTCACAAGATACTAAAAAAGAATGAATTATTCAAAATTTCTGAAAATGAAATATATAATCTTAGAAGCAACAACAATATGCTGATCTTTTCAAAACCCAGGCCAAATGCAATAAAGCGCAGCTCTAGTTATAAAGCTGCAAAGGTCTGGAACACTCTGCCAATAGATTTTAAAAATAACGTTTTAACAGTTAATGCTTTTAAAAATAAATTAAGAGAGATCATGAATGACCAAAACAGTAAAATGTTATCACATTTAAATTATTAAACATGTAATTAACCATGTAATCTATATTATAATTAACAGTATTTTATTGTATTTTTATTCTGTAAATAATTAGATATAGAGGTAGTTCTAATGGGCAATTTGCATTATAGCAATGCATCATGGGGAAAATGGTAGCGCTTCACTTGCAAGCGAAATGGCCACCACGAAGCGAGCATTTTGCTTGTGAGAAGAATTGATTCTTTTAAGCACATTTTTTGTAGCGCAGGAGAATTTCGAAAAGGGCAATGTAATTTGTGGGACTATAAAGAACGTTGTGTGCCAAAGACAGCGAAATCAGAGCAGAAATGGACGAGAAAATTGCTATAGAGCTATTGAAAGAGTGGAAAATATGCTAATAAATACGTTCCAGAAGGGAGGTTTCTCTCGACGTTTTCAGGTGAGTAAGCTTAGTGAACATAGGACAGCTCATCATGTTGCCTCACAGACATGTGTGTGTTGTTGTTCTATCGCGACCTCGTGTTTTCTGAATTACCAAGTGTTCTGTAATGATTTTTTGGTTTGTTGAAATTGACCACTTTTGGCGATGATGTCTGTCATTCGTTCGATTAAGCATGTCCTCTGAAGACAATGTTTTTAAAGTGTCTTTAAATTTGTTGGCGCGGAAACAACCCGGTTTTATCGGCAACGGCACTGGCACTTTGTAAAAACACCAAGAAGAAAGCACTTTTGCCTGGGTTTCTACTGTTGCTTTTGATTTCTATTTTGTTTCCTTTGTTGTGGTCGGTTCATATCCTGTCAAATAAACCAGTAGGTTCTAGAACTATTGTAGGCTGTAAATATATATTCATAACCATAAATTCGTTTAAAACGTTGAAAATTTACCGAGTTTTGTTGCTGTGTTGTAGGCAACAAGCTTTGTAAAACACAGGGGTGGTGCCAGAGGGGCAGGGGTGCTACACCCCCTGTTGGGGAACCATAGCCCACCCAGGCCCCATCGGGGGGAACTTACCAGTTGTCAGGGAATCTGGAAGGAAAATTGTATTTTTGTCAATTGGCAAAGAACTTTTTAACTGATTAAGCCAGACAAGTAATTAATGCTTTTGTGAAATAAAACTCCAAATCCCCCTACTAGCCCCCCTGTTGGGGACCTTAGCCCCTGTAACTCATGTATATATCTGTAAATAGGAAATAGGTTTTAGTATTAATTTATAAAATGGATCATGAACCAGGGGTGGTGGCAAGAATTTCCCCAACACAGGGGCTAGTAGGGGGGTCTGGGGCGATGTTCCCCCAGAAAATTTGAAAGTCTAGAATAGCTTCTCAGCGTGAAATTATCTGTGTTTCTACACAAATTTTATTTCAATTCACTATTAAAGCATTCCCATAGCTGACCAGGTAAGCGCCCTCCCCATCCTCATTCCCAGTGCCTCCTCGGTACACTGGGAAACCGATTTCCCAGTGTACCAAGGAGGCACTGGGAACGAGGATGGAGCCTTCCCCCACAATGTCTTAATTTTTGTTGGTGGGTGCTTACATGAGCAAAACGTGCCTTATGTGCAAAACCGATTTTACATGTTTTAATTCAACACAACACTCGCAATATATGAAAACAAACAAAACCATTTTAATACTCTTAATATATTGAAACAAACAAAACTGTATTACAAAATATGAATTTAAAAATACGCGTTTATATGGTATAAAAGTCTATAGATCATGTTTGTCAAACCCATCAAAGTCTGGATCTGAGTCCGAGTCAAACAATATGTCTCCAGGTAGGTCGTCTTTGTCTAATGCAGGAAAGTTGTCTGAAACAAGATCATCTTCGGTCCCTTTGCGAAGATGTGGTCAGTTGTACCGAGAGAATGTTTAAAAATAGCCTGGAAAATTATTTTTTCCTTAAACAGGGTGGTGGGTGCTTGCTTCAAGATGGGCACTTACCTGGTCAACTACGGTAATTACTTGTCTGGCTTAATCAGTTAAAAAATTATTTGCCAATTGACAAAAATATAATTTTCCTTGCAGATTCCCTGACAACTGGTAAGTTTCCCCCAATGGGGCCGGGGGGGGGGCTACGATTCCCCAACAGGGGGTGTAGCACCCCTGCCCCTCTGGCACCACCCCTGTGTTTTACAAAGCTTGTTGCCTACAACACAGCAACAAAACTCGGTAAATTTTCAACGTTTTAAACGAATTTATGGTTATGAATATATATTTACAGCCTACAATAGTTCTAAAACCTACTGGTTTATTTGACAGGATATGAACCGACCACAACAAAGGAAACAAAATAGAAATCAAAAACAACAGTAGAAACCCAGGCAAAAGTGCTTTCTTCTTGGTGTTTTTACAAAGTGCCAATGCCGTTGCCGATAAAACCGGGTTGTTTCCGCGCCAAAAAATTTAAAGACTCTTTAAAAACATTGTCTTCAGAGGACATGCTTAATCGAACGAATGACAGACATCATCGCCAAAAGTTGTCAATTTCAACAAACGAAAAAATCATTACAGAACACTTGGTAATTCAGAAAATACGAGATCGCGATAGAACAACAACGCACCCATGTCTGTTAGGCCAAATGATGAGCTGTCCTATGTTCACTAAGCTTACTCACCTGAAAACGTCGAGAGAAACCTCCCTTCTGGAACGTATTTATTAGCATATTCTCCACTCTTTCAATAGCTCTATAGCAATTTTCTCGTCCATTTCTGCTCTGATTTCACTGTCTTTGGCACACAACGTTCTTTATAGTCCCACAAATACATTGCCCTTTTCGAAATTCTCCTGCGCTACAAAAAATGTGCTGAAAAGAATCCATTCTTCTCACAAGCAAAATGCTCGCTTCGTGGCGGTCATTTCACCTGCAAGTGAAGCGCTACCATTTTCCCCATGATACATTGCTATAATGCAAATTGTCCATTTTAAATCACTAGATTTTAGCTATTGCACGGCCCTATGAAAAGCAACATTTTTTACTTTTTATACCTTTCAATGTTGATAGGCTACCGTGTCTAAATAAATTTAAATAAATAAATAAATAAATGAATAAATAAATAAATAAATAAATACATAAATAAATAAATAAATGAGTTGAAAATTGATTTGGGGGATTATGGGCACTTTAATAGAACATATGGTTTGGAAGCTCTATTGTCTTTCAACTTGAAATAATGGTCGTGTTGAAAGACAATGGAGTTCCATATATGGAAGTAAATTCTATGAACACGTGACTACGAAGCACCACAACACGGGACGATGAATGACCACACTAATTAAACCCCGACATTGCTATTGGATGACTGCTTCATTATACAGAAAATACAATACCGTGAAGTTGCAAAAATTTCCATAAACTTCAACGAAAACATTAAACAATGACTTCGGATGACTTTCCAAACCATGTATACGTTCTACTAACTATGATCAGAGCAATACAAGCTGTTGGCTCACGTGATTTATAAACTAAGCAACTGAACAATTAAATCACGTAAGAGCACAATGGTAGTAGTAATACCCCCACTCTGGCGTCCAAAGGGATGCCGCCTCATTAAATATTCAACTTATTATTTATTCATTCTCAGGCTGCTTTGGGACGTCCTAACCCTAACCTCATTATTTATGCATACGTCATTATTTCTCAGGCTCCTTTGGGACGTTAGTAACCCTAACTCCCCCCCCCCCCCCCAACCCTAGCTTTCATCCAACCCTAGCTTTCATCCAACCCACCGTGCGGATACGTCATTCCCGATTGGTCTCCGACTGATTTCCGAAGTTCTGGGTTACGTCATTATCAAAAGGCACTCGACTTATCCTTATAAGTAATCGTAATTACCTTTTCATTTATACACTTTACCCTACTGACAGTCAACACTTGTGGGACCTGTAGACGTACAGAGCATGCGTACAGTAAACTTTAACAAAATTAGCCGTTCTTTACAAGGAACTAAAGAGAAATTGATAGAGACACTTTATATTTTTTATCTGAATCCTTGTCTGGAGGAATAGAGGGAGTTTTGAACAGTCTAAATGTCTGAATCGGCTGAAATAACTTTGCTCCAGTATTACTTGAATAAGCTATGACTATTATATTAGAACCTGAACAGAGTAAGTCATCCTAGAATCCTTGTGGACTAAACCCTCGTTTATAAGCGAGGAAATCGTAGAAAGATAGAATGAAGTATCACTTCGAAAAGCCGTAGGAACGATTTAAAGTGTCGAAATATTAACTAAAGGCAAAGCGATTTATTACTTTGAAAGCGTTGCTACGCTTTCTGTTACTAAGTGTGATATTTGCATATTTATCCTCAGTGCATGCGCAGGAGACAAAAGAGAAACTCATTAGGGGTCATTAAGAGGATTAAGCGCTTGGGCAAGTCTAGTCAAGAAGGCCATTAACAGTGTTACCATAGCGAAACTGGCGTAGCCGGCTCTGAACGAATCCGAGCCCTCGGCTCTTGGCTCCGAGAGGCTCCGAGCCCTTGCCTCTTGGCTCCGAGCCGTCGGCTCTTGGCTCCGAGCGCCCCGCTCTATATCCTAAGACTATAGTCCTAAGTCCTAAGACTATATATTCCTAAGTCCTAAGACTATATAGTCCTAAGTCCTAAGACTATATAGTCCTAAGTCCTAAGACTATAGTCCTTATAGTCCTACGACTATAGTCCTAGGTCCTAAGACTATATAGTCCTAAGTCCTAAGACTATATTGTCCTAATTCCTAAGACTATATAGTCCTAAGTCCTAAGACTATAGTCCTTATAGTCCTACGACTATAGTCCTTATAGTCCTAAGACTATAGTCCTAAGCCCTAAGACTATATAGTCCTAAGTCCTAAGATATATAGTCATAAGTCCTAAGACAATAGTCCTTATAGTCCTACGACTATAGTCCTCAGTCCTAAGACTATATAGTCCTAAGTCCTAAGACTATAGTCCTAAGTCCTAAGACTATAGTCCTAAGTCCTAAGACTATAGTCCTAAGTCCTAACACTATAGTCCTAAGTCCTAAGACTATAGTCCTTATAGTCCTACGACTATAGTCCTAAGTCCTAAGACTATATAGTCCTAAGTCCTAAGACTATATTGTCCTAAGTCCTAAGACTATATAGTCCTAAGTCCTAAGACTATAGTCCTTATAGTCCTACGACTATAGTCCTAAGTCCTAAGACTATATAGTCCTAAGTCCTAAGACTATAGTCCTTATAGTCCTACGACTATAGTCCTTATAGTCCTAAGACTATAGTCCTAAGCCCTAAGACTATATAGTCCTAAGTCCTAAGATATATAGTCCTAAGTCCTAAGACAATAGTCCTTATAGTCCTACGACTATAGTCCTCAGTCCTAAGACTATATAGTCCTAAGTCCTAAGACTATAGTCCTAAGTCCTAAGACTATAGTCCTAAGCCCTAAGACTATAGTCCCAAGTCCTAAGACTATAGTCCTAAGTCCTAAGACTATAGTCCTAAGTCCTAAGACTATAGTCCTAAGTCCTAAGACTATAGTCCTTATAGTCCTAAGACTATAGTCCTTATATTCCTGACACTATAGTCCTAAGTCCTAAGACTATATAGTCCTAAGTCCTAAGACTATATAGTCCTAAGTCCTAAGACTATATAGTCCTAAGTCCTAAGACTATAGTCCTTATAGTCCTACGACTATAGTCCTAGGTCCTAAGACTATATAGTCCTAAGTCCTAAGACTATATTGTCCTAATTCCTAAGACTATATAGTCCTAAGTCCTAAGACTATAGTCCTTATAGTCCTACGACTATAGTCCTTATAGTCCTAAGACTATAGTCCTAAGCCCTAAGACTATATAGTCCTAAGTCCTAAGATATATAGTCATAAGTCCTAAGACAATAGTCCTTATAGTCCTACGACTATAGTCCTCAGTCCTAAGACTATATAGTCCTAAGTCCTAAGACTATAGTCCTAAGTCCTAAGACTATAGTCCTAAGTCCTAAGACTATAGTCCTAAGTCCTAACACTATAGTCCTAAGTCCTAAGACTATAGTCCTAAGTCCTAAGACTATAGTCCTTATATTCCTAAGACTATAGTCCTTATAGTCCTAAGACTATAGTCCTTATAGTCCTACGACTACATAGTCCTAAGTCCTAAGACCATAGTCCTAAGTCCTAAGACTATAGTCCTTATAGTCCTAAGACTATAGTCCTTATAGTCCTAAGACTATAGTCCTAAGTCCTAAGACTATATAGTCCTAAGTCCTAAGACTATATAGTCCTAAGTCCTGAGACTATATAGTCCTAAGTCCTAAGACTATAGTCCTTATAGTCCTACGACTATAGTCCTAAGTCCTAAGACTATTATAGTCCTAAGTCCTAATACCATAGTCCTAAGTCCTAAGACTATTTAACAATTATTCGCCGAAGACGAGGTGAATATCGGTGTATAATAACCGAGACGAAGTCGAGGTTATTATTCACCGATATTCACTGAGCCTGAGGCGAATAATTGTTTTAGTATAAATACACATTTTCGTACTTTTAGGAACAACTTTTTCTTAAAAATTGTTAATTTCCTCGTCTGTCGCATACTCGCATTGACAACTTGGCTGGCGGCCATTTTGAATAAACGCTGTAGGTGATTATCGAGAATTAATCCGAAGTAGCTTGACCAATCAGCGCGCGTGGTTTTCTATAATCACCTGTGTATTTATACTAAAGTCCTTATAGTCCTAAGACTATAGTCCTTATAGTCCTAAGACTGTAGTCCTAAGTCCTAAGACTATATAGTCCTAAGTCCTAAGATATATAGTCCTAAGTCCTAAGACTATAGTCCTTATAGTCCTACGACTATAGTCCTAAGTCCTAAGACTATATAGTCCTAAGTCCTAAGACTATAGTCCTAAGTCCTAAGAATATAGTCCTAAGCCCTAAGTCCTAAGACTATAGTCCTTATAGTCCTAAGACTATAGTCCTAAGTCCTAAGACTATATGGTCCTAAGTCCTAAGATATATAGTCCTAAGTCCTAAGACTATAGTCCTTATAGTCCTACGACTATAGTCCTAAGTCCTAAGACTATAGTCCTAAGTCCTAAGACTATAGTCCTAAGTCATAAGGCTATAGTCCTAAGTCCTAAGACTATAGTCCTAAGTCCTAAGACTAAAGTCCTAAGTTCTAAGACTATAGTCCTCTTTCTCCTCCTCTTTCTCCTCCTCTTTCTCCTCCTCTTTCTCCTCCTCCTCCTCCTCTTTCTCCTCCTCCTCCTCTTTCTCCTCCTCCTCCTCTTTCTCCTCCTTCTCCTGTTTCTCCTCCTTCTCCTCCTCCTCCTCATCCTCCTCCTCCTTCTCCTCCTTCTCCTCCTCTTTCTCCTACTCCTATGGGACTCGGCTCTTGGCTCCGAGCCCTCGGATCTGGTCTCCGAGCAGCACCGAGTCCCATAGGGGGAGGAGAAAGAGGAGGAGGAGGAGAAAGAGGAGAAGGAGGAGAAAGAGGAGAAGGAGGAAGATTAGAAAGAGGAGGAGGAGGAGAAAGAGGAGGAGGAACAGGAGAAAGAGGAGGAGAAAGAGGAGGAGGAGAAAGAGGAGGAAGAGGAGGAGGAGAAAGAGAAGGAGGAGGAGGAGGAGGAGAAAGAGGAGGAGGAGGAGAAAGAGGAGAAGGAGGAGAAAGAGGAGAAGGAGAACGATTAGAAAGAGGAGGCGGAGGAGAAAGAGGAGGAGGAACAGGAGAAAGAGGAGGAGAAAGAGGAGGAGGAGAAAGAGGAGGAAGAGGAGAAGGAGAAAGAGAAGGAGGAGGAGGAGGAGGAGGAGAAAGAGGAGGAGGAGGAGGAGGAGAAAGAGGAGGAGGAGGAGAAGGAGGAGAAAGAGGAGGAGGAGGAGAAAGAGGAGGAGGAGGAGAAAGAGGAAAAGAAGCAGGAGGAAGAGGAGAAAGAGGAGGAGAAAGAGGAGGAGGAGGAGAAAGAGGAGGAGGAGGAGAAAGAGGAGGAGAAGAGGAGGAGGAGGAGGAAGAGGAGGAGGAGTTGGAGAAAGAGGAGGAGGAGGAGGAGGAGAAAGAGGAGGAGGAGAAAGAGGAGGAGGAGGAGGAGGAGAAAGACGAGGAGGAGGAAGAGAAAGGAGGAGGAGGAGAAAGAGGAGGAGAAAGAGGAGGAGGAGGAGGGAAAAGAGGAGGAGGAGGAGGAGGAGAAAGAGGAGGTGGAGGAGAAAGAGGAGGAGAAAGAGGAGGAGAAAGAGGACTATAGTCTTAGAACTTAGGACTATAGTCTTAGGACTTAGGACTATAGTCTTAGGACTTAGGGCTATAGTCTTAGGACTTATGACTATATGGTCTTAGGGCTTAAGACTATAGTCGTAGGACTATAAGGAATATAGTCTTATGATTTAGGACTATAGTCTTAGGACTTAGGCCTATAGTCTTAGGACTTAGGACTATAGTCTTAGGACTTAGGACTATATAGTCTTAGGACTTAGAGCGGAGGGCTCGGAGCCAAGAGCCGACGGTTCGGAGCCAAGAGGCAAAGGCTCGGAGCCTCTCGGAGCCAAGAGCCAAGGGCTCGGAGTCGCTCAGAGCCGGCAACGCAGTTTCGCTATGGTAACACTGTTAATGACCTTCTTGACTAGACTTGCCCAAGCGCTTAATCCTCTTAATGACCCCTAATGAGTTTCTCTTTTGTCTCCGGTTTTGCACGTGCACTGAGGATAAATATGCAAATATCACACTTAGTAACAGAAAGCGTAGCAACGCTTTCAAAGTAATAAATCGCTTTGCCTTTAGTTTATATTTCGACACTTTAAATCGTTCTTACGGCTTTTCGAAGTGATTCTTCATTCTGTCTTTCTACGATTTCCCCGCTTATAAACGAGGGTTTAGTCAACAAGGATTCTAGGATGACTTACTCTGTTCAGGTTCATGCTCTGTACGTCTACAGGTCCCACAAGTGTTGACTGTCAGTAGGGTAAAGTGTATAAATGAAAAGGTAATTACTATTACTTATAAGGATATAAGTCGAGTGCCTTTTGATAATGACGTAACCCAGAATTTCGGAAATCAGTCGGAGACCAATCGGGAATGACGTATCCACACGGGGGGTTGGATGAAAGCTAGGGTTGGGGGGGGGGGGGAGTTAAGGTTACTACGTCCCAAAGGAGCCTGAGATATAATGACGTATGCATAAATAATGAGATTAGGGTTAGGAGGTCCCGAAGGAGCCTGAGAATGAATGAATAAAAAGTGAATATTTAATGAGGCGGCATCCCTTTGGTTGCCAGATAATGAGGTTAGGGTTAGGAGGTCCCAAAGGAGCCTGAGAATGAATAAATAATAAGTTGAATATTTAATGAGGCCGCATCCCTTTGGACGCCAGAGTGGGGGGTATTACTACTATTGGCGTATCACGTTAATTTTATTAATTAGAAAACCAAAATCAAGAATGTTCTCCGAATGGGCACACCATGCACGCGCTGTTTAATGGCTGTCCCTAGCGCATGGAAAGTTGGAAGGGTCGTGACTCTTAGCCAGCGACGAGCGATACTTCACGCGAAGAACAAGCGAGGCTATTGAGATTGCAAAACATTACACAATCTTTTCGTCAAGATTTCAGCGATGGAGGTACCAGGCGGAAAACGTAGTCGGGTGATAGATATTTCCTAGTTTTTATTAAACTATTTTAACCTTCTCTCAATGTATTCGTGTTTGATATGGTATTTTTAAAAGTTATCTCCTGGGCAATAATATTTATCACCCGATTACACTCACGAGGGACAGCCATTAAACAGCAGGTGGCGTGCTCTATTCGGAGAAAATTCTTGATTTTCTTTTTCTAATTAATAAAATTAATTGTATTCTAACGTGATTTAATTAATCAGTTGCTTAGTTTATAAATGACGTGAGCCAACAGCTTATTCTTATTGCTCTGACGAAGGCTTGAGTCAACAGGCCGAAAGCTTAGCAAATAAATATTTTACGTGGTGTTTTCACAAAAGTTATCTATATAAAAGTTCGATTATACCGTTTTGTTGGGGTCATCAATTTACTGTTCAATAACTCACATAAAGATCGAGCCCTTCAAGATTAAACCTTTGTTCTATATATAACTATCACAAAACAGAAAGCATAAGATCAAACTTCTCTTTTTGTCAGCATGTCCGACTTGTTCGAAATGTTCTCACGAACACCTTTCTCCATACACAGTCACTCGAGATGTCGTTTAACAGATTTTCGGTGTAGTTTGTGTCAAGTACTTTATTGTCTGATTAAATATAAACTTGGTCCTTGTTAATTTTAGATTTTGTAAGTGGATTACGCACTATGGTTGTTCCGGTTGAGCTAATGAGGAAGTTTATCGCACTTGCTTCACCAAATACGCGACAAAACCGCGAGACATGTGGTATTTTAGCTGGTAAACTAGTAAGTAAAATTACGTTTGTTGATTTTTATTCCCGCAGTGCACCAATGCGCTCTCATATTGCAACAGAACAGAAGAACCTGAAGATAAGTGCTGGGCATGGATTACAGATAAATTGTTTATTACGGTCTGCTATACATGGAGTTACTTCATTGGACGAAGATAGATATATTTAAACATTACTGTATTGGGTGGCACGTGTTTAGTTCAAATGGTGTAATATATTATATCATATTGGTTTACTCACCGGCGGCCCAAGCTTAAGTAGTGGCCGGCGGCGTGCGGGTAATTTAACGTATATATATATTTATTATATAGATGCGAGTGTTTTACTAGAGAATATGAAGTGTCGTATTTTCCATATCCTCACTAGTGAAGATATCGATGACGTCATTTAGAATTTTACCGCTTTTTGCATCTATATAATAAAAAGAAAATTACACGCTGGCTTGAAGATATGAATTTTATCTTCTCGTGGTAAAAACGATATTTTACTCATTCGCTACGCTCATTCGTAAAATATTATTTTCACCACTCGAAGATAAAATCCATATCTTCGCACCACCGTGTAATATCCTCTATATATGTATATATATGTACTATTTATAAACCGCGCAGGAGGGCTTTATCGGATATAAAACACGAGGCGATAGCCGAGTGTTTTACAGCCGATAAAGCCCGTACTGCAAGGTTTTTAAATGGCTTCTAAAAAGAATCACTTCATACGTTCATTGGCGTAGTAATTTTGAAAATTAAGCTTATCTCAGCCGTTAAAAACCAGCGAGAAACTTAGAGCGAGTCTATATCACATATATAGATCCGATACGCTCATGATTTTTCTTTGTGTTTTCCTCATGAATTATTAATGAATTTTAGAAGTACATATATATATATATATATATATATATATATATATATATATATATATATATGGGCCCATGCGCACTTCACGCTATCTGAATGTACTTCACCGATGCTGTCCCACATGCGGTTGTCACCGATGATCGCATGTGTATAAGTAATTGATGAAATTCATTCAGATTGTTCCAAGCTACACTGATGAGCTGTTGTACAGCGAAACACCGTGTCTGTAGATTGAACTATATATATATATATATATATATATATATATATATATATATATATATATATATGTATGTATATAATAGTTAAAGTAGTCGTTTACAATAGACTGAGTGCTCGATACTTTTGAAAGTAGAGCATAGATTTGATTTAATAAAATGAATGTTGCTACTCCGAGTTTCACGCGTTAAACGATTATCAGGCAACTGAAAAAGTTTCACTTTAGTTTCTGTTTATATTGCGTGACATGCGTGAGATCGCGGTATACGTGAGTAGTATTATAGGGGCCGATCGACCCGTATTTTTAGGGCGGGTTGAGGGCGGGTCTCATTAATATTCGAGGGAGGGTCTCAATATTATTCACGTGGCGTTCTCATTACATATTCGAGGGCAGGTCTCATTATTCAGGGTCATTAGTATTCAGCGTGACGCACGGTGTGATGCACGGTGTAACGCACGAAAGTAATTAGCACCTATGAAGTTGGTGATATAAACCGAGTGTCGTCGTTCAGTGAAACACCTTGTCTACAGTCTTTCACTCGGGGTTTTGGAGTTTATATTGGATTGTTTTTTTGGAAGTGGATTAGTGTTTTAAAATGGCATCCAGTCAGGAAAACGTTTGGTGAGTATACTTCTTCGTTTGCGAGTTTTTGTTTCTATTTTCTTTTTAATGAGATATTTGGTGTTTTATTCTCTGTCTAATATATTATTCGTTTTCTATATAGGAGGAATCAGTTTGTTGCATCCACTGTAAAATCTATATTTTAGTTTCCGCTAAAAGAGAGTGGAAAAGTAAGATTCATTGGTATTACAGGGTATCCACTAAAGAATTTCAAGTGGGGGAAACCATATAGAAAATCAAAGAGCTATATCAATTACGGTGGGTAAGCTTAAGATAGCTTCATACTGTTTATTGAATGGTTTGAAATGCGAATTTAAAACCCCAAGTCATGTTGTTAAATAGTATAAATACGTTGGAAGTAAAATTAAATGAAACTGAGTTTAATAGAACAGAGGCGTTCAAAAAAGTCGGTTCTAAATACTTTTTATAGCCCATGATAACTCAATTACTGTTAAAAAAAACTTCAAACGCACATGCAATTTTAAATCTGCGGTTTGAGACTTGGAGGAACAAGTGAACTGGAGGTACTTCAACAGGTTGGTAAAATACGGAGTCATGCATGCTGATCGACAGAGTATTCTGTGTGAAAATTTATTTTGCTTCACCTGCAACACACACACACACACACACACACACAATATATATAGCATATATATATATAGCATCTCAAAAGCATGCAAGGTATTACGTTCTCTATCAACTTGAATTAATAGCGTATTATGAATATTATATTAGGTGTAGGACCTAAATATTAGAACAGAGTAAGTCATCCCATTTCTAACTAAACCCTCGTTTATAAGCGAGGAAATCATAGGAAGATAGAATGAAGAATTTAATAAAACATTTAACAAAACAGACGTTCTTTACAAGGAACTAAGGAGAAATTGATAGAGACACTTTATATTTTTTTATCTTAAACCTGCTTTGGAGGAATATACAGAGTTTTGAACAGCCTAAGTGTCTGAATTGGCAGAGATAACATATAGACTTGGATTAATAGCATATCATGAATATTATATTTTTAGGACCTAAATGTTCAAACAGAGTAAGTCATCCTAGAATCATTGCTAACTAAACCCTCGTTTATAAGCGAGGAAATCATAGGAAGATAGAATGAAGAATTTAATAAAACATTTAACAAAACAGACGTTCTTTACAAGGAACTAAGGAGAAATTGATAGAGACACTTTATATTTTTTTATCTTAAACCTGCTTTGGAGGAATATACAGAGTTTTGAACAGCCTAAGTGTCTGAATTGGCAGAGATAACGTATAGACTTGGATTAATAGCATATCATGAATATTATATTTTTAGGAAGTAAATGTTCAAACAGAGTAAGTCATCCTAGAATCATTGCTAATTATAAGCGAGGAAATCGTAACTAAAGGCAAAGCGAGTTATTACTTTGAAAGCGTTGCTACGCTTTCTTTTACTAAGTATGATATTTGCATATTTATCCTCAGTGCACGTGCAGGAGACAAAAGAAAAACTCATTAGGGGTCATTAAGGGGATTAAGCGCTTAGGCAAGTCTAGCCGAGAAGGTCATTAGCAGTATTACCATAGCGAAACCGCGCCGCCTCATAGGACAGAATTCAAAGCATTCAGTTTAAAATATTTATTTAGGCTTTTGGTTTAAACTTAAAAAATTACGGTTACATATAAATAGTTTACACCGAGCATCTAGTAAGGTCTGCTTCTTAGATTATATTTAGGTGTTTTTATCTTAAAAGTACCATGATAGCCTTTCTTGCCTTCTGATGATAATTGTCCTAGCTCCGAGCCCCCGGCTCCCAGCTCCGAGCCCCCGGGTCCTAGCACCAAGCCCTTGGCTAATAGCTCCGAGCACATGGCTCCTTGCTCCGAGCCCCCTGCTCCCATCTCCGAGCCCCAGGGTCCGAGCTCCTAGCTCCGAGCTCTTGGCTCCTACCCTTCATTCCTGGCTCCCGGCTCCTGGTTCCGAACCCTTGGCTCCAGGCTCCGAGCCCCCGTGTCCTAGCTCCGAGCACTTCGCTCCCAGCTCCGAGACCTCGACTCCAAATTCCGAGCCCCCCCCTACGGGTCTCCCGGGGTGTTTGGGGGTTACCCCAGGTGTGTTTGGGGCTACACTAGGGGTGTTTGGGGGTTACCCTGAGGTACCCCAGGATGATTGGGGTTTCCCAAGGTGTGTTTGGGGTTACCCCTGGGGTGTTTGGGGTTACCCTAGGGGTGTTTGGGAAAGAGAAGGAGGAGGAGAAAAAGGAAGAGGAGGAGAAAGAGGAGGAGGAGAAAGAGGAGGAGGAGGAGGAGGAGGAGCAGGAGGAGAAAGAGTAGGAGGAGAAAGAGGAGAAAGAGGAGGAGGAGAAGGAGGAGGAGAAGAGGAGGAGGAGGAGAAAGAGGAGGTGGAGGAGACAGGAGTACCCAAAATACCCCAGTGGTAACCCCCAAACACCCCAGTGGTAACCCCCAAACACCCATGGGGTAACCCCAAATACACCAGAGGTAACCCCTAAACACCCTTGGGGTAAACCCAAACGCCCTTGGGTAACCCTAAACACCCCTGGAGTATGCCCAAACACCCCTGTGGAACCCCAAATACCCCAGGGCTAACCCCAAACACCCCCTGGGAAACCCCAATCACCCCTGTGGTACCTCAGGGTAACCCCAAACACCCCTAGTTTAGCCCCAAACACACCTCGGGTAACCCCCAAACACCCCGGGGGACCCGGCGGGGGCCTCGGAACTTGGAGCCGAAATCGCAGGTAGCTAATCGAGGGTAGCAGCCAAGGACTCGGAGCTAGGATCCAAGGCTCGGAGCCAGTAGCCAAGAGCTCGGAGCTAGGAGCTCGGACCCTGGGGCTCGGAGCTGGGACCCGGGGGCTCCGAGCCATGGGCCGAGGCTCGGAGCTAGGACAATTATCATCAGAAGACAAGAAAGGCTATCATGCTACTTTTAAAATAAAAACACCTAAATATAATCTAATAAGCAGACCTTACTAGATGCTCGGTGTAAACTATTTATATGTAACCATAATTTTTTTAATTTAAACCAAAAGCCTAAATAAATATTTTAAACTGAATGTTTTGAATTCTGTCCTATGAGACGACGCGGTTTCGCTATGGTAACACTGCTAATGACCTTCTCGGCTAGACTTGCCTAAGCGCTTAATCCCCTTAATGACCCCTAATGAGTTTTGTTTTGTCTCCTGCACGTGCATTGAGGATAAATATGCAAATATCATACTTAGTAAAAGAAAGCGTAGCAGCGCTTTCAAAGTAATAACTCGCTTTGCCTTTAATTTATATTTCGACATTTAAAATCGTTCTTTTCACGATTTCTCGAAGTGATTCTTCATTCTATCTTCCTACGATTTCCTCGCTTATAAACGAGGATTTAGTTAGCAATGATTTTAGGATGACTTACTCTGTTTGAACATTTAGGTCCTAAAAATATAATATTCATGATATGCTATTAATCCAAGTCTATACGTTATCTCTTCCAATTCAGACACTTAGGCTGTTCAAAACTCTGTATATTCTTCCAAACCAGGTTTAAGATAAAAAAATATAAAGTGTCTCTATCAATTTCTCTTTAGTTCCTTGTAAAGAACGTCTATTTTGTTACACTTTACTGTACGCATGCTCTGTACGTCTACGTGTCCCACAACTGGCGACTGTCAGTAGGGTAAAGTGTATAAATGAAAAGGTAATTACTAGTACTTGTAAGGATATAAGTCAAGTGCCTTTTGATGATGTAACTTCGGGAATCAATCGGAGACCAATCGGGAATGACGTATCACACGGGGGGTGGGTGGATAAAAGCTAGGGTTGGGGGCCTGAGGAATAATGAAGCCTGATAAATAATGACGTATGCATAAATAATAAGTTGAATAATTAACGAGGCGGCGTCCATTTGTACTCCCAAAATAAAAGTCCCCTCGGGACATGTATGTCCTTGTAAATAATTGATAGAGTATGTCATGGTTGAGTGACAGTCAATTACGCCGCAGATTACGCTGCTAATGAACGCATAAATTAATTTAAGGCTGAAATAGCGATGTCATGGGTGGTGCTCTTTGCACCACCCGCGCCACCCGACGTATAACCCCTCTTCCCTATACTAGGATCAAGAAAAACAACACGGGAACATTCGACGTTACGATGGGAAGCTTCGACGGCGCAGAGCGAATTGGTGGGTCTGTTTATTTTGGAAAGTTTAACAAAGAAATTTTAAAGAAGAAACGTGGATCTTTACCGATACGACGGGTTAGTTCTTCTTGAAAACACCACCGGCAGACTAGCAGATAAATCCAGGAAAGATCTGACCAAGATTTTTGAAGAATTTGGCCTAAAGATCACTGCCCAGTTTAACCAAAAAACCACCAATTTCCTTGATGTCACCCTCAACTTGCGAAATGGCAAGCACCAACCTTACAGGAAACCAAACGACGAACCACTCTACATCGACAGTCACTCCAACCACCTACCATCCATTATCAAACAACTTTCCATCAACAAAAGAATTTCATCACTTTCATCCGACGAACCATCTTTCAATACAGCAGCCCCTCTCTACGAAGACGCACTCAAACGTAGTCACTTCAACACAAATCACGCCAAACAGTACCACAACGCAGTCACCGACATCTCAAAGAACGCGAAAAAGGAATATTATATGGTTCAACCCTCCATTCTCCAAGAACGTCAAGACCAACATCGGACGTAAATTCCTCACCTAATCGACCACCACTTCAAATCTACAAAACTCCAAACAATCTTCAACAGGAACACAGTCAAAGTAAGCTACAGCTGCATGGAAAACATCAAAAGCGCCATTTCCAAACACAACCACCTCATCCCATCGAAAGAAAACAACAACAATAACAACAGTAACAACAACAGCAGCACCACCACCAACGACAACAACAACAACAACAACAACAACAACAACAACAACAACAACAACAACAACAACAACAACAACAACAACAACAACAACAACAACAACAACAACAACAACAACAACAAACAAAATTGCAGCTGCAGAAATAAAACCGATTGCCCCTTGAAAGGAAACTGCATGGTTGCAGGAGTCATCTACAAAGCTGATGTGACAACAACCGACGAAACAGACCCCACAAAACAATACATAGGAATGACAGCCAACTACTTCAAGCAACGCTTCAACAACCACCAGAAATATTTCCATGAAAAGAAATACAAGAACGAAACTGAACTATCGAAGTACGTTTGGGACTTAAAGTCAAAAGGGAAACCGTTCAATGTAAATTGGTGTATTTTAAAACGCGCCGCCCCTTACACAAGTGGAGCAAGCCGCTGTAATCTGTGCCTACAAGGCGAACTTGCTCAACAAACGATCGGAGCTAATTTCAAAGTGCCGGCATGAAAATAAATTTTATGCTAGGAACGTCCGCCGCTCTAGGAACAGAGATGCACATCCGGGAACAATCTCTCGAACTCACCACGCAATTTCGCGCGTGCGGTGATGTCACGTGTGCCGCGATCTCACGCGTGCCACGCAATATAAACAGAAACTAAAGTGAAGCCTTTTCAGTTGCCTGATGATCGCTTAACGCGTGAAACTCGGAGTAGCAACGTTCATTTTATTAAATAAAATCTATCTTGCTCTACCTGCAAAAGTATCGAGCACTCTGTGGTCTATGAATGAAAACTACTGAAAACGAATGAAAACTACTCAGTCGCCTGAAGATCGCCCCTCGTGAAACTGACAGTTGCGACACTCAATATTTTGAGGTAAGCCCGCTTAAACTATACTATATATATATATTCATACTTTGTAAGGTAAAAGAAGACTTTAAGGTAAACTATACTTCATACTTTGTATATATATATATATACTCTGGGCCCATGCGCACTTCACGCTATCTGAATGTACTTCACCGATGCTGTCCCACATGCGGTTGTCACCGACGATCGCATGTGTATAAGTAATTGATGAAATTCATTCAGATTGTTCCAAGCTACACTGATGAGCTGTTGTACAGCGAAACACCGTGTCTGTAGATTGAACTATGTACGCTCCTTCACTTCGGTGTTGTTGAGCACTCTGTGAAGTTGCCGTGGGTACCTATTAGCGATAATGCAACGCTCACTACCCTTGTGGAAGTTTGAGCACTCTGGGCCCATGCGCACTTCACGCTATCTGAATGTACTTCACCGATGCTGTCCCACATGCGGTTGTCACCGACGATCGCATGTGTATAAGTAATTGATGAAATTCATTCAGATTGTTCCAAGCTACACTGATGAGCTGTTGTACAGCGAAACACCGTGTCTGTAGATTGAACTATGTACGCTCCTTCACTTCGGTGTTGTTGAGCACTCTGTGAAGTTGCCGTGGGTACCTATTAGCGATAATGCAACGCTCACTACCCTTGTGGAAGTTTGAGCACTCTGGGCCCATGCGCACTTCACGCTATCTGAATGTACTTCACCGATGCTGTCCCACATGCGGTTGTCACCGACGATCGCATGTGTATAAGTAATTGATGAAATTCATTCAGATTGTTCCAAGCTACACTGATGAGCTGTTGTACAGCGAAACACCGTGTCTGTAGATTGAACTATGTACGCTCCTTCACTTCGGTGTTGTTGAGCACTCTGTGAAGTTGCCGTGGGTACCTATTAGCGATAATGCAACGCTCACTACCCTTGTGGAAGTTTGAGCACTCTGGGCCCATGCGCACTTCACGCTATCTGAATGTACTTCACCGATGCTGTCCCACATGCGGTTGTCACCGACGATCGCATGTGTATAAGTAATTGATGAAATTCATTCAGATTGTTCCAAGCTACACTGATGAGCTGTTGTACAGCGAAACACCGTGTCTGTAGATTGAACTATATATATATATATATATATATACAAAGTATGAAGTATAGTTTACCTTAAAGTCTTCTTTTACCTTACAAAGTATGAAGTATAGTTTACCTTAAAGTCTTCTATACATACATATATATATATATATATATATATATATATAGTTCAATCTACAGACACGGTGTTTCGCTGTACAACAGCTCATCAGTGTAGCTTGGAACAATCTGAATGAATTTCATCAATTACTTATGCACATGCGATCGTCGGTGACAACCGCATGTGGGACAGCATCGGTGAAATACATTCAGATAGCGTGAAGTGCGCATTGGCCCAGAGTGCTCAAACTTCCACAAGGGTAGTGAGCGTTGCATTATCGCTAATAGGTACCCACGGCAACTTCGCAGAGTGCTCAACAACACCGAAGTGAAGGAGCGTACATAGTTCAATCTACAGACACGGTGTTTCGCTGTACAACAGCTCATCAGTGTAGCTTGGAACAATCTGAGTGAATTTCATCAATTACTTATCCACATGCGATCGTCGGTGACAACCGCATGTGGGACAGCATCGGTGAAATACATTCAGATAGCGTGAAGTGCGCATGGGCCCAGAGTGCTCAAACTTCCACAAGGGTAGTGAGCGTTGCATTATCGCTAATAGGTACCCACGGCAACTTCGCAGAGTGCTCAACAACACCGAAGTGAAGGAGCGTACATAGTTCAATCTACAGACACGGTGTTTCGCTGTACAACAGCTCATCAGTGTAGCTTGGAACAATCTGAGTGAATTTCATCAATTACTTATGCACATGCGATCGTCGGTGACAACCGCATGTGGGACAGCATCGGTGAAATACATTCAGATAGCGTGAAGTGCGCATGGGCCCAGAGTGCTCAAACTTCCACAAGGGTAGTGAGCGTTGCATTATCGCTAATAGGTACCCACGGCAACTTCGCAGAGTGCTCAACAACACCGAAGTGAAGGAGCGTACATAGTTCAATCTACAGACACGGTGTTTCGCTGTACAACAGCTCATCAGTGTAGCTTGGAACAATCTGAATGAATTTCATCAATTACTTATGCACATGCGATCGTCGGTGACAACCGCATGTGGGACAGTATATATATATATATATTTCAAACCTTCAAGTGAATTAGAACGTTAAATGAACTAAAATAAAGATTTTTCAATAAAATAACGTTACCCTGAGTTCGTGAGGTCTACGCACGTCTATGGCAGCCAAAGACGGCGAATCGTAGCGATATTTTTCACCTTAAAATCCATCCAGCGTCACAAAACCTCCACAGAATCCAATGACAGGTATCCATCTTTCCTCCAAATGCACTCGCAACGCCAATAAATTCTTACAGTTGAAAATATGAAGCATTTTGCCATCGTTCTGGAAAACCTGGAGGAGTTTCTGATATGTTTCTGGATACCGAGACCGTTGGAAACCAGCTTGATAATCAAGCATTGCGAATAAAAACTCCTGGCGGGGTATAGTCGTTTATCGTTTTATTAGTTTACAAACTTCTCAGTCTGATAACTGACTGTGGGCTACCCAACCAGGAGTTTTTGTTCGCAAGGCTTGGTTATCAAGCTGGTTTCCAATGGTCTCGGTATCCAGAAACATATCACAAACTCCTCCACACAGCAAAAAATCATTTTCTTATTTTAAGAAAAAACCCAACTTGCTTTAAGAATTTTTTTCTTAAAACAAGAAAAATTTTCTTGGGAGAATAACAAGAAAACATTTCTTAAGAATTTTTTTCTTGTATTAAGAAAATATTTTCTTAAAATAAGAATATATTTTCTTATAGAGAAACTCTTTTAAAGAAAATTTTCTTAAGAATTTTGTTCTTGTAATAAGAATATATTTTCTTAAAATAAGAATATATTTTCTAATAGAGAAACTCTTGAAAGAAATCACATGCATGCAATAAATTATTATATAAGAATTATATGAATAATTATCTAGATTATATTCTATTCTATTCTATTAGAATCTACTAATAATTTAAAAGGATTTTCTTACTAGAATAGCTTTTCCAAAAATAGATATATTTAACACAATAATTCTGCATGCATGCATCCATGCATGTCTAATTTCAACTAATAATAATGTTAATAAGCTGAAAAGTGGTAAAAATATACCTTTCAATTAAGCAACAATACATAATTTTTAAGTCCAATAAACGTATTTCCTTCGGTAACATATAGATAAAAAGATATGGAGAAAGCAAATGAGACCAACTGTTACTGTTTTAAAAAAAGTTTAATGAGCTTAGCTTTCGTTGTACTACGACATCATCGGAACTCTGAACTCATCAGAACTCAGAAAGTTCTGATGATGTATTAAACCTTTTTTAAAACAGTAACAGTTGAACGCATTTACTTTTTCCTTATCTTTTTACCAATATATACCATAATAATAAAATTAAGGGAAAATGTTATAAGGTAAACTATATATTAAGAATGCTAGTTGGCTATTAAACAAAGCTGCAATATCCTCAGGAATTGTTTTGTCCTCAAAAACATAGTATTGTAAGATGTTCATGCCTACTTCATGTTGCTTTGGATAGTCGTAGTCCAGCAGATAAAAACATGCCAAAAACCCAACCACAGCTTCATCCATTTTCTTGGCATCCATCCAGTATAATATGCATTTTCTTTTGCCACTACCATCATAATTGGCATATTTCCTACATGCTTTTTAATCCAAACATCTGGGTCTTCGTTTTCCTGAAAATTAATATAACCTTAGCAAGCAAGGAACACGAAACTATTTCTTACATCTAAACAAACCTGCATGTGCCTTACAGACAATATTAACAAGAAATCAAGATTTCAAGTATCTCACCTTCAATTCATGTAAAAGCTCCACTGTTTTTTTCAATGTCTTCTTCCAAATATTGTTGGCAAGTATTTCATTCGATACATGACTTTGGCATCTGTAAATGTCAAAATAAAGCGACCAAATCCATATATTAATAAAAACATTTTCTTAGTGGAGCACATACAGCAGGCTGTCTCACACCCATACCCCTGTGTGGTGTTGGGACAGAGTTACACCACCAGGCCATACTGGCCGGTGTGCAGAGAGTAAACATAATTGCATAATTAATTTCAGAGAAACATGCTAGGTGAAAAATACATGTACATACATACATGTAACATCCTTTTGCACTACACACATCTGTCGCTTAATAGAACTGTTTAACATGTATTTTGTTGTGCAACATATGCAAATAGGCACCACATATATTTTATTCATAAGCCATTTTATTCACATTTCTTTTTTCTTGATATTTAGCATCGGTTAATTTATGATCAATTAAAATCTTTCCATGGTTAAACCAATAATGTTTTAAACCAAAAAATCCACATGAAATTAGGTTGCATGAAAAGTTACCAAAGCCAAAATCTATTTCCCAAGTAAGTCTTTGGCTGCTCCAGGCAATTGAGCAACAACTGCAGTAATTTAGAACCCAGCATGGGCTCAATTCTACCTGACCCAGTTATAATCACATATTACCGTAAGTAAAATAATTGGTCCCATGACATATAAAAGTGATACTCTGGTCTACCATACAACAAACATACTTAACTTAAGTCCAGGTATAATTATAACTTTAATTACGGGAAATTTTTGAATAAAGATCTAATAATCTTTCAACACTAGAGATTTGGCTAAAATGTGGTGTCGGCAATGCATCTCTAATGAAAATGTGGTTTCATCACTACAGTATGATTAACCTCTTTATTGAGAAATGTGCTGACATTAACTGCTGAACATTTATTTAACTCAGAACATCAGCAAACTAAGGGGGTGATGACATCGATGACATGGACCAGGCAAGCCATCCTACATAAATTGTATGTCTTTTCAACATTTCAATTACATGGCAAGCGAGCTAGCCCAGTTTGCCTGAATCCCAGTTGTCACAACCGGTTAACCGGGCCAGGCAATTTTAAATTTTAATATTCTTTGAAAATATTTATAGCATACATGCATAAGCTTGCCCCAGATTCCAACACTGAGAACATTGCTGTCTAGGAATATCTAGTTTTCAAGCAATGTTGTTGACACAGTAAAGCAAAAATCAAATGGTCGACTTTTTGTAAATGAATTACCTATATACTATATATATATATATATATATATATATATACACACTATATTATATGCTATATAATATAGTATGCAGGGGGTATATATATTCAAAATTGCCGCCGTTGTTCATCAACACAAAACAATTTGTCAATTCCTAAAACAAACCATAAATCCTTTAATTGTAATACTTATAAACTACGAAAATAAACATATTTTGTAAGAATCAAACCGCAAATCGTTTGTATTCCGACAATTAAGAACACTTCTAGCGAACAAATTAAGAACACTCTGTAGCGAATAAATATAAAATACCCCGAGAGTATACCTTGCCGTAATAGTTCAAATACGAGACGGAGGACTTTACCGGGATTTCAAAGTCCGAGTGCCTATTGAAAATGCGAGCCGAAGGCGAGCGTTTTTAATGCACGAGGGCTTTGAAATCCCGGTAAAGTCCGACGTCGAGTGTTTGAACTGACTTCTCAAACATAGTAATTTACATATTTTCAAAGTCCTAGGACTATATTTCAAAGTCCTAGGACGTTAAAACAACGTGCGTTGTGTGTGTTTACCGTAGTACGGGAAACAGAAACATGCATAAATCGCTTCAAATCACTACAAGAAACACACAGATAGAAGACAACAAATCACGAACTCAAGGTAAAGTTACTTTATTGAAAAATCTTTCGTATTTTAGTTCATTTAACGTTCTAATTTATTTGTAAGTTTGAAACATATATATTACCCTTAAATTACCCGCACGGCGCCCGCCACAACCTTAGCTTGGGCCGCCTGTGGTTGATTTGGGTTAAGATTTGGATGAGAATTCAATAAAGATAAGATGAAGCAAATGAAATAGGTTTAATCCATGACAATGTCTTTTAAAAACCCATTTATGATGATTTGAATGGCCCGTGTCGCAAACGGAAATAGCTGTTATTATTTTTTTGCGGTCCGGTATCCATCTGATTCGCGCGTTCTGATTGGCTGACGAGCGGTCCGTATACCGATACGGTCGCGGATTGAAAAGACAAGTTTAAAAAAAAATCATTTTACTAACATCGGTTTTTCTAACTATTTCGCTTGACACTGGAGAAAATATATTTAGACGAAAGGTATAGGTGTTACGATTCGAATGGGTTATTTTTTCCCCGAGCCCGGGCGTAGGGCCGAAGGCCCGGAGCCCGGTGAGGGTGCTAATCTCGACATGCGTGTAGTCCACTTTACACGCGTGGAGAAAAAGCGAGGGAGACGTAAATCTGGAAATAGTTTATATATATATATATATGTATGGCACGGTGTCACGCGGTAAGAATAGTTGGACACTGGTGACTAGCAACGAAGAAAACTATAAACTCTCAAACAAATAGTGTTTTGCTTTCGTTTATTTAAACGAAACGAAATGAAATGGAGCACGAAGAAAAGGATACAAACAACCCGTTTAATATATCTTGAAGAGAAACCAGAGAACTTGAAGAAACCAAACGCCGTATGGTAAACAAAAACTCGATCTGCAGTGTATGTAGCCCTGGTTTGAAGACACTCCGTGAGTCCATGGTCAAATCATCTTAAAGTGGTTAACGGTAGGATTCTTGTTGTTTTCAAGTTTTAACCTAAACAATATTCAGCTTCACGTTTTCGTGCTTTCCCTTTGCTCATCCAAACCATAAGTCAGCTTAACTAAAGCTAACTTAAAACACTACCTTTAAGGCTTATATTAACCGTGGTAGACGTGCATGCACTTTTTATTATTAAAAATACTCATGGGCTTTGTTGGTTTTCTTGGCTGTGTTTCGACTGAAGGATTTACCATTTTCAACACGTGGTACAAAACAGCTATTTATAAACAGTTTAGGGAGATATTGAACGGATTTTGTTAGTTCTTTTTTAATTCCAAATGTTGAGCATTTATCTACACGTATAATCATATTGGCCCACTGACACCAGATGGTAAAACGGTTTAGTAGCATTTGATTTTCTTTTTCCTGACCAGTGATAACGGCAGCATCGTCGGCAAATTGGAACCAGTGGATTGGGTTGCATAAAATACCATTTTCGCTTAAATTCCAAAATCCAAGTTGACGGTATTTTTCAGATTTGATGTGCTGAATAAATGTATTGAATGACATATTGAATAAGAGAGGGCTGAGAGAGTCACCTTGGAGAACACCACGACCAACTGTAATGAAACGTGTGTTGAATTCTTCGGTTATGATGGAAGTTTGGAAATCAGTGTAGAGGCTGTGTATGATATTTTTTATGTGATCGGGAATGTGATGATACTCAAGGACTTCGTGAATAAGGTTATGATGGACTTCACCAAATGCATTCTTAAGGTCTAATAATGTTATGACGAGAGATCGTTGTTTTGTACGCGCTTTGTTTATTATGTGTGCCATCTGAGCTGTGTGTTCTAGCGTTCCGGAGAGTTTTGGGGTGAAACCTTTCTGGATGTTTTGTTCTATGTACTTGTTTTCTGCAAGAAATTGAAATGTTTTATTACGAAGGCATGATGTTAAAACTTTAAGCGGCCATTCCGCTTAAGTGTTATTGGGCGAAAATTTGCAGGTTCGTCTGTTTCCCCTTTCTTGTGTATTAATATTGTGCATGCTTTTTTCCATTCTGAAGGTACAACACCGGATGACCAGGCAGCGTGAATTATCTCAGTTAAGTGTGAACGTAAATAAGGACAGCGTTTAAAGCAGATTATAGATATCTGGTCAAGTGGACATGGAGCGCCAGACGGTTTCATTTTACGGATGACGTTAGTAATCTCTTGATAGGTCGGGGGGTCAAGATTAAATGGTGTTTGCGGTGAAGCAAACTTTGGAATCCAACTTGGGATGCTGAATGTTTTACTTGGGTTGATTTCGGAGAATGTTTTAGTGAAATAAGATGTGCATTGAGCCATGTTAAATGATGGAAGTGAGCTTGTGTTCTTTTTAAAAAATCTTTTGACATATCCCCAGAAATTTTTATTAATTAGGCTGTCATGATCAATTTCTCCTGGTTGATGGTTAACAGTATTACTTTGATGAGTATTAGATTTGAGAAGGTTGCGCAGTTGCTTGGCGACGAATTTAATCTCTAGAACATCTCCGTTTTGTGATTTTAATTTCTTTAAAGCTTTCTTCAAATCTTTGGCGGAGAATTTTTCATATTTCCTTTTTAATTGCACATCATTATTATTTTCGACATATCCAAAATTTTCACAAAAATAGTTGTACATGACTGTTGCCATGGTATTGATATTGTTATTTAAATCGTGCGGTGTGATTGGGTGGTTTAAAAAAGTTAATTTGAAAAATTCGTTGGCTGTTGACCATTGTAATGGCGATTTGGGTAGTTTAATTCCTTTCTTTAATACAGGAAAGTTTTCTTGGCGAATTAAAGACGGGATTTCAGGGTCGGTTTGCTCAACATTATCCTCATTCTGATGCTCGTTTAATGCGTCTGTCATTTGTTGTTGTTGCAGTTCGTCTTCAAGGTCATCAATGACTTTACAGCTTCGTTGGTGCATTTTAAGACCGCGAGCCCCTTTGCAGACTTTACCACAGCAACATTTAACAGCCTTGTACGATTTAACTGGCAGACACTCGTTTGCAGGCAATTCAATAGCTGGATTTTCATTTACGTTATTTCCTTGCTCGTAATCCACTTTACTTTTACAGCGCCATGAATGTCGACCCAATGATAAAAATTCTTTGCCACAAAATCCACATATTATGAGGGTAGCAAACAGTGCAAGTAAGCTTGCACGAATCATTATAGATTAAATGTAAATATAATAGCCAGAATACGATGTAATTTGTTAATTCAAGTAAAATTTTCTCGTTGAAACTAAGGACATGTACAGAGTGCGTCTAAACGCCACTGCTCAATGTCATAATAATAATAATAATAATAATAATAATAATAATAATAATAATAATAATAATAATAATAATAATAATAATAATCATCATAATAATCATAATGATAATGATAATAATAATAATAATAATAATAATAATAATAATAATAATAATAATAATAATAATAATAATAATAATAATAATAATTATTATTATTATTATAATAATAATAATAATAATAATAATAATAATAATAATGATAATGATAATGATAATGATAATGATAATGATAATGATAATGATAATGATAATGATAATGATAATGATAATGATAATGATAATGATAATGATAATGATAATGATAATGATAATAATAATGGAAACTTTATTAAATGTTTTTTCTTTTCTACATATACAATTATAAATCTCGCTTATTAAGGTAATTTACAATTGGCTACTTGAATCACAACTAATAATATATAATAACAACTAATGACTATATAATAAAACATGCAAATTTATATACAAATATTTCAAAAAGCTAATAATTCGGGATTTCCCCATTCCTTATTTCGGCAGCAGAAAATGTAATACGTAGTTCTGATAGCAATAGTCATCATTTTCCTTACGCAGTACATTTGGTGCTTGTTATCAAGACCAACCTTATCTAGCATATCTAAAAAAGTAGAACACTCATTCGCAAAAACACCTAGGCAGCTCATGGAGAGATTTATAAATTTTACATCATTAAAATGTTCACTTTGCTGTTTTACTAGTTCACTATATTTATCTTCTTTCCGTTTGACGTTGTTTTGGAGGTTTGATTCAAAAGCAACAGTAAGTTCGAGAACATAAAGACGGCCGTTTGAACAATGCAATAGCAAATCTGGACGATACGTGTCACCAGTTAGGATAGATGGGCTTTTGAATCCAGGCAGATCGACAAAGAGGTTTGAACCGTTAACAGTTTGTAAGGTATTTGCAAGAAAGTTAAGAATTGAATTGTGCCTCCATGTAAAGCGTTCAAGATACGATTGACAACCAGCAACAACGTGTAGTAGTGTTTCTGGGCTCAGACAAAAGGAGCATTCTGGACTTGAAGATATTCCCCATCTGTGAAGGTTTTTGCGTGTCGGAGTAGAATTGTTCACATAACGTATAGTAAAGTTATAAATGTTTTTTGGCAGTTTTGATTGAGCAGTTGACCACACCTTGTTAAGCTTTGATAAGGAGAACTTTGTAACGTTAGAGAAAAAGGATCCCTGACAAGTCAAGTGGTTTTGAAGTCTATCTTCATGCCCAGAACGGAAATCTTTCAGAACTTCTTTAGTAGAGTTATAGACGTCGTATTGAATATTAGTATGATTATTAGTGGATTTCCACAGTTCGTTAATTGCTTCATTTGGAGAATATTTTAAGGCTTTGCGTAGAGCAGCTTGGCATTGAATAAATTTTACTGATGGAGGATAGATACTTTGACCAAATTTGTTACGTGTTAGATACATAGTACTTAGTGTTCCTGATATTGGTATTTCAAGCCATTCACGGATGTATTGGTTGATTACAGAATCAATATTTTCAGAAATCCAAGTTTTGGACAGTGTAGCAACGGTGAAATGCCAGGATAATTTGGATAAGACGTAGCGACTATACAGGAGAAGTTTATTTTTTGGGTGAAGTGGTTTTGAGTCAATGTCAGACATTAGTTCATCAACGAGAGTAGTCAGCTCAGTCTTATGATTTTGATTCGACATGTCAAAATCAAAGTAGCGTCCTAAGTATTGAAATGATTCTCCAATGTTGATTGCTGGTAAAAGATTTTGGTTGATAAGGAGTTTCGGCAAGTATTGTACTGACTTTGTAATGGCTTTCTTGATGCCAAAAGTGCTACATTTATCAACCCGGATTAACATATTCGACCATTGGCACCAGATGGAAAAAACGATTTAAAAGATGCTGGTTTTCTGACTCTTGACCAGTAATTACAGCAGCATCATCAGCAAACTGGAACCAGTGAATTGGATTTAATAGTTTGAAAGAAAAACCAAATTGACGGTACTTGTCAGCTTTAATATGTTGAATAAACGTGTTAAAGCACATATTGAACAGAAGAGGACTCAGACAATCTCCTTGCAATACGCCACGGCCAACAGATATAAAAGGAGTGCGGAATTCAGATGTAATTATCGAAGTCTTAAAATCTGTGTATAAACTTTTTATAACAAAATTAATGTGGTCAGGGATATGGTGGTAATCAAGTACGGATTGAATTAGGTTGTGGTGGACTTCGCCAAAAGCGTTTTTGAGGTCAAGTAGCGTGATGACAAGAGAGCGTTGATTGATCCGGGCTTTATTAATAATGTGGGCCATTTGCGCAGTATGTTCTAAAGTGCCAGACAAATTAGGTGTGAAGCCTTATAATAATAATAATAATAATAATAATAATAATAATAATAATAATAATAATAATAATAATAATAATAATAATAATAATAATAATAATAGTAATAGTAATAGTAATAGTAATAGTAATAGTAATAGTAATAGTAATAGTAATAGTAATAGTAATAGTAATAGTAATAGTAATAGTAATAGTAATAGTAATAGTAATAGTAATAGTAATAGTAATAGTAATAGTAATAGTAATAGTAATAGTAATAGTAATAGTAATAGTAATAGTAATAGTAATAGTAATAGTAATAGTAATAGTAATAGTAATAGTAATAGTAATAGTAATAGTAATAGTAATAGTAATAGTAATAGTAATAGTAATAGTAATAGTAATAGTAATAGTAATAGTAATAGTAATAGTAATAGTAATAGTAATAGTAATAGTAATAGTAATAGTAATAGTAATAGTAATAGTAATAGTAATAGTAATAGTAATAGTAATAGTAATAGTAATAGTAATAGTAATAGTAATAGTAATAGTAATAGTAATAGTAATAGTAATAGTAATAGTAATAGTAATAGTAATAGTAATAGTAATAGTAATAGTAATAGTAATAGTAATAGTAATAGTAATAGTAATAGTAATAGTAATAGTAATAGTAATAGTAATAGTAATAGTAATAGTAATAGTAATAGTAATAGTAATAGTAATAGTAATAGTAATAGTAATAGTAATAGTAATAGTAATAGTAATAGTAATAGTAATAGTAGTAGTAGTTGTACATTTATAGAGCGCATATTAGCATAAAAATGTTCATATGCGCTTTTTACAAAATCTATTTAACAACAGAATGTTAATTAAGAGCTCTACTGTAAAAATAAGTCTTTAGTTGTTTTTAAAAAATAGTAAAAGAGCTAATGTTTCTAACGGGCAGAGAGTTCCATTATTTTGGAGCAGCATATGTGAAAGTTCTTGCACCAATTGTTGGACGGAGTTTACTTGAAGGTACAGCCAGAAGGAGTTCGTTACTGGAACGGAGGTTGTAGATAGACTGTTCCTTAATAGTAATCAAGTCAGATAAATAGACCGGAGCAAGTCCATGAATGGCCTTGAAAGTAAGAATGAGAATCTTAAAAAGTATTCTAAACCTGATGGGCAGCCAATGCAGATCAGCAAGGACAGAAGTCATATTGGTAAAACGCGGAATTTGCGAAACTAAGCGAGCAGCAGCATTCTGTATACGTTGCAGTTTAGCTATTTGATATGCCGGAAGGCCATAATATAAACTATTACAATAATCTACACGACTTGTGATGAAAGCATCGATAAGTGTGGCACAAGATTCTTTTGTTAAAAACTTCCTTATTTTCCTAATATTTTATAAATAATAAAATGAAGATTTACTTATCTTCTTAATTTGGGCATCTACGGATAATCTAGAGTCAAAAATAGCGCCAAGATTCGCAACTGAAGAGGAGGGCGTAATGGTAGAATTAGCCACGACGAGTTGTTGGGCTGACTACTTTGAAAGTTGTTGCCGTGTACCAATGATCATGAATTCGGTTTTGTTGTCATTCATTTTTAGCTTACTTTTCGTCATCCATTCCTGAATATCATTAATTCAGGCTTGCATAGCATCAACTGCTTCAGACTTGGTGGTGATACATCCAGGCTTGAAAGAGAGATATAGCTGTGTATCATCTGCATATGCGTGTGCTTGTGGTAGATGTTTATTCACGACACGAAAGAGGTCACTAGCATAAATGATGAAGAGCAACGGTCCAAGACAGGAACCCTGCGGCAGGCCACAAGTAAGATCAAATTTCCGCGACATGCCATATTTAACAGAGACACGCTGACTGCGGCCAGACAGATACTCAGCAAACCATGACAGGGCAGAACCAGAAATATGAAGATTAGACTTAAGGAGGCCTAGTAGTAAGCTATGGTCAACTGTATCAAATGCTGTACTCAGATCTAAAAACACCAACAATATAACATTTTGCTGATTCATATCAAGGATAATGTCATTGAACACTTTCAGCAGTGCTGTTTCCGTGCTGTGATCTTTACGGTATGATGACTGCAGTGGTGGATATAACTTATTTGTGGTCATATGTTGGTGGAGTTGATTGAATGCTGCTTTTTCTGTAAGTTTGGAAACATAGGCGAGATTCCTAACAGGGCGGAGATTAGGAAAAGAACTATCCAAATTAGTTTTCTTCAGACGAGGTTGTACGATAGCTTATTTCCAAGCATCTGGGAACTGGCTTTGCTGGTGCGACATATTAATCATAGATGTAATTACTGGTACAATTGTATCTTTACAACGAATCAGCAATGTCGTAGGCATAGGATCCAGCAGCATGCATGACTTATTTGCTGACGAAGAGAGCAAACTAAGAACGTCCTCTTCAGTCAGGAGCTCAAAACGCGTAAACTCTTCAACTACGTTGTCGAAAACAGCAACAATATTTGTCTCCGGTCCATGGTAAGTATTAATATGGGTGTTGAGTTCATTACGAATCTTTACGATTTTCTGTATGAAAAAATCCCCAATATCATTTGCGAGTAAGTCATTATCTTGATAGTCAGGAAATGACAGTCGCTGGTCGGTAAACAGGAGACGCTTGGTTGCTTGAAATAACTTGCGGGTATCATGAGAGTGTTCGTTGATAAGATTACTGTAAAAATTATGTTTGGCTTCGTTCATCAAAAAACTGGTGTAGTTTTTAGCAGCTTTTAGTAGTAGTAGATCTTGGGGTAATTTAGTCCACCTCCATTTCTTTTCTGCCTTACGCCTTGATCTTTTAGCGTCGTTGATCTCGTCGGAGTACCAAGGAACTCGAGGACGAATAACCATAGTCTTCTTCTTTAAAGGGGCGTGGATATCAAGTAGGTCAGAAAGAACAGAATTATAACAAGCAGCAAGCTCATAAAGGTCTGTAATAGTGGAATTGCACAGTTTCGACGACGCAAGGTCGGAGGAGAGCGCATTGATATCAACAGATTTAAGTTTCCTAAAAGAAAGGGTTTGGATTGAAATTGGTGGCCGAGGTGCATTGACGTGACAGAGAACAGCGATGTGATCCGAGAAGAGTTGATCAACGTAAGGGATCTCTGTTAATATAGAATCACAAGTATCGAGTTATTATCAGGTCGAGTGTGTGACCATGAGTGTGTGTATCCACTTTCACATGCTGTTCTAGTCCAAGCAAGTCAAGCAGGTCTTGAAATTTCACGGCGTCCATATCTGATGGATCATCCACGTGTATGTTAAAGTCACCTGTTATCATAATGGGCTCCCTGCATAAAATTGTAGATTCCAGATAAGCTGCGAAGTCATTAAAAAATGCAGCAACAGTGACAGGATAGGCAGTGGAGTAAGGCAATGAGTTTAAAGTGAAATGATCTAGACGTGACATCCAATTCCAAATATTCAAAAGAACGATATTCGATCACAGAGGCAACTTTACTGGCTACTATAGTATTCTTAACCAGTACCGCATATATCGAATTAGTGTTTGAACTATATATATAAATATAAAATATAGAATACATACCACTACGACAAAGGCTTTAAAGCTATTGAAAAAGCTTTTTCTGTTTTCCATATTCGAAAGTCCCAAACACGATCGTCACACTATTATGCTGTCACGTCGGGGAAAAAAGGAAAAAGCAACGAAGCTTCTCCAAATGCAGACAAACCTTTTTCACAAGCCAACACTCGTTGTGTTATGTCTTTCAAAAAACCTACAGATCGCTTATCACAAGCGTTTTTGGCTTTACACTCGAACGATGCACTTTCAGTATCCAGTATTTTTAAACCAACGTTCCAAGCGAACAGCCATGCATAGACGAGCAAGCGACGAGGAAGAACGATAAAGAATCTTTATTAACGAACTAAGCATTCACAACACACAGACAGGATTTTAGCTATTCTTCGTGACTGGATTGGTTAAAGTTTTGACTGTTTTGCCGTTCACAAAAAGGATTACAAGCTTGGTGTCAGCCCAGGCTTGTTGCCTTATTAAACTGTCAAACACTCAAACTGACCATGAACTGACGAACTTTAGACTTTAATAATATCACGTGGATATCATGTTTTTGATTACGCTACTTCCTATTGCGCAACATAATTATGATAAAAAAATAAATATGTTATTTACCGGTTTTGGTCGGTCCGCACTGGGAAATATTTCCCCTCGGTCTCAAAAACAACCCTCGGCCTCCGGCCTCGGGCAGCTTTTGAGACCTCGGGCAAATATTTCCCAGTACGGACCTCCAAACCGGTTATAAACAAAAACGCCCTGCTAAAATCTGATTGTTCGAAGAAATTTAGTTCTCGAATTGTATATCGAAATAAACCGAAACGTACGAAGGACAATCCTATATCGAAATTATAACAGGGGGAGTAGACTAAGTCGTAAAATATTGAAAACTGGAAGGGGTCATTGACTCGTCTGCTTATTTGGTGTCAGCATTATTGCAATTGGAGATTTATTCCGATTACAACCTGTATTTGATGGTTATATCTTTAATGATATTAAAACTCTGAATATAGCATACTTGTACCTAATTTGTGGGAGAAATACTTCAGAATGTTTGAACTTGATGAAATTATGAGGCAAAGAGAAAGCAAGATTTTTGCTGAAATCTTTAACAGATTAAGTACTGAGAATGATATTTTAAAAATCAAAGAAAGATTTGTTGAGGAGAAAGATTGTCCCAGGCAGGCTCCTCGATTGTTTATATAGAACTCCATGGTTGACGAGTATAATGAAAATGCTTATCTAGCATCAGAAGGAAACAGATATACTATCAATGCACAAGATAATGTGATCGGAGCTAATTCTGCTGAACCAAGGGACAAAATATTGAGATGTTAAGCTGAAAAGTACGAAACAGTTGGCAACAAACCTGCGCATTGCTGAGGGTGCATAAAAGATCAGAAATTGCTTTAAACGTAAGAACTGACGATGGTCTTACAAACGGTGCAATGTGAAGTTAGTTCAGCTTCATCAACCAAAGAAGCCATCTCGCATAATTTGGGTAGAATTTGACTATGAAGATGTTGGCAGAAAAAACAGATATGAAAATAGGCGATTTTACGTGCAAGGTATCGAAAATACGTGGACTCCAATTAAACCTGTCACAACACAATTTTCTGTCGGTAGAAATAAGGATGCTAACGTAGTAAGAAAGCAATTTCCATTGCGTCCAGCAACTGCTAAAACTGTACATAGATCACAGGGCGATACTCCGTCTCAGATTGTTGTAAACCTCAATACGAGGAGAGCCATTCCTCATATACATTACGTAGCACTGAGCAGAGTTACTACAATACAAGGATTGTATATTACTGACCTGTGTGAAAATAAAATCGCTGTTGATCCTCGAGTGGTTTAAAAAATGCAAGAGCTGAGAACAGAGAGATGCTTGAAGCTTTGTTTTACTCCTCTTTACGAAATAAATAAATCTGAATTAGGTTTGTCATTTAAATGCTCGATCACTACACAAACAAATCGAAGATGTTAGAAAATATTTTAATTATTGCAACAGTGATATAGCAATATTTACAGAAACACGATTCAGTCCATTCGATGACGATGAAATGTACAATCTTAATGGTTTTCAACTATTTAGAAATGACGCCATATTTAATCAACATGATAATAGGCGACCATACGGTGGTACAGCGGTTTACAGCAATATACCATGTGTTGACTGATTTCCTTACTGTCACAATATTCATGGTATTGAATTCACTATTATAAAAGTCACCAGCCAACAAGATTTGACAATAATAGCAGTATACCGCTCACCTAAAGTTCCTGTGAGATACTTATGTTCTGCATTGGTTGATATTATTGCTAAGGAACATTTACTGCAAAATATCATAATTGGAGATTTCAATGTAAATTGGATGGATGATACTCAGAGACAACCACTTTACAATGACATGGTTAAAGACAATTGCTACAGGTAATTAGTATCAAGCTATACAACTGACAATCAAACCCTTATTGATCACTTATTTACAAATATAACTAATATGGAGATAAATTCAGGTGTTTTAGAAACATATCTCAGTGATCACAAAGCCATCTGGGCTTCATGCAACATAAAATAGGTTTTTTAATAATTAAAAGTTTTGAAATGATTGAGAAGAAAGGTGAAATTACACCTTAAGAATGCAAACTGGGAAAATAGTTTCCCAGCCAACTAAGTTATTTTTATGGTTGAAAAAGATGATGTATCTACATGTACTGTAGTTGCAATAAATCAAATATTAAATAAAATATATGTATGCATAATATTATACATTTGTAATAATTACCAGTGATAAAATACTTTTAGGTTGAAACATATATTTATAATCTGTTCTGAGATTATTACTTTGGTAATTTTGCCAAACCATATGTGTAAACAATTCAAAGAACTTCAATTGATGTTAACATATATACATTAAAGGAAATATACATGTAGATATATATTTCCACAGTATGTTTTAGACAATGTGTCCTTCTTCAGCTCAGTTAAAGAAAATATAACAGGTTTGCACATTCAATTGTTTAGTGTCTTTAATTTTCTTTCTTTCTTTTCAGATCAGAATGTGTATTAATTTAGGGTTTTTTCTGTCTCTTTTTTTAGGATAGGTTAAAATTCTGTACGATTATAAATACCAGGACTAATACATGAAACCAATGGCAACATTTTGAGGATGTATATCATTTTGTGAATATAGGACCAGTAGTGCTGTATGGATATTAATCTGTTAAAAGCATTACCATTACGATTATGGACAATCTTTGCTAGCCTGCAGTATGAAATGTCCACAGTGGTAATTTCAAACTAAGCCAAAGACTGCAACTGCAACACATCAGTGGTACTTTTCACTAATAGCAGAATTGATGGATTTTGCATATATGGAACAGCTTGAATTATCAAACAAGTATTTTCGTCAACTTTTGAAAGACAAATCAAGTCAACACAAGTTGTTATCAATGTACAACTATTAAAGAATCCACAATTAATGCTTGATCTACATATACTTATTGAAACAGTTAAATATCATCATATACAGTTTGGTGTGAGCATTTGCATAGAATTTGTATGGAATCTATTTAAGAATAGCTTGAACAACTACCCTTCATGTGATTTTGTCATCTGAAAGTGAAAATTGCACCTGAATTTATTTAAATGTTCAATCAAGAAATCACTTGCCAATCATTGTTGAAGAATGACAAGTATACTTTTTATCATGTACTGTGGCATCATCTTAAGTTTAGTTAGGCTAAAATGCATGCAGCATATGCATAATGGAACCCTACAGTTAAATCAGGCCGACAGTGCATATAATAATATACAGTGTAAAGCATAGTTTATACACTTTCATTCAACTTTAGTACAATGATTAATTTCTTATTGATAATCAGTTGAACATTGCCATTGAAAAGTAAACTTTATATTACTTTTTTCTGTTAATTACCTTGCCCTAGACAGCATGTAACATATTATGACAGTATTATTTACATATGTACAGTATATAGTAGCAAAATTTTAGCTGTATCCTAAACTCATCATATATCAACAAACATTCTGTAAAATTATTGTGTGTTTTATCAAATTAAATTGGCCATTTCCTGTTTTACTACATTGTTTGCTCCAATGTTAACTTATCTTAAAATATTAATTACACTGCCAGTCTATTTGATGATTATCTTCACCAAAAGGCCTATTAAATCTGATTAATCCGATTCAATTTTCCTTCCAGTGCACGTGATGTGGAATTACTCACTATGGTTGTGAGTTATGTGTTTGGAAATTATATCTCGCAACTAAGTAGTTGTTATTAAACCATATGCATCACAAGGGAAATTGGGTCATGTGAGTAGTCTTCAACGTAGACCCATGTACGCATTACATGCCTATTTTTTCCCGACTGTCAGAAACCCAGTACAACGCATACAGCAGGTGACGTTATATTATCCAATAGGACAATGGTAAAACGCAACGTACCACGTGACTTTCACGTAATCCTCGCAATCGATGCAAGCAACCTCGTACCCAGGGTCTTATCTTCGCTCCCCCGCCCACCGCTGCGAAAAGACCCTGGTTGCGGCTGGTCACGTTCTGCCTAAAAATGGGGGGAGGGGTAATTAACGATTCAAAAAACACACAAGGAGGAGTGACCAAGGCACAGTTACAACCGCTTCACATGTCTGGCGTCGTTGTCTGGCGCAAAATATTTGTTACAATGAAAACAACAAAAAAACATACGTACTCGATGATGACAAAACTATATGGCTTTCTTCTTTGGTGTATGTCGACGAAAAACTGAAGATCACGTTGAATCCAAAAGTTAAAGAAACGCTGAAGAAGATATGCCAATCGACTATTATGCACCGTGGAATACATTCGGCTTCATCGTAGTGTTGGCGATGTGAACTACCTTAAGCATTTGTACAGCAAGGCAAATTTTGAACTGCTTTATTCGGCCGAAATGCGTTACGGCAAATGACTTCCTTGCAACGAGTGCTCTTTCTTGTTTAATCTGAAGGCCATGTGAAAGAAGATTGCAAAATTTCACAAAGTTCAAGACGTTGATTAGCAAGAGCCAAACCGCTTTAATTTCTCTCACACTAAAAAATGCATTCACATTTCAGCCTCTGCCCCGATAACCGCGGCGAAAAGTGCCGAAAGAATCGATTCAGGAAAGATTGCAACTATATACAACACCAAGCCGACTATCCTTTGATCACGCGCATTTGTCATCAACAGAAACTCATGTAAATGCAGTTGTTGAATCGTGTCTTTCATTCTTTTTATTAAACTTATAGTTCGCCTAAATCTAATATCAGATTTTAGAATATGAGTATTAAAACTGGACTTGTGTGTAGCATTGTCATTGAGTGTGCAAATTTGTTTATGCGGCACGTGACCAACAACAACCAGGGTCTTTCACAGCAGTGGGCGAAGGCGGGGGAGCGGAGATAAGACCCTGGGTACGAGGTTGGATGACATGATGCCTTATCAGGCAGACAACAGCAGGGAATTTTGTCTGCGCATGCGCTCGTGGAGATTGCGAGATAGTCGCGTGAGTTGTCCCCAGGACTTCAAACACATAAACAAAGATGGCGGTAAAATTTCCCCTCCACTACCCTTATTTGTCTTACTTCCCCCAGAAAAAGGTGTATAGTTTGTAAAACGGCTTGTGAAAGGACACTGGAAACATTCAGAAGCAGCCTCCCACAACGTGAAGAAATAGAAAGATATTTTATTGAAGCGTACAATATTAAATTGGGTGACAACGACTTGAGTACGTTGTGGTCAACATGCCGTGGCTTCAAATGCACGCAGTTTAATTGAGCTCAAAGCCCCATTTCTACAATTTTTAGAACAAAAAAGTGTCGTTAAAATTTAAGAAAATCAACTAAAGACTGACAATCGGTAAAAAAGATTTTGAGGCAATAGGGCAGATTTTGCAGAAATTGACAATATTTGCATGTCGTCGCCGCAATGAAATTAGTAGGCATGTCAAACTTTATTGTAAAATCTGAGTGAGACAAAAAAACTGATTATATATTTCTATGTACGAACGGAATTATACATAAATTTAGCACAACGTTGTGGCAGTTAAGAGATCTTGCTCGACATAAGACAGAATCTGAGTACGTTTTAAAGACAGCACTAACTAGTAAACAAGTCGTCAGATGAAAGGAATAAATTCATAATTTACCCACTTTCCCCAATTTTCCCATTACGAAATACCTCTCAGATATCAAAAGCAGTAATGGAATAAAATGAAACCTGCATTTAAATTTTGGGGAAGAAGGCAGATTTTGAGTTATAGTCGATCGAACATTCGCTATCAATTTAACTCCAGTGCGGCTTCTTCGTACCGTCACTTCATCTTCGATATTTATAAACCTTCCTGGCTAAATGTCTTCTTTCACCTATCAGAAGAACGTCAGTGTCTCCACTAATTGGACAACATAGTTTAAACCTCTGGTTGACCGACAGATTGTTAGTAAATCTTGAAGATATCTTGGTCGTCATACCTTCTCCACATTTTCGAAATTTCGCCACAGACGATCACAAAACACGATGAGCCCGCGATATTTTTTAACAGCGCAGACAAAATTCCCTGCTGCTCAGGCAGACACAAAAATCTGACCGCGAAATTCTCCGTATATGGAAGAAATGCTTGATTGCGCATTAAAAATAAGGATTTTATGTTGTTTTTTGTTTGTTTTTTTCATAATTCGGTACGGGTGCAATTAAGGATTTTATTCATTCATACATGTGTATACCATTGTTAGCGGTATGGTGTGTTTTCTTTTTAAACATCTAATTGTAACCCGCTTGTGGAAGAATGCAGTTTCTGAGTGCCCTCTTGTTGTGTAGTGCTATTAATGCCCAAATCAAACGAGTGATTGCCAAATCGACGAAGCGCGAAACCGTAGTTTTCACGAATGCGCCGTAATAGTTATAAGCAAAGCTGCAATGGGTAGTGTAGTTTGTAATATATATATTTTTTTTTTTTTAATATTGCTATGTAGAGCCAAAATATCTTCCATATCACACATTTGATAATCCCGAAGCAAACATCAACTTCGGATTCGTGTACCACGTTAAACGAAGAAGAAATATTTTTGTACCAAGATTCTGACGAGTTGATCACCCTTGGTTGGATTCATGTAAGTGAAGAAGTCTGGTATTAACATTTCTTATCCTAGATCTCCAACTTCTCAATAGCATCTATAGTGGAAGGGGGACGCCAAACCATGCACGAACCATTACTTTTAAAATATATATGGTATAAGTATATGGTTTAATTAATTGTCACGAGTGTGAACATTGATTAACCATTTTATCCCATGGCTCTCTTGCGGTGAAATAATTTTCTTATTGATTTAAATTACCGGGAAAGAAATAAGAGTTAGAAAAGAAAATACTCATTAGTATGCGATAAGAAATCAAAACGGTGGGATAACTAGTTATCCGAGTGGGATAACTCCCACTATAAATACACAAGGAATTATAGGAAATTGCGCGCGCTGATTGGTCGGACTACTCCCGATAATCACCTACAGCGTTTATTCAAAATGGCCGCCAGCCGATTTGTCAATGTGACAGAAGATAAAATTAACAATTTTGAAGAAAATGTTGTTCCTAAAAGTACAAAAATATGTATTTATATTGAAACAATTATTCGCCTCAGGCTCAGTGAATATCGGTGAATAATAACCTCGACCTTGTCTACTCACCGATATTCAGCTCGCCTTCGGCGAATAATTGTTAAATATACCTTATTCGTTTTTACAGATCCTACCTCCGTTGACCTCAGACCGTGATTGGTTAGAACTAAACATACCCGGTTTGACGTCAACGGAGGTGACAACCCGTAACCCGCAAACCCGTATTCCCGCAAACATGATATTACAAAGGAATGGCATAAAAAGAGGTGTATTAGCTGTTAGTTTATTCATGCATAAATTATCTTTGATGTGGTCATGTGCCGCAGTTAATATACAGGTTAGTTACCTTGCATATTAAATTACCTACTATATCGCTTTAAAACGACGTCTAGAATACTATTTTTTCGTAAATAACCACAAATATCGTCTGTATCATGAATAAACTAAATCAGTTAATTACCTCGAAGTCCGTAACTAAGGTAAAGTTAGTTACCTCCTTCTCGGTAATTAACTCTTATTTAAACGTCCCGCTCGATTTGGGTCATTTAGTAAATGCCCTTCATCGAGCGGGACGTTTAATAGCTCATACACCTCTTTATGTATTAACCTTTTCGTCCTGGCAAAGCGGGCTGACAAACTCCTACGCGAGTTCGTTTACTTGTGTGAATTAATAAGGCTGAAAGGAAAACTGTAATGTCACAACTGTTTGCCAGTTTTGTTAACGTAGCGAAAACTTAATTAATTAATTAATTAGTCTTCATGAAGAGCCTTTCGCGGGTTAGCTAAGACAATAACAATCTTTTTATTAACGATAAGTACAAAAAATTGCATCGTCATAAATAACTGCAAAACTGCAGTAGTTAATTATGAAGATTTTTTGTTTTTTCATATAGTTTCGTTAGCATTTTCAAAACATATTAAACTTTCCACGCATTTATTATCCAAACCTTATTTGTCTTTCAAACCATATTTGTATCCAATCGTTGCTGTGTTAAAGATTTGTATTCTGGTATTTGATAGCCTAAAAGACGTGTTGTTAGCATTTCTTCGAACCGATATGCTACTGGTACTTCACGATGTTCGAGATACTGCTCAAATTTTTATCGCTCCTGAAGTGTCAGTTTTATTAACCGCGGATCAATTTCAAAGCAATCACGAAGTGAATTCTCATGTACCACGTGATAAACATCCAATTGTTAACTCGTAAACAACTTATCACGTGGTGCATAAGAATACACCCCGTGGTTGCTTTGACATTGATCTGCGGTTAACGAAACTGTCGCTTCGGAAGCGATGAAAACGTCGTCTATGTCTCGCTCTACTGATTTGAGTAGTATGTCTTTCATGTCTCTCCACATGCGTGGAGACTTTGATTAGCATCATCACTTTTGAATGGCGGAATGGCAGAGCTAGGATATTTAAACGTATAGGCCTTAAGGGATATCTCAGAACCTATTCTTAGATCGCTACACGTGTTTTCCCATTCAGTTCGTTTAACCGGGTCAGCCGAATCCATGTATCACCCCCTATACCTGTTCTGTAAGTTTTGCCACATATAATTTGTTAGTTGTTTGGGTTTTCTTGCTTTGTTTTTTGCGAGTGTTTTTTCTATTTTCATTCCGAAATTTTTTCCCCGCGCCTTTTTCCATGCTTTGTCCAGAAATAGAGCACGTACAAGAACCAAACAGAAACGTTGTGTTAAATGTGTTATAATCATATATACAATCATAGTATTTCTTTTCCTTTTGTTGTTAACCTTGCGCTCACGAGTTTCAGTAACTGTCGTGGGTCGTGGGTAAAAAGTCGTGGGTCGGATAATATACTAATATATTGGCAATGGCAATGGTAATGGTAATGGTAATGGTAGTGGTAATGGTAATGGTAATATTAATGGTAATGGTAATGGTGATGTAATGTAATGTAATGTGATATAAAATTGTGAATGAAAGTGTAAGCCTATCAAACGGTTTGAAAACTCGCCGTCCTTTGCGTTGACTGTGATATCCGACCTGTTCTGGCTAGGACGTTCGAATATTGAACCTGCTCGACAGAAGTTAAACTGACCATGGCTTATGTTTGTTTCATTCATTTAATAGCTTGGCCAGGTTTATGCGCATCACGCTGTGAGCCTTGCAAACATCTGTCATTAGTGCCGGAGGCCGAAGGCTTCAACGGAGTGGGTACATTTGAATCATTTTGATTTTTGATGCTTTATTACCGCATGTCATTCAAATGTATAATTGAACAAGGCGCTTGCTCAGGCGTTCACTCGGGCTACTGATTTCTGAAAGCTTGGCCTAGCCTATGCGTACTCTAGGAAGACTATATGGCAATGCATAATTGCATATAGATTTTGGCAGTCGAATCTATGGTCTTTATTAAATATATGAACTGCAGCGGTGCAGGAAGCGCCACAGGTTCGCTTATGTAGTATTAAATATAAACAACAAGGGCGTTTTTCCGAAATGAAAAAAACGTATTAAATATATTTACAGGGTGTCACCTAGCCCAAAAAAACTGCGTTAAACGCGGTTTTTGCCAATCACCGTTAGGTTGGAATTTCCCAATTTGGATCTGCCAAAAAATTATATTATAACATGAATGTTATAATATTTTTACATAACTTCTTTCCTTAATAATAACTAACTACCATTCATATAACTATCTTTCATTTGGTAATAAGATAGGGAAAAAAGATGCAGAGTGAGACATGATCTTCGCGTTTCCCAGTTGTGGTATTGCCATCTTTATTATAATTATTTTGTATAATTATATTTATATTATATAATTAGTTTAGATGCATAGTCCCTCCGCCGCGAGTCAAATGCACGATTGCTCAATTTCCCTCGGGTAAAGATTGGGAACTAGTTTCGGACTTGCCATCACATTGTTTCTCGACTCACTAGGCACTATCTCGAAGCAGCAGTGTAAATCTCTCTTACCGTGGGAAACAGGCACGGATTCAAGTTATATTTTATGCTTAACTTGCTTAAATATGTATAGAATAACTTCCGGTATTGAAATGTATATAAGAGCCTGTAAATAATAAAGTTCATTCTCTCTTACTCTTAAAACTTGTCTAAAGTGTATTACGTGGTGGCAGCGTAAAGAAAAGTATGGGTGGATTTGTGAAACCAAGTCATCTGTCGTTCGACGATAACGTGGCAAAAAACTGGCGGCGGTTCAAACAGAAGTTTGAGATATGTGTCTTTGCATCACGGTATGACAAGAAGGCAAACAAAGAGAAATGCTGTATGCTTTTGAATCTCGCTGTCGAGCAAGCTATCGAAGTATTCAATATGTTTAGCTTCGAAGATGGAGAAGGCGATGATCCTCAAGTTTTGATGGATAAATTTGAAGCGTACTGTAACCCAAAGAGAAATGTAACGTATGAACACGTGAGATCGTATCGTAGTGGGGATACGAGACGATGCAGTCAGAAGTAGATTACTTCGCGAGACGACTTGGACTTGCAGAAGACGATAAACATTTGTAGAGCGGCAGAACACTCGAAGAGTCATATGGATGCCATTAAGAACGAAACACTTAAGAGTGTTCAGGGGATCAAAACAAAGGCCAACGAAACGAAGTCTGGACGAACGACAAGTGCAAAATATACACAATTTAACAGAGCTAAAGTTAAAATAGACTGTAAATACTGTGTTTTTTCGCGCGAGAAAAACAAAGCGAAGTGTCCAGCGTTCGGAAAAACGCGCAGGCTGTGTAGTAGTAAGAATCATGCCAAAGTATGCAAAAGTGTTCAAGCACATGCAGTGGAAACAGAAGCACTATAACCTATTTCCTAAAGAAGAATTCAGCATGGTATTGGAACCGTGAACACCAAGTAGCGTTTCATGTGTTGAACAAAGAATGTAGCAGGCAGCCAACCTTAAAGTATTTTGATGTCTCCAAGCCAGTCAAGATTTCAGCCAACAGCAGCTAGTCCGGTCTAGGAGCTGCATGTCTTCAGGAAGACCAACCAGTGACATATGCTTCAAGAGCCTTGACCGACGCACAACAGAGGTATACTCAGATAGAAAAAGAACTTTGGGCTATCGTGTTTGCATGCAAAATAGCTCCATCAGTATATCTTTGGCAAGAGTGTTGGGGTCGAGACGGATCAAAAGCCATCCCTCACCGAACTGACAGATATGTTACAGATATATGTAACAGCACTGCAAAATATATGTGACATATCTGCATAAAACTATCTGTTGCATTTACGTAACATATAGGTATTTGGCCCAGAAACATATCTGTCACAGATATGTGACAGGTATCTGTCACATATCTGCGACAGATATCTGTCACACATCTGCGGCAGGTATATCTGTCACAGATATGTGACAGATACTGTTTAAGAGCTGGTAATTATTCAGAACTGTCACATATCTGCTGAGTATGCTTATACATAGGTAGGAAAGATTTGGATATTTGTACCCAATTAACCCACATCCTACATATCCATTGATCAAAAATAAAATTTGATAGAGTAACACAAACCAAAACCATTTATGTATACGAACATATTTATTGGCTAATTACAACTACATTCTCCAATACTAATTACAACTACATTCTTAATTACAACTAATTACAACTACAATGAAAATAATCACTAAAATTAGAATAAAGAACTATCTAACATATTACTGCTGTTTTCAGGTGACCGCGCCGTGCGCCGAATTTTGATCGTTGTTTGCATTGTCTCAACTCCTACTTGACACGGCCCAAAGTATGAGTTCACACAGGGTCAAGACCGGATCCCAGACAGCAAGTTCTGGGATAATCATTATGAAACTTAGCAAACGTGGAAGGAGATATTACTAGTGGAAAAGCTTTGTCCATTGATTTTACAGTAAAAGAGCTATTGTCGACAAGCATTTTAAATAACCTTGAACTTGTACTTGACCCTATGTGAACTCGTACTTTGGGCCGTGTATAAAGCCAAAGATATAATCAACATTTTCGATCGACAACAAGGATGCTGTAAAAATCTGTTCACTTCGACGAAGTGAAGAAAACTATTCGTGCCTTGCTCATTTCAGTACCCGGCCAGAGGTTTGAGCGTATAAGAACAAAACAAACTCAACAGCAACTGCTGTAATCATACTGCAGGTCACTGCAGGATTCCAAACTTCAAAATTTAAAAGTTGGCTCACTATGTTAGAGATCTGTTTTTTAATGACACGTTAAGGAACCTGAAAACTGTACCCATTTTTAAGAACTTTAATTTTAATTCTAACCACTGGTGTCCATTCTGAAGGGGACCTTTGTGTTTGTGATAACTGCATGTTTTGTATTGCAATTGACAACAAATCCACATCAACTATTGAATCTATTTGTTATCTAAAATTGTGAAGCAAAAAGCAAAAAAATATTATATGGAATTCTTACATATATATCTGCCAACTAACTGCGAACAATACAGATATGTTACAGATATGTTGACATATCTGCCAACTAACTGTAAAATATCTTGCATGTTTCCTACAGATATTTTGCAGATATACCAAAACACAAGACAGATATCATACAGTACTGTGACAGATATGTGACAGATACTTACAGATATTTGACATATATGTTGGTTTGGTGAGGGATTGGTCAATATTTTCAAGAAGCCCTTGAACGATTATCCCATGAGATTACAGCGACTGATGCTTCAGTTGCAACAGTGCGACCTACACGTCGAGTACAAGAAGGGATCAGAATTGCACGTAGCTGATGCTTTGAGCCGGGCCTACCAAGAAATAGAGCCAGAGGACACCCTCGAAGAAGAGTTCGAAATTCACGTGGTATTGCCTATATCTGCCAACAGATTGAAGCATGCAGTTACAAGTATAGAAACACAGAATGATCCAGTCATACAGAGATTGAAGAATGTCATTTGCAACTCCTGGCCAAAATACAAGGCAAATTTACATCCGATAGTGCAGCAGAAATGGGAATTTGCGTATGTAACGAGTTCACCTATTTACCATCAGAGGAATGGTGGTGCCGAAAGAGCCGTGCAAACAGCCAAGACCCTTATGAAAAAAGCTTTTGAAGATGGTGAACATCCTTGTCTGTCCTTATTGAATCATCGCAATACTCCCAAGAATACGGTACTTTTGCCTACTATACAGGAGAGCAATTGGAACCTCGAGCGATCGATACAGAAAGAGTACAAGAACGATTACAACATTACAAGAACATGCAAAAGAAGAGCTATGACAAGAGATCCCAAGATTTATCAGTCTTGCAAGCCAGTGATGTAGTCAGAATTCAAGGCGAGAAAGGATTCACAAAAAAGGGAATTGTCATCGAGAAGACAAGTCATCCCAGATGGTATCAAGTAAAGACACCGAGTGGTTTATGTAGAAGAAATCGAAGACATTAGTTAAAAGTGGAAGAGCCAGATATACCAGTAGAGGAGCCAGAGGAGATATCAGTGGACGAATCAGAGCAACGGTTGTCATTACCATCGGAAGATAAAGAACGTTATAAAACAGTGGCGAAGAGTCCCAAGCAACCAATCTACACAAGATCAGGACGAAGGGTGAAGAAACCAGACAAACTGAATTTGTGACATTTCTTATTTGACAATTCCTTAATTTAATAGATTAATTGATAAGGAACAAACATTATAGATTGCAACATTATAGATGTACATTTTCTGGCTTTATTTGGCTTAGTTTGTCTGAGAATCAAAATCAAGTTCTTAGTATAGTTGAAATTGATTATACTGTATGTTTTGAACAGCAAGCTGGGAGGAGGCTCGACACTTCTGACGGAAGTATTTCGACCAATGAAATGGCGTTATTTCTTCGATCTCTGGGCGAACCCGATCGACGAGAAAATTTCGATTGGGCGTAGAAATATCGCATATTTTCCCATTGTTACTGAAAATTTTGTTTTGAAAGGCATGGATAATGTTTGCAGGATTATCCTTGTATCGAAATCTGCAGTATTTTCAACGGTAAGTGTTCTTTTACTACCTTATTTTTCCCGTTCATCTACAATCTTGGACAATAATACTTGTAACAGTCAACCCCTCCCCCCGATTCAATGTTGTTATATGAAACTCCAGTCCAACATTGTCTCAATTCGGTCAACGTTGAATCGGGGGGAGGGGGTGTTACAACATTATTGTCCAAGATTGTCCTTGACTGATTTTTGTTAATATTGTATAAAATACAGCTAAAATATGATTTCAATTTGTAAATTAAAGTCAATAAACAAATTGTAAAATTTGAGACTATTTCGTGCAATTAGTAGAGAGATATTTGCATTTAAAAATGTATAGATTGCGCTCTACTACGAGGCCCTTTCTTTGTTACTCAATAATATCTACGTCACTAGAACAGTATTGCGAGAGAAAGTGCATTCTGTCGATGGAAAAAAATGTAGGTTTCGTTACTTGGATAACTGTTGAAAGAGGGATGTATTTATAATATTACTATTGTTTAGATATGACGCTCATATTTCAGCCGTTGGTTGATATCTGAGCCCGCTTTAACTGAATCTATATCTGACATTATGACGATTAGGGAAAAACAAGCACGGTGTATTTCATTTCATAATAGAACATTTTATTTAAGTTTAAAAATTATTTCCCCAGCTAATACCATCAATGAATTGTTAATGGAGCATAACTGTTTTTATATTAAGATTAATAACTTCAAAAACTACAGAAGACCCGCTACCTTGTCGTTGGAAATTTGAGAAATTAACATATTGCGGCACGCGTTTTAGACGAAGCGAAATCTGGAAGAGGTTGAAATCATTCAATAAATAAATGTAAAGGTTAAGCCTCTTTTATAGAATGCTTGTAAAGCCACATTTATTCATATGTAGTTGGTTAAATTTCCCCTGCGCAGTTATATACCGCCTTATGCAACGGTCTACCACGGTCTACCACTACAATATAACAAAATTAATATACATGTAATTCCCTTTGAAACCCATGGTAGACCGTGGTAGACCGTGGTAGACCGTTGGATAAGGCGGTATAATTGCGCAGGGGAAATTAAACCAACTGCATATTAATAAATGTGGCTTTACAAGCATTCTATAAAAGAGGCTTAAGCTTTACATTTATTTATTCAATGATTTCAACCTCTTCCAGATTTCGCTTCGTCTAAGACGCGTGCGCAATACGTTAATTTCTCAAATTTCCAACGACAAGGTAGCGGGTCTTCTGTAATTTTTGAAGCTATTAATCTTAATATAAAAATAATTATGCTCCCATTGACAATTCATTGATAGTATTAGCTGGGGAAATAATTTGTAAACTTAAATAAAATGTTCTATTATGAAATGAAATACACCGTGCTTGTTTTTTTCCCAATCATCATAATGTCAGATATAGATTCAGTTAAAGCGGGCTCATATATCAATCACCCAACGGGAAATATGAGCGTCATATCTAAACTATAGTAATATTATAAATACATCTCTCTTTCAACAGTTATCCAAGTATCGAAACCTACATTTTTTCCACGGACAGAATGCACTTTCTCTCGTAATACTGTTCTAGTGACGTAGATATTATTGAGTAACAAAGAAAGGGCCTCGTAGTAGAGCGCAATCTATACATTTTTAAAAGCAAATATCTCTCTACTAATTGCAAGAAACAGTCTCAAATTTCACAATTTCTTTATTGACTTTAACTTACAAATTGAAATCATATTTTAGCTGTATTTTATACAATATTAAGAAAAATCAGTCAAGGACTGTCCTTGACTGATTTTTGTTAATATTGTATAAAATACAGCTAAAATATGATTTCAATTTGTAAATTAAAGTCAATAAACAAATTGTAAAATTTGAGACTATTTCGTGCAATTAGTAGAGAGATATTTGCATTTAAAAATGTATAGATTGCGCTCTACTACGAGGCCCTTTCTTTGTTACTCAATAATATCTACGTCACTAGAACAGTATTGCGAGAGAAAGTGCATTCTGTCGATGGAAAAAAATGTAGGTTTCGTTACTTGGATAACTGTTGAAAGAGGGATGTATTTATAATATTACTATTGTTTAGATATGACGCTCATATTTCAGCCGTTGGTTGATATCTGAGCCCGCTTTAACTGAATCTATATCTGACATTATGACGATTAGGGAAAAACAAGCACGGTGTATTTCATTTCATAATAGAACATTTTATTTAAGTTTAAAAATTATTTCCCAGCTAATACCATCAATGAATTGTTAATGGAGCATAACTGTTTTTATATTAAGATTAATAACTTCAAAAACTACAGAAGACCCGCTACCTTGTCGTTGGAAATTTGAGAAATTAACATATTGCGGCACGCGTTTTAGACGAAGCGAAATCTGGAAGAGGTTGAAATCATTCAATAAATAAATGTAAAGGTTAAGCCTCTTTTATAGAATGCTTGTAAAGCCACATTTATTCATATGTAGTTGGTTAAATTTCCCCTGCGCAGTTATATACCGCCTTATGCAACGGTCTACCACGGTCTACCACTACAATATAACAAAATTAATATACATGTAATTCCCTTTGAAACCCATGGTAGACCGTGGTAGACCGTGGTAGACCGTTGGATAAGGCGGTATAATTGCGCAGGGGAAATTAAACCAACTGCATATTAATAAATGTGGCTTTACAAGCATTCTATAAAAGAGGCTTAAGCTTTACATTTATTTATTCAATGATTTCAACCTCTTCCAGATTTCGCTTCGTCTAAGACGCGTGCCGCAATACGTTAATTTCTCAAATTTCCAACGACAAGGTAGCGGGTCTTCTGTAATTTTTGAAGCTATTAATCTTAATATAAAAATAATTATGCTCCCATTGACAATTCATTGATAGTATTAGCTGGGGAAATAATTTGTAAACTTAAATAAAATGTTCTATTATGAAATGAAATACACCGTGCTTGTTTTTTCCCAATCATCATAATGTCAGATATAGATTCAGTTAAAGCGGGCTCATATATCAATCACCCAACGGGAAATATGAGCGTCATATCTAAACTATAGTAATATTATAAATACATCTCTCTTTCAACAGTTATCCAAGTATCGAAACCTACATTTTTTCCACGGACAGAATGCACTTTCTCTCGTAATACTGTTCTAGTGACGTAGATATTATTGAGTAACAAAGAAAGGGCCTCGTAGTAGAGCGCAATCTATACATTTTTAAAAGCAAATATCTCTCTACTAATTGCAAGAAACAGTCTCAAATTTCACAATTTCTTTATTGACTTTAACTTACAAATTGAAATCATATTTTAGCTGTATTTTATACAATATTAAGAAAAATCAGTCAAGGACAATCTTGGACAATAATAGTTGTAACAGTCAACCCCTCCCCCCGATTCAATGTTGTTATATGAAACTCCAGTCCAACATTGTCTCAATTCGGTCAACGTTGAATCGGGGGGAGGGGGTGTTACAACATTATTGTCCAAGATTGTCCTTGACTGATTTTTGTTAATATTGTATAAAATACAGCTAAAATATGATTTCAATTTGTAAATTAAAGTCAATAAACAAATTGTAAAATTTGAGACTATTTCGTGCAATTAGTAGAGAGATATTTGCATTTAAAAATGTATAGATTGCGCTCTACTACGAGGCCCTTTCTTTGTTACTCAATAATATCTACGTCACTAGAACAGTATTGCGAGAGAAAGTGCATTCTGTCGATGGAAAAAAATGTAGGTTTCGTTACTTGGATAACTGTTGAAAGAGGGATGTATTTATAATATTACTATTGTTTAGATATGACGCTCATATTTCAGCCGTTGGTTGATATCTGAGCCCGCTTTAACTGAATCTATATCTGACATTATGACGATTAGGGAAAAACAAGCACGGTGTATTTCATTTCATAATAGAACATTTTATTTAAGTTTAAAAATTATTTCCCCAGCTAATACCATCAATGAATTGTTAATGGAGCATAACTGTTTTTATATTAAGATTAATAACTTCAAAAACTACAGAAGACCCGCTACCTTGTCGTTGGAAATTTGAGAAATTAACATATTGCGGCACGCGTTTTAGACGAAGCGAAATCTGGAAGAGGTTGAAATCATTCAATAAATAAATGTAAAGGTTAAGCCTCTTTTATAGAATGCTTGTAAAGCCACATTTATTCATATGTAGTTGGTTAAATTTCCCCTGCGCAGTTATATACCGCCTTATGCAACGGTCTACCACGGTCTACCACTACAATATAACAAAATTAATATACATGTAATTCCCTTTGAAAACCCATGGTAGACCGTGGTAGACCGTGGTAGACCGTTGGATAAGGCGGTATAATTGCGCAGGGGAAATTAAACCAACTGCATATTAATAAATGTGGCTTTACAAGCATTCTATAAAAGAGGCTTAAGCTTTACATTTATTTATTCAATGATTTCAACCTCTTCCAGATTTCGCTTCGTCTAAGACGCGTGCGCAATACGTTAATTTCTCAAATTTCCAACGACAAGGTAGCGGGTCTTCTGTAATTTTTGAAGCTATTAATCTTAATATAAAAATAATTATGCTCCCATTGACAATTCATTGATAGTATTAGCTGGGGAAATAATTTGTAAACTTAAATAAAATGTTCTATTATGAAATGAAATACACCGTGCTTGTTTTTTCCCAATCATCATAATGTCAGATATAGATTCAGTTAAAGCGGGCTCATATATCAATCACCCAACGGGAAATATGAGCGTCATATCTAAACTATAGTAATATTATAAATACATCTCTCTTTCAACAGTTATCCAAGTATCGAAACCTACATTTTTTCCACGGACAGAATGCACTTTCTCTCGTAATACTGTTCTAGTGACGTAGATATTATTGAGTAACAAAGAAAGGGCCTCGTAGTAGAGCGCAATCTATACATTTTTAAAAGCAAATATCTCTCTACTAATTGCAAGAAACAGTCTCAAATTTCACAATTTCTTTATTGACTTTAACTTACAAATTGAAATCATATTTTAGCTGTATTTTATACAATATTAAGAAAAATCAGTCAAGGACTGTCCTTGACTGATTTTTGTTAATATTGTATAAAATACAGCTAAAATATGATTTCAATTTGTAAATTAAAGTCAATAAACAAATTGTAAAATTTGAGACTATTTCGTGCAATTAGTAGAGAGATATTTGCATTTAAAAATGTATAGATTGCGCTCTACTACGAGGCCCTTTCTTTGTTACTCAATAATATCTACGTCACTAGAACAGTATTGCGAGAGAAAGTGCATTCTGTCGATGGAAAAAAATGTAGGTTTCGTTACTTGGATAACTGTTGAAAGAGGGATGTATTTATAATATTACTATTGTTTAGATATGACGCTCATATTTCAGCCGTTGGTTGATATCTGAGCCCGCTTTAACTGAATCTATATCTGACATTATGACGATTAGGGAAAAACAAGCACGGTGTATTTCATTTCATAATAGAACATTTTATTTAAGTTTAAAAATTATTTCCCCAGCTAATACCATCAATGAATTGTTAATGGAGCATAACTGTTTTTATATTAAGATTAATAACTTCAAAAACTACAGAAGACCCGCTACCTTGTCGTTGGAAATTTGAGAAATTAACATATTGCGGCACGCGTTTTAGACGAAGCGAAATCTGGAAGAGGTTGAAATCATTCAATAAATAAATGTAAAGGTTAAGCCTCTTTTATAGAATGCTTGTAAAGCCACATTTATTCATATGTAGTTGGTTAAATTTCCCCTGCGCAGTTATATACCGCCTTATGCAACGGTCTACCACGGTCTACCACTACAATATAACAAAATTAATATACATGTAATTCCCTTTGAAACCCATGGTAGACCGTGGTAGACCGTGGTAGACCGTTGGATAAGGCGGTATAATTGCGCAGGGGAAATTAAACCAACTGCATATTAATAAATGTGGCTTTACAAGCATTCTATAAAAGAGGCTTAAGCTTTACATTTATTTATTCAATGATTTCAACCTCTTCCAGATTTCGCTTCGTCTAAGACGCGTGCCGCAATACGTTAATTTCTCAAATTTCCAACGACAAGGTAGCGGGTCTTCTGTAATTTTTGAAGCTATTAATCTTAATATAAAAATAATTATGCTCCCATTGACAATTCATTGATAGTATTAGCTGGGGAAATAATTTGTAAACTTAAATAAAATGTTCTATTATGAAATGAAATACACCGTGCTTGTTTTTTCCCAATCATCATAATGTCAGATATAGATTCAGTTAAAGCGGGCTCATATATCAATCACCCAACGGGAAATATGAGCGTCATATCTAAACTATAGTAATATTATAAATACATCTCTCTTTCAACAGTTATCCAAGTATCGAAACCTACATTTTTTCCACGGACAGAATGCACTTTCTCTCGTAATACTGTTCTAGTGACGTAGATATTATTGAGTAACAAAGAAAGGGCCTCGTAGTAGAGCGCAATCTATACATTTTTAAAAGCAAATATCTCTCTACTAATTGCAAGAAACAGTCTCAAATTTCACAATTTCTTTATTGACTTTAACTTACAAATTGAAATCATATTTTAGCTGTATTTTATACAATATTAAGAAAAATCAGTCAAGGACAATCTTGGACAATAATAGTTGTAACAGTCAACCCCTCCCCCCGATTCAATGTTGTTATATGAAACTCCAGTCCAACATTGTCTCAATTCGGTCAACGTTGAATCGGGGGGAGGGGGTGTTACAACATTATTGTCCAAGATTGTAGGTCACTCTATTACGACGTGATGACCCAAAGCCGTCCATGTTTACAATTTTCAAAGTAAAAAATATCGGTATTATTGCCTGGTCAGAATTCCCTAATTTTTTTCATAATACGTTAAACAAAGGTATAATCTTTAATTTTTTGCGTTCGGCCCCCCTCAACCGTTTTCGAGATATGTGGCGTTGAACAACTGTTGTCATTTTGCACCACCAAGATGGCGTTCAATAATTTCAGCCAGTACTCCACGGGTGCATGACTTTAATTTTATTTTCTAAAGAAGTTCGTCAGTACTAAGAACTTTATAATATACAGAAAATGTTATGTTGTTTTGGAAGACTGTTTTATATGTTTCGAATATGTATATTGGTAAGAAAAAAGGCAGCCCAGCGAGCCCATTCATGAGTGAGCCCAACTTCGGCTTCGTGTTGACCATATATTGAACTGCTTGGTTGCTCTTCGATGGAAAACTCAACATCTATATTACATTAAACTGCAGAAACTACACTATCACATGGCAAAATATACCTTTATAATTACCTTTAGTAAGTCCAACTGTCCAAGCCTTAAATATGTTCAAAAAATTATATTGGGGCAACATTAATTGATTTCATTGTCACGATCTGAAATGTTCCCTGGAGCTCTTTCAATGTTGTATTCTGAGGTGATAATTCACCTAGTCCTTCTACAAGTCCCATATTATGTTTACAATGTATGCTTCACAGCTTCGGTTTCATTGTATACAGTTATGTTTGTTATATTAGTTTTGTGTGAAAATCAGATATTTGGCACCTTTATCATAAAAAGCTGCAGTCTGACAGAGGATTGGATATTTTTGTAATAGTCAACATTTCATAATATAAAACCATTTATTTCTTATTTTGTCATGTGGTAGAGCCTTTTTTCAGTTTATTCAATAATATTCAAGAGTAGTGCTGTGGTTTTAGTTTTTTTAATTGCTTTCCAGTCAGAAATGTACAGATCTATGTACAGTAAACACTATATGACATATTATTAACTGTACAAGTGTACAGTGTAAAGTACCACAATTGCACAGATTGGCAGGTGTTTGTTACTCTGTGTTTATCTCTATCTAATACTGAAGAATTACTGGCATATTTAATTTTTGTTGACCTATATCAAACTCTGTTTAATGCAACCCTTCTTTGCTGTCAAAACATGGTGTAAAAATTTCCTAATTTTGTAACACAGTTGTGTTTTATTTTAGGAAATTGATAATTACAATAATGAAATATTTAAAAAGAAGAATTCTTACCACAGAGCAAAGCAACACGTCAACATGACATTAAAAATAGATAGCAGAATTGTGTGTTGTTTCAGAAACTATCCATAACCACCCCCAAGGAAGGTACTTGCAAATTCCAGGAGAGGGGTGTGTTTGACACCAAGACTGGTTGATCAATTGTTGATTAATAGTCTCCAGAGTATGTGTGTGTATGGGGGGGGGGGGGGGGGGGGGGTATGGATATTTTCTGTAGCTACGTTTTAGTTCAAACTCACCATTTAATCCATAATTCACCCTTGTTTTCTTGTTTTGTGTATATAAAGTAAGTCATGTGAATGCATATTGGTCATGTATTTATTGCTATATCAAATTAACTGAACCAGAAAAATATTAAAAGTGCAGATGTTTGTATATTTACACCTTTGCATTTTACATAATAGTTATAGTAGTTTTTGGATGTCTGTGTCTGATTCTTATGATCTTTAATACTTCTGGAATCTGTTGCCATGCCTGTGGCACAAAATTACTGGATCAGTGCAACAATTCATACATTATGCTAATAGCATACATTGTTTGTAATGTATCTGGTACCTTTTAAATGAGTTTATGTCCAAGTGAATTATAAATATAGAAGTTACTCTTCATGTACACTGGTATATTAAAATTCATTAAAGCTGCATGAAATCGTTACACTCCTGTGAAACTGATACCATGGGCATTGAAACTGATGCGTGGACACCTGTGGAAAGGTGGATTTTTTTTCTGATTAGGTGTCCGCCACACAATTTTTTCCAAAACAATAATTTCTATTATAATTAAAACAGTTAAAATACTCCAGGTCGTCGGCTGGGCCGTTTCCCCGCAGATAAGAGCTAAAAAATAGGTGGTCATACTGGATATATAAATGAATGTCACAGCGTGCGCAATACTGACCTGCATGGCCAAGCTATGATGCGCTAAAATAACATGTTTCCGCTTATAGACTTTACCGTTTCAAATATCCATTTATATGATGATTAGAGTTCATGCATGAAACAAACTTAGCCTGGGTCCGAGTTTAATTTCTGTCTAGCAGTTCAATATCCGATCGCCTAAGCCAGAACAGATCGGATATTACGATCAATGCAAACGGCGCCGTGTTTTCGGCGAACCGTTTCATACGCTTGGGCTACGACGCATGCTACATTTCCGTTCACAATTTTGTTAAGCTCATATTATATTATATTACACTACATTACATTATATAAAATTATATAAGTATATTTTCCGACCCACGACCTTTTACCCGCGACCCACGATTTTTTTACCTACGACAGTTACTCAAACTCAGCGCTCACCGTTGTATTTACTTTTAACTATAGACACATCCGTCACAGACAGCGTTTATGTCAAGTGTCGATCTTCACACGCATTGCTCATATCAACTTATGTTACCCGAAGCGCTGGCTATTGTTTGTGCACCAAAACATTCACAGTAAGTCTTAGTCTAAAATTATTCATATAAAATTTGGGCACAGCACGCATACATCGATAACCTGATTTATTTTTATCCCGATTTCGATTGGTTGTTGGCATACAGACAATTCTTGATAGCAGTGTGTGTATTTTACCGTTATAGCTATGCAGAGTTTTCACATGTAAAGGTATGACGTGATTTCTACAGATAGTATACAATTATTGGATGAGGTTGAGCATGATAGCTTGTGTTATCAACGCCGAGGTAAGTGTTATATGCCGAAGCCGAAGGCTGAGGCGGATAATACAAACCGAGGCTTGATAACACAAGCTATCATGCGACAACCGAATTCAATAATTGTTTTATTATACAATTATAAATGTAGAAGCCTTTAAGGAGTTTTATTCAAAGTTGAAAGTAAGATAAAAAAGTGAATCATCCTACCGTCTTCATGCAGTTTGAGGTTCGCTTACTTTTTTCTCTTTCAAATACAATTTTCTCTTTCAAATACTGCTTTAAACTCTAACAGCTGTATGTGTAGCTCGCTTGGTTTTTCTTTTTGTTTTGGTGTCAACAAAACTTGCCAAATCCAACCGATTAATTCACTTCTGATCGTCACTAGCCTGTGAACAGACTGTCTTAAGGGGGGGGGGGGGGGGGGGCTTTGGGAGAAGAGTAGACAGTCTGTGGACAATCCATTCAAAAATAAATTCTCTATTCCTTGTGGCGGACTAAAATAATGTCGCTACTTCCGCTTCTATTATGATTGGCCAACGGTTAATAAAAATTTTCTAACTTTCACTTTCATTATCAGAATGTGGCTGGTATCGTTTAATATTTTCGCTTGAGTTGAGACAAAATCGTTCAGTTAACTTTTAAATAATCAAGGTCATTTGCTGTGAAGCCGAGACGTTTTGTTCAACTTTCAACGGGTTCAGTTAGCAGAAAAATCCCAAGTGAAATGAGTGTGAGCTTCTGCAAAAGGCGGCCAATGAAATAATTGGCAAATCAACTGCCTTGGATACTTAAATAGGATTAGAAGAAATTCGCAAGGTTTCCTTTTATTGCAGGGAAATGTCAGTCAATCAACGATATGGTGAGTATTGTAAGTAGACGTTTATTTCGCCAGTGTAGATACGTCGAAGGCAAGTCACCTTGCAGTTTGTTTACATGCCAGGTGTCAAGGGGCTGAAGGCCGATTATAGGGTTTAACGGCAGACGTTCTTTCTCCTCCTCTCCTCGTCTCGCCCAAGAAAAAACGTCTGCACGCAGGCTAGATCGTCACTCGACTCACTCCTAAAGGTCCCGGCGGCCAGGAGCCCCTCCTCAGCTATGTATCCACTTCTCTGGCCCCCCAGACGGGCCTACCCCACCTGGGATATTGTGTACGAGGGACAGTAGCTTTTCCCTGCTTCCTTCTCTGCCACAACATCAGTCTTAGCTCTATTTTATTAATTAAGTGATAGGACATTAAATCACACTTAATAACAGAAAGCGTAGCAACGGCTTCAAAGTAATAAATGGCTTTGCCTTTATATTTCGACATTTAAAATCGCTCTTTTCATGACTTCTCGAAGTGATTCCTCTTTCTATCTTTCTTCACTTATAAACGAGGGTTTAGCTAGGAATGATTCTAGGATGATCTATTCTGTTAGGTTCTAATATAATACATCTCACTTAGTAACAGAAAGCGTAGCAACGCTTTCAAAGTAATAAATCGCTTTGCCTTTAGTTCACATTTCAACACTTAAAATCGTTATTTTCACGATTCCCCGAAGTGATTCTTCATTCTATCTTCCTTCACTTATAAACGAGGGTTTAGTTAGCAATGATTCTACTAGGATGACTTACTCTGTTTGAATATTTAGGTCCTACACCTAATATAATATTCATGATACGCTATTAATTCAAGTCGATACGTTATCTCTCCCATTTCAGACACTTATGCTGTTCCAAACTCTCTCTATTCCTCCAAACAAGGTTTCAGATAAAAAATATAAAGTGTCTCTATCAATTTCTCTCTCTTTCCTTGGAAAGAACGTCTATTTTGTTAAAGTTTACTGTACGCATGCTCTGTACGTCTACGTGTCCCACACCTGTCGACTGTCAGTAGGGTAAAGTGTATAAATGAAAGTTGGTTACTCGTGATGAAACACTGTATGAAAGTAATTGACTGTACGACAGCACTGGGCTTATATCACCAACCACATTACTTCCGGGCGTCACACCGGGCGTCACATCGGGCGTCACACCGGGCGTCACACCGGGCGTCACACCGGGGGTCACACAGGGCGTCCGACACAGGGCGTCACACCGCCGGGCGTCACATGTGGCGTCACACTGAATATTTAATGAGGTGGCATCCCTTTGTTACGCTATATGGGGGTGTGGGGGGTGGGGGGTTGGGTTATCTACTACCCTCAAAACAATGTATAAAAAAACAACATTGTGTAAAAATACATTAACAAATACACAATTTAGCTTGTTAAATGGTAAAATTCACCTAAAAATTACGTCTTTTTACTTAAAAAACCCGACTAAATTACCAAACAAAGAAACTCACGGTTAAAATCAAGCTTTACAACACGCATTTCGTAGGAGATCACCAGTAAAGAGACTTTTTTTATTTAGATAAGCATTTGGAGTAGTAAAAAACATGTTCTTTTTCAAAAACAACCAACTAAGTCATTTAGTTTCACTGCCGAAGGTGTTTCAGTTTCATTTTTGAATGAAATCAAAATCATTTTTACGACAGCAACGCAGAGGAGGGTGGACAGCTCCTCGCAAAGCATCATGGGAGATAATGTTTTTTTTTCAATTACCGCGCTCATTTTGTGTTTGGCTGTCATGGAGGCAAGAGGAGACGAGTCATGATTTTTTCTAGAATAGGAGCTCTGCTTGTGGTGTTAAAACGAATAAACACTCAGCATGTTGCTTGGCTCCCGAGCTACAGTATACAGTATCTGTTCTCAAAATTTACAAGCCATGTTGTACTTAAAGTATGCAACTATGTTCAAGACCGTGAAGAAAGTCAAGAAAACTATTTCTTATCAATGTAAGTACTACATTGTCAGTACAACTGTTTTTAGACATAAAAATGCATATAGAAATACGAGTTGTGCTGAGAATATAGTCATTAGTCAGATCACACAAAGTAACTTTAACATTCGCTCCACAATTAATGTACTGCAAATAGAACTTCTGTATCACTTAAAACAGTTAAATGTTGATTTACTGTGCTAGACAATAGTCATAGATATCTTTAACTCCTGAAGAGCAATGTAAAACTTTAATATTCCTCTTGTTGGTATAAAATACCTAAATCAAATTTTTGTGATTTAAGGCAGTACAGTATTTCAATGAAGAGCCTATGACAGTGGTTAATGATTACATTTTTGCTTTACTATTTGAATCAATGGAGATACTGCCATGTAAATTTTGCAATATTAAATTTTAATTGCATTTAAAATTGTTTACTCTACTGCTAAATAATTTTCCATATTTTTTTTAACATTGCTAGGGAAAAGTGGTGTTGAGAACTCAGGAATCAAAGAAACAGTGGATTTTTCATAGAGCTTTAATGAATTTTAACATTACACATATAACTTGTATAATTATCATACTGGCTGTATAATAACAGAAATAATTATTCGAGTATAATTAATTTATTATAGGCACAGTGTAGTTTGTGCTACAGGCAATGGACACAGATGCCGATTAGCTCCATGCAGAAGTAAAGATCAGTTTTGTTCAGTTGATATCACAGTAGTCAAGACGTAAAAAGAACTTAAATTTATATTTGTACACAAAAAAGGATGACTATTTCTATTAAATAAAAATTATGGAGGGAATGGTTAGTTTTGCCCAATCCTGGTTGTGAAGATCCAGTTTACATGTGATGTTGCTATTTTCTGTGAGAAGAATTCTTTCTTGTCCCAATATTTATCAATTTCCTAAAATAAATGCCATTTGTATTATAAATCTTAAATTAGACCAAGCTCATCAAAAAATGGGAAAATGTTAAATTAACCCTTTCCCTACTGTGGGGGCATTTTAGTGTTTTACTCTGGCTAAAGCCAAACAACTTTAGGGCCTGTTTACAAGGAGATAGGGTTACCCTAGCACCCAGGTCAAAGTTAGCCCATGTTAGCCTGGGATTACAAGCAAAATTTCACAGGTAGGGTCTCCCTGCTACCCGGGTAAACTTTATTAGATGTTTAGCCTGGAACAAGTAAAAAGTTGTCCCACGTATAGGTGAGTTATGCCTACCAAACAAGGTGAGTTATATGCCTACCAAACAAGGCAAAACAACCTGGCTACTAGTTTTGTCATGTTTACAAGGACGCTAGGTAACCCTGATGCATCAGGGTTACCCTAGTATCCTTGTAAAATGACAAACAAAAAAAAAAGAAATGTACAAGAGCAGGGTAACCTAAGTTAGCCTGGTATCCTGGCCCAATTTCAAAAGAAGTAAAGGCCAGGTAACCATTAATTACAAACTCCTATCATTGAGGGCTAAATCCACTTGTATGTCGACACATGCCTTGAATGTGTTAAAGAATCTTTAGTGGTTTACACCTGGCCCATATTCTTTGAATGGGCCAGAGTACCAGGCTAGGATAACCCTAACTCTTCAAAGGAATAAGTCTAGTCGGGAAAGGGTTAAACTGGAAAAAATACTCTAGGACAAGGCAAAATAAGAAATAAAATATTGTTTAATATAAAATTTTAACTGTTTTAACATGTACAGTCCTCCAACTGCGATAGTAACATTTTTGTGGCAAAGGTGCACGAAGTAAGATATTCCTTGGAATAACATACTGTACCTTAATTGGGCTTTTTGAGCCTACCAACTTGAGGAAGCGCTGATTGAATATTTATCAGTTAGTTGATCATGCATAATTTAACAAAAAACAACATTCAAATAGCTAGCAACAGTTCAGAACACAACAAATCTTGAATTGAAAAATCTTATTATTAACGAATTTCTTCAGAAAAACGAATTTAAGTAGAGTTGCCGAGCAACGCCCGCTGAAATTAGTGGCGCCATCTTGGTGAAGTCCAAAATGACAACAGTTGATTCCATGGTAAATATCTCGAAAACCGTTGCTGGGGCAATGAGGGGCAAGTGAAAAATTCGAAAGAATGGACTTTATTTAACTTATTATGCAAAAATTAGAGAATTCGTTCGATGGAAATTCAAGATTTTTGCTTTGAAGATTGTTGGCAAACCGGAAGTGGGGTTTTCGCTTACCGCGACACGACCTATATAAACGATAAAAACAAAGTAGAAAAAATACAGTTACCTTGCAAAATCCTGCAGATATGGATAGTCCAACAATATATCAAACGATATCGCTGCTTTTTTAAAGAAAAAAATGAATGATAATAGCGTAATATTCGGTATTCTAAGTCCAATGCAAAATTCTCAGCCGGTCAAGGATGAGAAAATGAAGCGATTTGATTGGTCGAGATATTCACTAATCTGCTGTCCACCCTCCTCTGACAGCAACGCTAATATAAACAACTGACCCACCTTTTGACTTCATAAAGGTACCTTTTAATCTTTTTTGTTGACTTGCTTAACACATTTTTTGCCTCTCGAGCAACATTTATACAACATTTCGAAGCTGTTTACCGAACAGCTCAGCGAGAAACTCTATGTAATGCATCATTATGCATGGCGGAAGTATTAGTTGCCTATGCCGGAAGTTTGTTGTTTCAAACATTTCGCTGTAATTTTGTCTCTTGTACATTTTGTCTCTTGTACAGTGCTTGGCTATATAATAAAACAGTTATACCATTCGCTCTCGTTGTATACGAACTAATTACCAACTCGGCGAAGCGCCTCGTTGGCTTTGAGCTCATATACAACTCGAGCTCATGGTATAACTGTTAAATAAAATATATATATATATATATATATATATATATATATATATATATATATATATATATATATATATGTATGCCTTCCGTCATGTACGATAATTAGTTATATATATCAATCTTCCGATACATTGCGTGTTGCATTTCCTGAGTCTACTGGGTGAATTAATATAATGACTTTGCCACGTTTTGGGATAATCTGGCTAGCGGTAAAAATCCCCTATCCGCTTTATGAAAACTTTGAAAACAGAAATTATAAACTATGTATTTTACAAACGTGCTAAAATGGTTTTACTCAATGAAGGTGAGGGCCAGCTAACGCCAAAGCGTCTTCGCACAGCGAAGATGCGCCCCACCCCAGGCAAATGCAACACCAATGTGAATGTCACGCAACATAATAATTAATATGAATTTGACGAATTAAAGCCCCAACAGTCGCCCTTGCTAACTGTCTATGACCACATTGAATTATAAAGAGAGCAGTACACAGCAAAAAATCATTTTCTTATTTTAAGAAAAAAAATCTTAAAACAAGATATTTTTTCTTGAAATAAGAAATTTTGGATTGGGAGAATAGCGAGACTTTTTTTCTTGTTAAGAAATTTCTTAAAACAAGACAAATTATTTTCTTGTTTTAAGAAAATTATTTTCTTATTTTAAGAAAAATAAACTTATTTTAAGAGTTTATTTTCTTAAAATAAGAAGTTTTGATGAGAAGAATTATTTTGTTGTAAGAAAAAGTTTCTCTTGTTTTAGGAAATATTTTCTTATTTTTAAGAAATATTTTCTTGTTTTAAGAAAATTATTTCAAATTTTTCCAGATTTTTTTTCTTGAAAGAAGAAATTTTGGATTGGGAGAGTAGTAAGAAAATTTTTCTTATAAAGGAAATATTTCTTGAAACAAGAACTTGTTTTAAGAAATATTTTTTCATTTTTAGGATTTTATATACTCTATAAATAGAAGTATAATAATATTCCTAAAAAAGAATAAACATTAAAAGAAATATTTAACTAGTACTAACATTGTATATAATAGAAATAAGAAAACAATATGAATTCAATTTAAAAAGCATGTATTTATTTTTTATATGTACTGTAATCTTTTATTACTATCTATAAATGAATATAATTATATAGTCATGCAGACTATAGCGCTGCCAGAGCAATATCATTCGGTACTTTATTGTCTCCACAAATGATGGACTGTGTTAAGTTAATCCAACCTCATCATGCTTCGGGTAATCAAAGTCCAATAAATAAAATAAGGCCATGTAACCAACTGCTGCCTCCTTAATATTGCTGACCTCTGTCTTGAACAAAATTATTTTGCCCACAATGACGTAAACCAATGTCTTTGTCAACTACCATGATTGGGACATTTCCAGACTGTTTTAACATCCAACCATCTGGATCTTCATAATCCTTAAAAAAAAATTATTGTAATAATTGCAGTATACTGTACTCTAAAACATAGTTTCTCCTCTGTTGCTTTAACAACAGTTACCATTTTTAACAGAATTAATTCTAGAATGCATGCATATATGGATCAGCAGAAACCATATGGATGCCTCAAGTTCATACTGTTTCATAATGGCCACCTCTCTACAAACTGGGGCTTTGGAGACTTAGTCATCTAAGCGAGAGCGTCCCACCACTGAGAATCTGAGATCATGGGTTCGAGCCCTGAAAAGCCCCGAGGGGAGTGTTTTGAATAATATATATAAATTATATATATATATATATATACATATATACAGTCGTTGGCACCTAAGCGTGTACACCGCCCATCAAAACATGTTTTATGTCAAAGTTAAATGTTTACCTTGCAAACGTATTAGGTTTTCATTCGATACATTCGAACCAATGCATTATTGTCACATGAATGTGCCCTTAGCCAATCACGTCTCGCCGGTGTTGATTTCAAAACAGTTAACTTTGGCTTAAATTTAGAACATGTTTTGATGGGCGGTGTACACGCTTGGGTGCCAACAACTGTATATACACATATATATTCAAACAAACAAAGTGTTGTTCGCGAAATGTCGTAAAGTGCTCAATACCATAAAGATAGAGCGAATATACTATAAGTGGGCTTACCTCAAATGTTGATGGTCGCTACTGTCAGTTTCACGCTGGGCGATCTTCAGGCTGCCTGAATATATATATATATATATTTAAAACTCATTAACAATTCATGAGGAAAATTCAAAAGACAAAGGCTGGTCACGTGACAGCAATAATTTTGGAATATTTTGATGCGTGACTCGCACTGTACCGGGGGGCGCGGTACAGTCACTGATAAACAGTGTATAGTTGCCTTGCGTATGTAAATATTTAGGCACTCAAGAATAACCAAATCGTACAAATAATAACACATTCTCTTAACAAGTTTATCAAATCGGTTAATGACCATCTTTAGTAAGAAGCGTCTACACTACAGCATATTTGCTTTACTATGCAAGCAAGAAGTGTTTTTTTAATATTTCGGTTTCTGGACTTTCCGATTCTAATTTAAAAAGTTTAGAAATATACAAAGTCAAAGTCTTCAATGCTGATCAATATAAATGTTCGTCGATCGAAGAATTATTGTTGATCGAATATTTGTATTATAGTACAACCTCAAAGTCAAGTATAAATCGACGGATACAACAATTAAATTTCCACAAATCCAAAACGTGTGGACAAGAAACATAAATGTGCTATACTAGACGGTAAATATACTTCCAACAATCAACAGCATTCGAATATTTTTAGTGTATGTATCAGTACCTGTAACCGCAGAGCGGGTTTCTGTTTATCAGTTTATGATCGTTCGTCACCTTCGGCTTCATTTCTGGCGATTGACGGCAACAAATATGAATTACCCAGCAAATGTCGTAAATTTTGAAATATATTATTACCGCTCGAATTTAACGTTACCGGAATTGCAACAACCTTGACGTTTATAAGAACCGAATCAACCGCTCCCCCCAGCACGGGCGAAGCTCAAATTATCCACGTGACCAAATACTCCAAGAATCGTGGAGTATTTGGGAATCACGTGACCAGCCTTTGCCAGGGTCTTCTCCTCGCGTCATTTTGAAAGCAGAGAAGGCCCTGGGTGCGAGGTTGTTAAATAAATAGGGGGGAAAAGTTAGGGTTACTACGTCCCAAAGGAGCCTGAGAAATAATGACGTAGGCATAAATAATAAGTCAGTATGACGTAGTGAAAACCAAGGGGTTGAGTAACGGCTAGGGTTTGGGGGGGAAAGTTAGGGCTACTACATCCCGAAGGAGCCTGAGAAATAATGACGTATGCATAAATAATGAGGTTAGGGTTAAGAAAGTCCCAAAGGAGCCTGAGAAATAATGACGTATGCATAAATAAAAATTGAATAATTAATGAGGCGGCATCCCTTTGTCGTCTGGATGGGATATGATGTCATCACCGGTGGATCAGAAGGTCCACCAGATCCACCAGTCCCAGAACCCCCCTTCCCTATACTACTTCTATCTATCGCTAATATGGTCTCGCTAGAGCAGAGAAGATTTGAACAATCACTTATATTATTCTTTAAATGTTTCAAGATGCAAGGTCCAAGTTATATTTCTGATCTATTTACTCCTCGACTTACACCTTACAACCACGTAGTTCCGGTCTCAATGTTAATCAACCTACTTATAATAATCTATATATGCATAACTCGTTTATTTATATTATATCACATATCTGGAACCAACTGCTGCTAAATCTTCTACTTCTATGTCTGAATTTCGTTCCCAAATTAAGGGAATGAGTTTTTCCGGCTGCCAATGCAACAGGTGCTTATAAACCATACTGTGTAATTGAATTACTATTAATATTGTAAATACATCTTCATAATTATCTATGTTGCTCTTTATAACTATTATTGTTAAACCTAGTTTATAACTGTTATTGTTATACCTATTTATTACTTGTAATCTATTTATTTATATTTATTTTTATGGTTGAGCGTTTGCAACACGAGCCTCTGGCTCGGGAGAATGGGCAACCACTCCCCACGTCCATCGACAATAAATAAATATTGTATTGTATTACCCCTTACACAGACGACACAAAATGCTACAGAACTATCCACCATACTACAGATGCCATGTCTTTACAAGCCGACTTGAACCTTCTTCATGACTGGAGTCAACAATGGCAACTGAAATTTAGTGAGCTCAAATGCGAATCGCTTACCATCAGCAGAAGAAAGAATCCGGTGTGCTTTGAATACAAGCTTGGTAGCTATGCTCTAAAATCGATATCAACTCAGAAAGACCTCGGAGTGTTGGTTACGTCTGACCTCAAATAGAAGTCACAAACAAACAACGTCGGCAAGGCACAAAGAAATCTGGGACTACTAGAAGAATTCAAATTCATTTAGTGTTAATTCCAAAAAGATTGCTCTACTTGAGTTCGTCCCCATGTAGACTACGCGAGCGAAACATGGTCTGGCCAATCCATCAACCAGATGAGGCTCGTCGAAGGCGTGCAAAGCCGGGCTACCTCTTATATTCTTGGCACACCGAGGCTTACTCTACCTTATAAAGAACGATTATTGAAAACCAAACTTCTTCCGCTTTCATACTGGAATGAAATCAAGGACTTACTCTTTCGGCATGGCTGTTTAAATAGAATACCACGATACCTCTTGAATTTACCGGTTAACAATGTCAGGCACTCAAATGAACGAAATTTTAAAATACCAAAAACTCGGACCAAACATTTCCCGAACAGTTTTTTTATTTTATTTATTTATTTATTATTTATTACGTTTTGCCACATTTGTATACTATAGATAATAATTACATAGGTGTATTGTGTGAGTGAGCGTGCTTTAAGTAATTAGATTTCAGTAAAGTTAATAATAATAAAATAAGAAATAAGTAAATTTACAATTAAATCACATAACAAATTTACAATTACGTGGCAGGGTGCCCACAACTGCTTAATTCCAATTACTGCCATCCCAGGTAAACAAACTAAATAAGTAAATAATAATAATAATAATAATAATAATAATAATAATAATAATAATAATAATAATAATAATAAATAATAATAATAATAATGTAAACTTTATTTATTGATCATTAAACGTAGAAATTACAATGATAAACCTCGCTTTTACAGGTAGTTTACCACTGACTATTTGAACTGATGCTACATGAGAATAAAAATCTTAGAATGTCATTAGTTTCGGGTTATTCCATTCTTTGTTACGTCGACAAAATACATAATGCGAGGTTCTTATTGATATGTTGATGATTTTCTTTACTATATACTTTCTACAGGGAGTGTCGAATTTAAAGTCTTTTAGCATTTCCATGAAATCTATTGATGACTGTCCGAAAATTCCAAGTGCGCTCAGAGATAGATTTATGAAGTTATAATAATAATAATAAGAAGAAGAAGAAGAAGAAGAAGAAGAAGAAGAAGAAGAAGAAGAAGAAGAAGAAGAAGAAGAAGAAGAAGAAGAAGAAGAAGAAGAAGAAGAAGAAGAAGAAGAAGAAGAAGAAGAAGAAGAAGAAGAAAAGAAGAAGAAGAAGAAGAAGAAGAAGAAGAAGAAGAAGAAGAAGAAGAAGAAGAAGAAGAAGAAGAAGAAGAAGAAGAAGAAGAAGAAGAAGAAGAAGAAGAAGAAGAAGAAGAAGAAGAAGAAGAAGAAGAAGAAGAAGAAGAAGAAGAAGAAGAAGAAGAAGAAGAAGAAGAAGAAGAAGAAGAAGAAGAAGAAGTTCCACGCGTCTGATAAGTTCCACAGATTGCGGGAACCATACCTGAGTTCCATACCCGCGATGTGAACGTACGATTGCAAGGTAGATTGTACGACGGTCACAGGGATCTGTGACCTCTCTTAAGAAACGACGTACCAAACCAAGCACTCTGTTTGCAGCTGAGGTTTGGACTGCAACCTGTTTTGACCAAGTTAAATCTTGCGTCATCCAAATACCAAGATCTCGTTCACATTTAAGGTTTCCGATCTCTTTATCTTTGAGATGGTACTGATGTTTGATTGGCGCCTTTCTACGGGTGATAGACTGTCCTTGCGAAACATCTGAAGTAACGGGAAGAGTAGATGAGGTAGCTCCGGGGATGATAACGCGCTGTTTACGCCCTAACAAATATGAACAAAACCAGGTATGTAAGTTTCCCTGAATATTGATATCACGCAATTTCTCAAGTAATACGGAGAGTCGCACTTTATCAATGGCTTTGCTCATATCGAGGTAAATTACATCTGTTTGTTTACCATTGTCCACACTGTTATTTTAAAGTAGTGAATTTAACTACAAAAACGTAGTTAAAAAAAATGGTTCAGAATAACTAACATTTTTGTGGTAATTTTAACTACATTGATTTAACCACACTTTTGTAGTAATTTTAACTACAACAAGACGCCCACTAGGTGTTAACTCGGGCTACGTTAATTAGTGGGTATCCCATGCCGCGCGATCGCGCATTCGTGCATGCAGCGTATTTTGCCCGCGAAAATGGGCATGTTAGAATGTTGGGATTAGCTTATTTTACAAAGAGGAATTTTGTTTTTTTAATCACTTTTACATGCATGGACAACCTAGATTGGAACAACGTATAATTCAAATACTGTACGTGGTATTGTGCTGTCAATTAACCGTGCAAGGTGGCAAAGCCACCAAAATTTTCCACCAATACCCACTAGCATTGATTCGGACAGTACTGTGACATTTTGTGAAGATACACTGTATACTTGATGGATGGCGTGTACTGAGCATGGATGGCGTGTGCTGTTAGCGTGCTGCCTCTCACCAATAGTTAAGCCCGGTTCACCGGTTGGACGGGGTTAGTACTTGGATGGGTGACCGTCTGGGAATATTAACCCCGTTCTCGAGCTTGGAATCTATGTGAGTAGAGTTTAGTTGGTCTCTTCTGTGCTTCGAGTTTTTTTCACCGGGATGTCCGGTTTTCCTCCCTCCATAAAATCAACACCTAGGTCTTTAGATCTACACAGGGCCCTCCTTAATACCAGCAACTATGCTGAAGAGGTTATACTGTATATACGCTGTTAAAATAAAGTTAAAGCTAGAATTTATTTCAGTTACTGTTCATAATACTGTATATACAGTTTAGATTAGTGTTCATAGTTACTAGTTCTCATTCTTCATTGGATATTTGAACCAAAATTCACAGCGTTGATGTATCAAAATATATTCAGATCATTAAGATACTTGGTATTCTTCTTTAATGGCTAACCCTCCACATGAACATTCCTTATAAAAGAGATGTACGAATGGTGAAACATACACAATAATCAACTTAGCACTTGACGATCGACTGAATGGGCAATGTCACAACCACAATGTATTTCATCCATAAGTGTACGCTTGTATCAGATGAGTTCTTAACACAACAGTTGATACTCTAATTGAGGAAAACAGCGAATTAGCTATGTTCGGGAATGTCATGGAACTATACTTTTGCCTCACTATTATGCTCAAAATTCAAAATGATGTTGACATACAACCCTAGGGCCCAAGACTCAAAATCTTGAGCAAACTGCTCAAACAAAATGGTTTAAACATGGTATAAAAACGTGCGTTCTATAAACTAAATTTGGGCAACGGCTATCTAAATACACTGTAAACATTGTAACTGGAGTTTGTGAAAATAGTGTACCAATGGAAATAACGAGACAGCTTACCTTTACTTGGCGAGTTTTGATAAAACGGCCATGCAATGTCAAGTATCGCCGAGAGATAGAGATTGATTCCTTGTTGCTCCTTTCGAAGAACACGTTCTGATTGCTCAAATAAAGGTCATACTCATAGACGTAGCCATACCAAGGTCCGCCACTCCGCCACGGCATTGCGAGCTTATTTTTTATCGACATCCAGGCGATAGCCAACACGTAAACAACTGAGAAACAGTGAAATGTCTTGCAAATACTCAAAAACATCGATAAAGTGGCAATAAAAGCTTGGTTCAAAAGAAACAACTCGCCAAACCTCGGTTTCGCAAAGGGGCGGCCATTACGGGAATTTCACGCGGCCGGGAAACTAAGCCTGCGACGCAAAAAATAATAACAAAGCCGAAATTTAGACTCGGCTACCACACGTAGCCCCAGTAATTATTTAACCACACTTTTGTAGTAATTTTAACTACATTTATTTAACCACACTTTTGTAGTAATTTTAACTACATTTATTTAACCACACTTTTGTAGTAAATATAACTACAAAAAATAACCGCACTTTTGTGGTAAATTTAACCACAATTATTTTACTAGAATTTTAAAGTAAATATAACTACATATATATTTAATTACATTTGGGGGGTTAATTTAACCACTTATTATTTACAAAAATTAAGATATTTACAGACGATTTCACATCACTTTTGACAACAATGTCCCGAAGTTTGTTCTAATATTCGCAAGTTCGTTCGGATGTTTGCACATTCATTTCAACTGACACATTTGATTGGCTACATGGAATTCAATAGCCAATCAGATGTGTAAGTTCAAATGAACTTGCAAATATCTGAATGAACATCAGTACATTGTTGTCAAAAGTGATGTGAAATTGTCTGTAATTAAAAAAAAGTATTAAAAGTTAAAACAATCTTGCGTGGTAGGTGCATATAATACATGTATATGTATGAAAAACTAACAATTTTAAACTAAGTTCTTTTGAAAATTTGTTGATAGCCACTCTTTTCTTCGAATTGTTGCAATTGTCCATCGATACTGATTCAATATACAAAAACATGTTCCTTGACCAAGGAAGGGTACTCCATATTAAAAAATATAGTTGCTACCAACCAATAATGAAAGTGCAGTAGCCAAGCCCATATTATGCGGCAATATAAATTGGGTCAAGAGATGACAAACTTCCTGACATAACCAGCTGCAGCTCAACTGACTTTGCAATTTTGACATCAATTGATTCATCATTCTGATATAAGAAAAAAGAAAATCATTAGAATTGCTCTAAGAGGTACATGTACACAGGAGTGTAAAATATAATATATTAAGTACTTATTAACCGAGCGCGAGGTCCGTACGGGAAAATATTTTGCTTGAGATCTTTTGAGTACAGACCGAGCCCGAAGGGCGAGGTCTGTACGCAAAGGATCGAAAGCAAAATATTTTCCCGTACGGACCGAGCTTGTGAGGTTAATAAGGAATTTATTATATGTCTCCACAACAACGAGAAATAATTTAGAGAAAACATTATCGTCTACAGTACGTCTTCCTGCACGTCACCGCAAGCGGAGGCTGAGCGGTCTCATAGTCGCAATTCGATATAATTGACAACAAAACAACCAAAAGGGAAAACATTTTGAAAAGAATATAATTTTTAAGAAATTTTTTTAAACATATTTAATAGTAAACAACTCGAGCATTTACCGGCTTCCAATGATCTGATTGGCTAGAAGTAGGCAGAAGCCTGAAGCCAGTCAAATGCTATATGCAGAACGACGTATTAAACGAGAAACGGCCAACGGGCTTATTTTAATCGAAGCTGGATAACTCTATGGATCTCTTCACGGAGATATTAAAATTACTGATTTATATAGATTACAAATTATAAAAAGTACTTGTGTCAATCAGTTACTCGCCATCACTATCAGAGTCAAGGAAATACGATCTTCGTTGCCGTTTAACTGGAAGAGACGACTCATTGCACGGGGAGGTTGATGGCAAGGACGAGTGGAAATTGAAAGTACAGCCAGTGATATTCTCGATAGAAGCTCCTCGAAATATTTCATGAGGATTAACTGCAAGTTGAGCTGACTGAATGCTCTGTGATAACACTGGGAGCGAAACAGGTTGGAGTGTACTGTCGGGCCGTTGCTCACTTCTGAACTGAGTTGACGCGCTGAGTAGAGATGGCTGCAACTGCTCATTGTATGGCTGATCTTGATAACTTGTAGAGGCTCTACTGCTGGCAAGGATGGACTGGTTTTCTTGTACACCACCCAGAACATTGGACATGGCTCTCTGATGCTTGGCTGACGGAACTTTATAGTGACTGAGGCTGTTCAAGCTTTTGTGACCACTGAGTTGTGCCACGAAAGTCTCAGGACAATTTGCATCAAGGAGTCTTCCTATGGACGTTTTTCTCACGGAATGGTTGGCTATTTTCTTGACTCCAATGAGATGGCCACATTCAACAGCTTTGCTGAGAAACTTGCCTATCAAATTTTTTCCCAGAGGACATTTTTTGTACCAAACTTCACTGTTGGGAGCACGATTGTGGTTGATAGCCAAGTAAAACGGGGAATCGTCTTGATTCATTTCAGCAGGCCTGCGGGATCTGAATTTCTTGTACAACTGGACAGGACATTTCACTGTATTATTGGCTTGTGCTGTTGGAGTGAATGCTCGTCTGTGGCCATTTTCTTTCCCAGTTCGGGTCTTTGTACCACGTTCAGTTAACCAAGCAAGTGTTTCGTCGCCGGTTTCTGGGTCTTTCGTCAACTTAACATCGCCCCAACGTAGTTTATGACTCTCATCTCTGGCCCGAAATCCAAAGTGCGTGGATAACACCCACCAAAGGGTTCGCTGCAGAGTCAATGGCTCATTGTCGCCGAAATATCCGACAGCAAATAACTTTTGTTCTTCGTCATCTGTTATTGCTCTGGTTGCGTTGGGCTTGTTTCCTTTGCCTTGGGATACTAGATTCTTTCGTTTTGCTCTCAAAACCTCACGAGAACGTTGAAACTCGTTGCCTTTCAATATGTTATGAGGTGCACCAACCTCTTGAAGCTTTCGCTGAAGGCTTCTTTGTATGGACGTTAAAGTATCGGGCTCATATTGGTCGCCGTTTTGCTTTACCGCTGTCATGAAAAACTTGCACAAAAGTGTATTCAACTCCTTAACAGGTATGTCTTGTAACTCTCTTGTTTCGTTTTGACTTGAACAGAATCGTCTAAAGTTGTTAACATCGTCTTTAGTTTTATTCACTGTGTTTTTAGACTGTTGTTCACAAATAAATTTTGTGAAAACGTCGTCTTCGTTTTCTTGTTGTTGCTCAAGTGCTAGCGACATTGCTGACGTTGTTGCGAGGTTTGCCCGGCGTTTTAAAATGGCTTGCTTTTTTTCTCTAATGTACTCTGTCTCCGTAGCATTTAATATATCATCTTCCTCGGTTAGTTCCTCCGGATAATAGAATTGGCCGTCCATTTTCGCTATTTCGTTTAATTTTGCTCACAAATTGTTTCGCTGTAGTTTGTTGTTTTTGTGCGGGTCCGTACACCGAGACCGTACGGTAAAGTACGGACTCGCACGTTAGCCAATCAGCGTTCAATACGCCAGTTCGGACTCGCAAGACATATAATAATAAGCAATATTAAATGAAAAAGTGCAATCAGTGAAATGCAAATTTATAATTACTGTATTTGTACCCAGCTTGTGATATCACAAATTACAGTAATAGGGGAGTTCAAAGTTTATTTCGTCATATGGCAAGGGGTGCAAAACCATTGGGGCGAGCGCGCGGCCATGCCTATTTACCTTGTTAAAATCATGGCGAAACTTGCGAAGCAAGAAGGATATCGCTTCGGTTTTTGTCGAATTCGTCTTTAATCGTTGTTTGGATCACTTTCCTGTGAGCTGGTATGTTCGTTTTTTTTATTTTAGACCATTATCGCTGATAACCAACGCGTAGAAACGCTATAATACGAAAGTTTCCTCAACTGAGGGGTCGCTGCGCCATTGTGGCAGACATGTTTAGCAGAGACAAAACGCCTCGCTGTATAGTGGGATACTGCGATAACAACAAACGCACTCCAGAATGTTGGGTGAAGAGGTATTATCTTAAAATGTTGGTTCTTAATAAGCGGCAAATCACCAGATTTCGGCAGAAACTTGGCGTAAGCAAGCATTTGTCTAGAATATCCGTATTTTCCGCTTGTTTTATATCAGCCTTCAATGCCAATGGTGTCAAATTTCCCAAATAAAATTGCTTCGTTCTTCAACATAATTACACGTTTAATTCGACAAAAATACAATCAATATGTAGTTAGATCTAGACTTAAACTGCATTTAACTATATAATTTGCCCTGTATATGCCAGTTAATAACGTGTACATATTAGAAGTAAACACGCGTAACCCGAAACGTATCCCTTTCCTGCGAGGAGATATACATAATACACTTCGTTTGATAACGAGAAAGAGGATATTTCAGACTTCAGATGACGAAGATGAACCTCTGGTTACTTACGTTGCTATACGCTTGGAGTTCGAGTGATTTACAAGAGAGTTGGAGCTAAAGTTTTACATTGCGTTGCTGAAATCGTCACTCAGCCGTGCCAGTCATAACAGCGCAGCCACCCCTCAGTTGAGGAAACTTTCGTATTATAGCATTTCTACGCGTTGGTTATCAGCGATAATGGTGTAAAATCAAAGAACGATCATACTAGCCCACAGAAAAGCGATCCAAACGACGATTAAAGACGAATTCGACAAAACCGAAGCGATATCCTTCTTGCTTCGCAAGTTTCGCCATGATTTTAACAAGGATAAATAGGCATGGCCGCGCGCTCGCCCCAATGGTTTTGCACCCCTTGCAATATGGCGAAATAAACCTTGAACTCCCCTATTGTGCAGAGTATTAAAACAAGATGGGGGATAATGAGATAAAATTTGTGTTTTGCCAGAGTTAGTAATACATTGTTATACAAAAGGAAATGTTCTGGTTTACTTTAACTACCTGTAAGTATTTTTATTAACCAGAAAAATGATCTGGAGTGTAAATTAATGTCAATATTAAACTTTATATACAAACTCAAAGTATATTTAGGACTTCCATCATATACTGTATCACAGATGGGCCTACTACCTGACTAGCTTTCCAGGGTCAAGAGTAAGATTCCCTGCAAAGGTCACATACTTATACATTCTTCCTAACTACAAGATTGCAGTTACCGAACAAACAATTTGAACAGAAAATTCTACATTCGTAGCAAACTTCTTGTAATTTTGAAGACAATTAGAAAATATGCAGTATGTGTATACTAGTAAATTTATACCATTATTATTAGTATTATACCAGTTTGAGTCTTATTTATCAAACCGGTCAACTTTCTAAAATATCCAGATGTGTGATCTGTGTTTTCTAGCATATCAATGATACTGCTATTATATATATTTATTTACATAAAATATTGTTTTCACCACTCGAAGATAAAAGTTCATATCTTCGCACCACCGTGTAATATCCTCTCTTTATTTTTTTATTAGTCGTGAGCGGGCCGAATCCTATGCTTTCCTGCAATTTGATTGGCTACGTGAGCGGGCAGTTTTTTACGATATCTTGGACCGCGGTCCAAAAAGTAATTTTTTTACATTCTGTCATTAAAATTGATCGATTTTCGTAACTATTTCGCTTGCCGCAGAAAAAATATATTCAACAGAGAGCTATGGGGATGCAAATGAGTTTTATTATCCAAATGGTTTTGACAACTTCATGTGTAAACAGCGAGTTTTAAAAGAAACGCTGGGAAAACTGTGACAAAGCAAAATTTACAAGCGAATTTATAAAGAAAACAGTTTAAAACGGTAGGAAAAACATACATAAACTTGTGAACACAGTATTTTGAATCACTAAATGAAACTATAATTATAGAAGTATATATAAAAAATCACACCACGAGAAGATAGCAAAGCTGAAACCTTTTGACACTAAACTGTCTTTCTTCTGTTATCCAACCGCTATACTCAACAAAACCGCTGCAAGTCTTTAATTACCTTTTAATCAAATATTTTCCACATGCCAACGTTATTGTCTCATGTCCTTGAAACTTGAAATTAGAAATGGCTTACTACTAGCATTTTCGTCTTCAAACTCGAGGACCACACTTTCAATTTTCATGCAGTCAGCCAAATATTGAAAGCGACTTTCCAAGCGAACAGCCAAAAACGAGCAAGGGATGAAGAAGAACGACGAAGAATCTTTATCAATCTTTTTTTTATCACAAAAAAAGGTTCCAAGCTTCCCTGTCAGACTGCATATCGGCAGTTTTTTACTCTCGAACGATAAACTTTGGACTTTTGAATATCACGTGAACGTCATCTCGATTACGCAACTTAATTCAATTATGTTAATTTATCTGATTATGTAACAATAAAATAAATAAGTTATTTACCGTTTTGGTCGGTCCGTACAGAAAAATTTTTGCCCTTGGTCTCAAAAATGTCCCTCGGCCTCCGGCCTCGGGCCTTTTTTATGACGTCGGGCAAATATTTTTCTATACGGACCTCCCAGCCAGTAAATAACATATATATTTATTATATATACCAAAAAGCCTGGTAATGTATATCAGAAAATCCTGATGTATCAAAAATCTCAGTATACAGCATCATTGTAACTTTAAAAAAAAACATAGAGTTAGAGCAATATATCACCTGATATTAGTATTTTGAGATATCAACCACCTTTATTGGAATAGATCACTATGTCATTTAGTCATTAGTCAATGAATTAATTTATTTCTAGTATATGAATTTAAGCTTATTTTACAAGGATTTTACTTACCAATAACAGCAAGTTGAATGGTTGAAAATAACTGAACAAGGTAACTCTACCCTATGCACTAGAAAACAAAAGAAAAAAAATGAATAAGCAAACAAACACTAACTGTTAGTATGTTTATACCAACAATATGATGGTGAAAATACACTAATCACAAATAACATTTACCTCAATATTTGAATGCTTTAGTTTTATATAAAATAACCCTTATCATGAAAGCAACGGTGGCTAAAGAATGGCAAAGAAGAAAGAATGAGAGTTTGTTAATATAGGAACCACAATTGATAGTGAATTGAGAAGAGATTCCAGTCAACTATATTAACTTCAATATAAAATGGTTTGTATTGTACTATTGGACAATCAAACAGAAAATTCGACAACGAAAGCCAGAGAAAATTTCACTTACAATAAGTATGACAATAGAAAACAAACGATAAATACAAAATCTCTGATGACTGTTTACCTTACCTTGCTCTGAGAGTATTAAGAAGCTTCTTGGACTATCTTTCAATTGGATTTTGATGGCTTTAGTTAAATCTCTCCGTAAGAAAAACATGTTACTTCGGTGAAGATTGTCTGCCTGATCTCTTCACAAACAAAAAGTCCTTTATTACCAAAAGTTTCTATAGCTTGAATTATGTGCTTGAATCCACCATCACAAAACCTTCAAACGTGGCGCGAAGAAATGAGATGACGCTATCCCAAGTATCAATGCGCGCTTGCTAGATGCGCGGTTTCGTGGCTGCTTGTGCCTGGGTAGGACACTGGCTAATGTTTAGCCAGAAGTTTTATATTACCTGTGGCCTTTCTTTCTATTTGAAAAGTGATTTATTTCGGTTCTGTGATTTGGTTATGACTTATTGTTTCGTGAATGTTCGAGAAAAATATCAAGTATACTAACACCATAGTTAATTACTCTTCAGTACAACTCGAAGATTAAGTAAAACTCGAGTCGTAAAAATAGCTATATGCAGTAAAACTTGTACTATTTCAAATGCATTCAGAGTAGTTTCACTATCGGAATATTAAGTTCAAACAACTATACCACAAAGCTATGGCTATATAATAATATGAATAACTACCTACATTGTTTGACTAGTTGTTTTTACTACAATACTACAGTCAGGGTAGTTTTAACTACCTGAAGTTCTTGTTAAAATAACTACGACAAGACTATGGCTTTGTGTAGTCAAAATAACTATCCAAAAAACTAGTTGTTTTTACTAGTCTACAGTCATAGTAGTTTCAACTACCGGAATTGTAGTAAAAATGACTACGACAAAGTTAAACTCGAGTAGTTAAAATAACTATGTGAAACAACTAGTTATTTTCACTATAGCCGCAATCGTTTTAACTACAAAATTGTAGTTAAAACAACTATGGACAAAGTTAAACTCGAGTAGTTAAAATAACTATACGGAAAAACTAGTTGTTTTTACTACAGTCAGAGTAGTTTTAACTACGAAATTGTAGTTAAAACAACTAAGACAAAGTTACTACGTCCCAGATAGTTAAAATTACTACACGTATATGCGGTATATTTTTACTACCTAAAAATAACAGTGCAGTTGGTGACCAATATACTCAAAAACCTGAACTAAGTAGTACGAAACTTTCCAGGAATAAACCCGTGTTGATCTGAATTGATGTACTGCAAGGGATGATCTCTTATCTTGAACAGGACACAACGTTCCAAACGTTTCGATATATTCGAGAGCAGGGATTTTGGCCGATAATTTTCTGCGCAATGTTTGTCGCCTTTCTTATAAACTGGGACAATGTTACCAATATTCCACTCATTAGGAAGGGATTCGGTTTGCAAGGACAGGTTGAATAATGAACACAGCGATGAAGCAATTTGTTCAGCTGTTTCTTTTAGTAATCTGTTGGGTATGCCATCAGGGCCTGTAGCTTATGCACATCCAAGGATATCAGAAGAACTAGGATCTCTTCAACTGTGATTTCGATATTGGTCTGAGCATTTTCATCAAGGACTTGAAACGTGTTAAAAACTGGAGTTGTTCATAGCTGTGTGGAACACTGAAGAAAAGTATTGGTTAAAGAGCTCAGCGATAGGTTTGGGTTTGGAAGCAACAATTCTGTTTTGATGGCTGGTGGTGTTGCCCATTGAGATTTTTTTCGACGTAAGCTTGAAAACCGACCAGAAGCGTTTGGGATTTTGTTTTAGGTCTGTTGATAGACACTTGAAAAAGTTCTCGCGGGCAGCAGAGATCATTTGTTTGACAGTAGATCTAAGATTTTTAAACTTTTCGTATATGTACTTGTGACAACGTTTTAGCTTTTTGCGCAGGAACTCTTTTTGGTGAATGACGTGCATGATTTCGCCTGTGATCCAAGGTAGACCGTTTTTTTCTTTTCAGGCGTCAGATAGGAACAAAATCGGAAACGATTGCTTTAAAAGTATTTTTCCATCTTGTCCAGTTTTCGTTAATGTCTAAAGATGTGTCGATTTCGGCAGACAAGTTATAATTTTCCATCGCTAGACGAAGTCCGCTGGAGTCCGCGCGCCGGTAGTCATATACAAATCCGCGGGTCACGGCGGGAGATTTGATTTTCGTTGCGATATCAAACAGTATGATTGCGTGATCAGTGGACATGCCAGCCTCTTCTGGCGACAGTATCTCTCGGATTGTTACGCGATCTGGCGTGCTCGTGATTATGAGGTCAAGCACGTTAGTGTAACGGGTTGGTAAAATCGTCAGCTGAGATAAGAAAAAATCGTTCAAAGTTTCAATTAAATTAACTTCTTCCGCCCCAACTGTGTTTTCTGTAGACACCCAATTAATTTTAGGATAATTAAAGTCGCCACAAATTACAACGTTTTCATATTGATCACGGACTGACCGAGAAAATCAGTAAATTTATAGTAGACCATGTGGAGTCGGAACTGGGAGGTGGGTATAACACTTCACAAGTTACGAGTTCTAAGGTGGTTGAAATGTTTCCGTTCTTGATTGATTTAAATTAAGCTGTTCTTACCGCTATTAGTACTCCTCCACCACGAGCTTCGTGTCTGTCTCCCCGAAATATAGTGAAGTCCGAAGGTGGTAAGATTTCAGTATTTTGAATAACTTCCGTGAGCCAGGTTTCCGTAATAAATTCCACTTCAACGTTCTCTGTGTAGACTAAATTTTGAAAACAGGCAAGACTTGATATGTATTTGTCAGCTTTTTTGTGAATACTCTTCAGGATTCTAACATTGAGTAAAACGCAGTTCAAGGAAGGGTGGATATTTTTATGCAGTCCAGGTCCATGCCGGTCCAGTGTTGTTTTCCACGCCTCCAGACAACTGGATTAGCATCAAAGTAATTGAAGCAGATAAAAAAATGCGGCACGTGATTATAAGTTTCATTGAAGAAGGTAACGACTGTTGTTTGGCCGTTAACTTTCTATTTCCAGTTCGTTGGAATTGAGTGCTTGTAATTTATTTACAGATATATAACAGTTCAGAGTTTGTTATGTTAGCCAAGGGCCTTCTTTTATAACTTAGTAGTCCATCGCTTTTAGTTGTCGGTCAGATTGTTCATCTACTCTACACAATTTCAAGGCTTTAACCAAGGTCAAATTTTTTCTTGCAGCAAGCGTTGAGGTTTGTCCAATACTACGAACTTAAACGGATCGTTATTTTCGTGAATTTTTTATGCACGATCCGTAGAAATAGTAGTTGGTCGTTTAGGTAGTAAACATTAAGTTATTATTGTTAGAAAATTTTGTATTTCAAATAATATATTGCGGCGCGCTTGCACCGATCGTTGGTTTCGTAAAATTTTATGTAGCATTGTTATAAATACTATTTTAATATTTTGTATAAAGTGTAGAAAAGGAGACGGGTGGGAACGGCATGAATGGTAAATTGCGTTTACGGATCGTAAAAATGATATTACGATCCGTGAATTAAGGGCCAGTGATGGCATAAGGTAGTCTCTTCAACATTTTGTCGATCCGTACGAATGGTAAGTTGCTTTTACGGATCGTGAAAATGATATTACGATCCGTGAAGGGTCAGTGTTGACATAATGTAGGTCCTTCAACATTTTCTCCATCCGTACTGATGGTACGGATGGTAAATTGCGTTAACCGATCGTGAAAATGTTATAACGATTCGTGAAGGATCAGTATTGGCATAAGGTAGGCCATTCAATAATTTTCTCCGTCCGTTGGTTTCGTGTACAGTTCTGGATACCTAGGAACTTTTTGCTTTTGAAGGACGTGTGGTGGATCACTTGTAACCTCGTGCTGTTACAAAGTCTTTCATTTATTAGTTTTTAGCAAAGTTTATCAATTGGTCATGGATTCATACTTAAAGAATCATATTGTTATTCGGAAGTTGCTGTTTAATATCGTCCGTATAGGGAGCAAGATAATGTCAGTGTGTTGTATAGTTCTTATAGGGCCGTGCGTTAAACGAAGCAAGAAGATAATATAATACGATAATATAATAATCTTGGGCTGTTGGGTAGTTTTTTTTAAAGAACTAGGCAACAACATAATAATCGTCTGTTGCTTATTTTTTCTATAGGACCTTATTTTTTTTATAGTTAAACGAAGCAAGATTATAATTTTACTAGAAATACGCAACAACCCGTCGCCCGCTTTTAGATGCTTTTTTGAACACCCCCCCCCCCCCCCCCCCACCCCAATCCCCTGATTAAAATAAGCACTTCTGATATACAGATATACAGCCAATATAAAAACAAACAGATATAAAAAAACAAATGATATTAAATCCTTGGGATAATTATAGAATTTATGGATAGGATGACAAAACTGATTTAAATCATTTAATGAAAGTTGAACATATCAAAGCAAATTTTAGATTTCATTATTAAAAATTATATTGTTTTTAGGAGGTTTCAAAAGGGATTATTCTTAGCCAGCTTTAATGGCTTCCCTATATGCAAACATGTTTTGCAAAGGCAGAATTAATAAAAGTCAACAGCTCAAAAATTACATTTATAATAGAGTCCGAGATAAAAAAAACCAATTCAGTAGAATCGGATTCTAGAAATAAGTATTAAACAGACAACGTTTCAGTCGAAAATTTGGAAATACAACCAAAAATATCGCCAAAGCCCATGAGTATATAAAGTGCATGCAATGCTAATGAAAAACATCACGTCTACATAAGCGTATAAAGGTAGTGTTTTAAGTTAGCTTTAGTTAATAAGCTGATTTATGGTTTGGACGACAAAGGGAAAGCACAAAAACGTGAAGCTGTATATCGTTTAGGTTAAGCGAAAACTTTAAAACAACAAGAATCCCACCGTTAACTTTAAAATGATTTGACCACGGAGTGACTACAAACACTGGAATTGAGATCGAGTTTTGATTTTACGGCGTTTGGTTTCTTGGTTTCTCTTCAAGATATATTAAACGGGTTGTTTGTATCCTTCTTTTCTTCGTCCTTCTTTTCTTCGTGCTCCATTTCGTTTCGTTTAAATAAACGAAAGCAAAATACTATTTGTTTGGGAGTTTTTACTTTATAGTTTTCTTCGTCGCTAGTCACCAGTATCCAACAATTCTTACCGCGTGACACCCTACGACGTATATATATATATATATATAAGTGAGTTTTGGTTCACGAAATGTTAGAGAGTGCTCAATACCATATATAGATAGAGCAAAATACAAAGTATGAAGTATAGTTTACCTTAAAGTCTTCGCTACCAGAGATTTCACCCTAAACGGGATCATCAGGTCGCCTGATGATCCCGTTTAGGGTGAAACCTCTGGTAGCGAAGACTTTAAGGTAAACTATACTTCATACTTTATATATATTTAAAAAACTCATTAATAATTCATGAGGAAAACACAAAAGAAATCAATACCGTAGCAGAGGTTGTAAATCGGATACAGAATCGTCCTGATTTACATAAACTTTAGCTTCGATTTTCTCGGCTAAAATAGAGTATATCGCTAAAATAGTTGGCGAACTTGATTACTTAGATGCATTTGTATTTTAAGAAAGATACAGCATTCGCAGCCGATCTGTATCTATTACATATATATATATATATATATATATATATATATATGTACTATTTATAAACCGCGCAGGAGAGCTTTATCGGATATAAAACACGAGGCGATAACCGAGTGTTTTAGAGCCGATAAAGCCCGTACTGCAAGGTTTTTAAATGACTTCTAAAAAGAATCACTTCATACGTTCATTGGCGTAGTAATTTTGAAAATTAAGCTTATCTCAGCCGTTAAAAACCAGCGAGAAACTTAGAGCGAGTCTATATCACATATATAGATCCGATACGCTCATGATTTTTCTTTGTGTTTTCCTCATGAATAATTAATGAATTTTAGAAATATATATATAAACTATTTCCAGATTTTCGTCTCACTTGGTTTTTCTACACGCGTGTAAAATTACTCAACGCGTTTCGAGATTAGCACCTTCACCGGGCTCCGGGCCTTCTGCCCTACGCCCAGGCTCGGGGATAATATTATATTAAAATACCTCGCAGTTTTTTAAAGAACGAGGGAACAACATAATAATCGTCTGTTCGTTAGTTTTTATAAGACCACGCGTAAGAATATAGCATATTCATTTCGGCATATATATTGGATGGTTAATTTATTCATTTGACGGATCGTCGTTTGCTATTTACAATCCGAACGATTGGTATGAAACGTCTAAGAACATAATAGAATATTATATTGTAATATTGGGCTGTTGCGTAGTTTTCTCAACAACGAGGCAACAACATAATATTCGTCTGTTGCTTACTTTTTATAGGACCGCGCGTTAAACGAGGCAAGAAAATAATATAATCCCCGAGCCCGGTGAGGGTGCTAATCTCGACACGGGTGGAGTCCATTTTACACGCGTGTAGAAAAAGCGAGGGAGACGAAATCTGGGAAATAGTTTATGATAAGCTGAGATAAGCTTAATTTTCAAAATTACTACCCAATGAACGTATGAAGTGATTATTTTTAGAAGTCAATTAAAAACCTTGCAGTACGGGCTTTATCGGCTCTAAGACACTCGGCTATCGCCTCGTTTTAAATATTACATATATATATATATATATATATATACAGCTAAATCAATTATGGTTGTCCTGGCCAAAGCCAAAAGGCTAAACCAAAAGGTCAAAGCCAAGCGCGAAAATGCTCCTTAATAATCCCAAGAGAGGCAAGTTTGGTTTATTTGTATGATTTTGGCCTATAGTAAATGTGTGCTTCGCTATTTAAATAGTAATTCACATCGTACTTTTCGCCCTTGGCTTTGACCTTTTGGCTTTGGCCAGGACAGCCTTAATTGATTTAGCTGTATATATATATATATATAATATGTTTCGGTATAATATATAATTTATAGACCTTTCGCTCGGGGAATTCGATGAAATATTACCCCGAGGGGTAATATTTCATCAAATTCCCCTCGCTCCAGGTCTATAAATGCTATATATATATATATATATATATATATATATATATATATATATATATATATCATTTATAGACCTGGAGCGAGGGGAATTTGATGAAATATTACCCCGAGGGATGATATATAATCCCGAGGGGTAATATTTCATCGAATTCCCCGAGCGAAAGGTCTATAAATGATATATTATACCGAAACATATTAATCTTTCCAAAAAAAGCTTAAATAATGTTAATAAAGTTCGCATAGCTTAACTTTTGTCAGCTTTTCATTGTCTGTTTCCATTCTGTTGATATTAAGTGTCGCCTCAAAGCTTTTGGATGCATTGTTTGTTGCTTTCTTTGTATTCCCTGAATCCTTATTTTCTTGTAACAATCTTCTTGTCAACATCTGACGATACATGCGAAGCGTCTTCTTGTCTTACCAAACTCCACCATTGTTGACAGCTTCGTGAATCGTGCGTAGCTGTACATTATACCCGCTGCAGCGGGAAATATTACTTTTGAGGGGTAATTCGATGATTAATTGACTGGTCACATGGTACAAATCACAGTTAATAGAAGGGAGACTGGTTAGGCTAGCTGTACCACGTGACAAAACATGCTATTGATCACGGTTTATTTGTATCACGTGATGCAGAGAGGGGGTGGATTTCAAAGCTATTCTTGCGATCTTGAAAATCTGTGTCAGAAATCTTCCGTTCTGTGTCTTCTTTTTGTTCCTGTTGTTGCGGTATTGTCTTCAAATGATAGTTTGAAGATATGCCTGGTGTAAACTGTACGTTTTTTGGTTGTTCGACCAGTAGAAAGCACGGGCTTTCACTTTTCAAGATCCCAGCTGTTCGCGCAGACGATGGCAAGCAGACAGCGTGGCTGGAGAGGAAAGCTAGAGGACAGCGGATCGAGGAAAACAAGATTGCATTCTTCAAGTGAGTTTTTATATATTCTGTTCTGTTGCTGCGCGTCTTGTTATTTTCGTCGTGTGAGAACAAAGGGCCCTTTATGAATAATTCAATGTCGGATTAAAATCGATATTGTTTTTAATTTCTAGATCCTAACGAAAAGTGTTGGTTACTGGAAGTATTCCAACCGATAATTTACCTGCCAAAAGCCATGATGTTCTTAAAAAAGAGCGTCGAACTTTGATACGAGTCAGTGAAGAAGATATGCCATCTTCTTCGTCAGTCGACCCTTCGCACTTGTCGGTAAATATCAATATGGCAGATTTGCATAAGCATCTTGACGAGGAAAATATACAGTCTTGGAAAGTAGATACAGCTGAACATAGTAGCATTAAAAAGGAACTGTATGATGGCATTCACAGCATAGCTAATCACTATGTATTGAAGTGCTCAAAAAAGCTCAAGAAGCCTCTGCGGAGCAGAGAGTTACTACTTAACACTGTTTCATTAATTAACCAGGATTGTAGTTATTGTCTATTTTTTTCCAATAATTTCTTCTTGTTTTGATAGTCTTTTTTAAATTTACTGTACATAGCTAATTAGTCAGATCCTCAATGCTAGTAGGTGTGAGACGATTTAAGTTACCACAAATTTTAACATTTGTTACAAAACCTTGGCAAAGGTTTGAATCCTAGGGACTTCCCTCTTTCCACTATTTTTTTTGGATATAAAACAAATTTACATGTAATTTGCATTTTCCTCAATTTTGAAAACTTTTAAATTTAAAAAATATATATTTCCAGTTACATTTTATGCCAGGTGACTAAACAAACAGGGAACAGTTAATGTAGAAATTGTTGTAAAGCTGTTCCACCTGTTTCATAAAAAATTTCTAAGTTCTCGAAACTTGGAAGCAATGGTCAGAGCATTGCACTAGAATCGCAAGATCGTGGGTTCAATTCCTGCCGGAAGGTCTGTGTAGTTGCATTTTTCACAACTGGTCCCGGTTTGGTCTTAAAATGTATATATTCTACACTCGAATTTTCCTTCACCTAAAATCCCTAGAACATGTATACAAATTACCTTGTTTTACTGTTATCAAGCTTGTAACCTTGTATGCTCAGCCTGACACTTGGTGAGGTGTTCTACATATAACTTGATATTTGTAATGTAATGTAATTAATTAATTTAGTAAGTAAGTAAGTAAGTAAGTAAGTAAGTAAGTAAGTAAGTAAGTAAGTAAGTAAGTAAGTAAGTAAGTAAGTAAGTAAGTAAGTAAGTAAGTAAATAAGTAAATAAGTAAGTAAGTAAGTAAGTACCTTAAGTAACTAAAAGTAATTTTAATAAAATGGGTAGTGGCATGGAACCGGTCACATCACTGCAGCCCACGAAAGGAGAAACTCCTTCCCTCCAAAGTGGTACAATGTAACTTGTGAGTGTATTCGGAGATACAGTATGATAATTCAACAATGCAAATGACACTGGGGAAGATCTAGCCATCAGTTTGAAGAGATCTATTGTAACCAGTTCCTGTTTGAACTTGAAGGTGGTGGTCTTGTGGATGTACAGTTGGTGATTGAACTTCCTGATGGCAGAATATCGTAATCAACACTGCAAGTTATGTTAAGAATGAGAGATGCAGCCACAAATTTCAAGACATCCAAAGCAAAGATTTTACGCACAAGTTTTCAGAATTTTGTACACCGGTTTATTTTTAGGAACAACAAATAGTTTGAAAGGGTACAAACGAAATACTTGAATCTGTCTGTTGTGTATTTATTTTTGTCTCACATATCATGTCATGTTTCATGTGTATTTTAAATTCTGAAATGCACTTAAATTTCTATTTTATAATTATTTTTGGAAAAGAAGATCAAGAATTGTGATATATACAATGATAGAATAGAACATAAAATCTTGGTTTGTCACTGTTAATGATACAATATTTTCTTGTTAAAACTGCCCTCAGAATACAAGGAATAGTAGTGTTTCAGAGACTACATGCAGTAAATCAAAAATTTCTGGAGGAGCATGCCCAGGGAAAGTACTAGAAAAAAGTAACTTAGATTTAACCTAAGACAGCGAATTGTGAAGTGCGAAGTATAAGTATAATTAAAATACATGTATTAACAACATTTTAAGCTTTAATTTTATATTTATTAACAACATTTCCCAAGTACAAATTTTATGTGGTCAGATTGATTGGCCACGAACAACATGTTATCTCACTCAGTGACTTAGCTATGGGAGATTCTAAAGCAGAAAGTCATATGTTCAATTGTTTTCTCAAAATCTAGTCAAGTGATCTAAAAGTGAACACCCACATACACATTTATACAAATTTGGAATGTGTCGCACTGTCGACCTACTATAAACAATTTAAAATAAGAACCTTTTTGAGCCTGATATTTGAAAAATAGTTAGTTTTAATTGCATGGTGACGAAGTACCAAACAAGAACAATATCAAAATTCGGTTATATATTTTTCATGTCACCAGTAAGATCAAAACAGCTACAGTATGACTTCAAATGATGTGGGTAAAGAAAAATATACAAACTCTTCCAATTGTATTTTGGAATAATTGCCATCAACGTGTGTTCGTAAGTTCGTTAATACAATAATACGGGAATTATAGCAGTTTCAGCAACAGAAATAATCAAGTAAATACAAATCACCAACAAACCACTTGCGAGCATCACTCGAGACTTCACTTCAAACGACGATTAAAAACCGTGTTTGTCGTCTACAACGATTGTACCTTCTTCAACATGTTGCCAAAGGGCAGGTTAAAAGCCCATATCATGTTTCATGTCAACACATTAGCTTCTAGCGACGGGAAAACCTCTCGTTTCTATCAAGTGCTGTGAATTCCTTATGTATCACCCTTCAATGTTTACGAAGCGATGAACTCTCCGCATCACGTGATTTTTTCCCCTTTGATCCCCGACATCATTTGCCGCCCCCTTTGAAGATTGCCGGCTAGCCTAACCAGTCTCCCTTCTATTAACTGTGTACAAATCAAGTTTTCTGACTGGACAATTTACAGTTGAGGTATATATGTAATATTTATAAACCGCGCAGGAGGGCTTTATCGGATATAAAACACGAGGCGATAGCCGAGTGTTTTAGAGCCGATAAAGCCCGTACTGCAAGGTTTTTAAATGGCTTCTAAAAAGAATCACTTCATACGTTCATTGGCGTAGTAATTTTGAAAATTAAGCTTATCTCAGCCGTTAAAAACCAGCGAGAAACTTAGAGCGAGTCTATATCACATATATAGATCCGATACGCTCATGATTTTTCTTTGTGTTTTCCTCATGAATTATTAATGAATTTTAGAAATATATATATACATATATATATTGGCACGATGTCACGCGGTAAGAATAGTTGGACATTGGTGACTAGCGATGAAGAAAGCTAAATTAGACATTATATTGCTTTCGTTGTTAAATGGAGCCTGCTCTACTTAACTTAAAAGAGAACAACGAAGAAAAGAAGGATACAAACAGCCGGTTTAATATTATACCTTGAAGAGAAAAGAGAGAACCTGAATAAACCATACGCCGTATGGAAAACCAAAACTCGATCTGAAGTTGCAGTGTTTGTGGTCACTCAGTTGTCTCAAAATCACTTTAAAGTTAACGGTAGGGGATTTGTATTTTGTCCTTGTGTGCTAAAACATTATACATAATACAGCTTCACGTTTTCGTGGTCTCAAAATCATTTTAAAGTTACATGTAACGGTAGGGGATTTTGCTGATTGGAATCAGTATTTATATATTCTGTAAACACCAAGATCGGTATAAAGTTTCAGTATACCTTGACCTTGTCCTTGTGTTGTTTTCAAGTTTTCGCTTAACCTAAAGCAATGTACAGCTTCACGTTATTTTGCGCTCCTTCGTTCAAACCATAAGTCAACTTAACTAAGGCCATGTCCGCACGTATCCGTTTTCATAGCGTTTTTATATTGTTCTCAGTCCTCAGTGGAGCAGAAAACAATGGTCTCATTACCTGAACCAATATGAAAACGCTAGGAAAACATATACATACGTGGTCTATAGCTACCTTAAAACACTACCAGTTAGGATTACTGTATGTTGACGTGATGTTTTTTATTGACTTTGCATGAACAAACGACTGGAGCATCAATGAGTTCCCCATTGTCTCCAATCGTGGCTAACTTATACATGGAGTAGTTTGAGAAGAAGCATCTTGCAACCGCTCCGTTAAAACCAAGGTATGTGGAAATGATACGTTAAGTACCTGGTCACACGGTTTGAATGCTTTGTCTAATTTTCTTGACCGCATTAACAGCTTCACCCTTCAATCAAATTCACTATGGAATTACAGAATCAAGACAAATCTATCCCGTTCTTGGATGTTTTGCTTTCCGTTAACCCATATGGGACTGTCATACTGTGTATCGAAAACCAACACACGCTTACAGATAACGTAACTACACTTCATTCCACCATCCAAGTATCAAATCGTCTGTGTGCAAAACTCTAGTTCATCGAGCGCGAACAATTTGTGACGAAGAACATCTTCAGGATGAATTAAATCACCTTAAGTTGGTTTTAACTAACTACGGTTTTCCTGAGGAAATTATTCAAGTTTCTATGACACCTTCGGTACATCCGGAGTCGAATACTCCGCCCCAGCTAGAACCACCTTCTGGTTCTCTTCGGTAGATCGGACTAGTATTCCACAAGATTGAGAGGATTTTAAATCGTGCTGGTATGAAGGTATTTCACAGTAGTCGACACAAATTGTTCAAGGTACTTTTCACAAAAAAAGATGTGTGAGTGTGGCTTGGTGTATACATCGGGCAAACGGGAAGAAATATCTCAACTCGCCTGAAGGAGCACAAGTCATTTTGCATAAAAGCCCAACATGATAAATCTGCTGTTGCCAAACACGCTTGGAAGTATGGCCATCGTGTTAAGTGGGAGGAGTCATCACTCTTAGCCAGCGACAAGCAATATTTCACGCGAAGAACAAGGGAATCTACTGAGATTGCAGAACATCACACTATTTCGTAGGAGGGACAGCCATTAAACATTCTTGATTTTGTTTTCTAATTAATAAAATTAACGTGTTACGCCATTGTATTCTTACGTGATTTAATTGATCAGTTGCTTAGTTTATAAATGACGTGGGCCAACAGCTTGTTGTCATTGCTCTGGTGAAGGCCTGAGTCAACAGGCTGAAAGCTTAGCAATGAAAGATTTTATGTGGTGTTTCCACAAAACTTATTTATATTACATTATCGCCATGAAAACTTTCAAAGAATTAATCAGTAGAAATGTAGTTTGTCTGGGTCTGGACACTGTGGTCTGGACACTGTGGTCTGGACACTGTGGTCTGGACACTGTGGTCTGGACACTGTGGTCTGGACACTGTGGTCTGGACACTGTGGTCTGGACACTGTGGTCTGGACACTGTGGTCTGGACACTGTGGTCTGGACACTGTGGTCTGGACACTGTGGTCTGGACACTGTGGTCTGGACACTGTGGTCTGGACACTGTGGTCTGGACACTGTGGTCTGGACACTGGTCTGGACCTATAAACAGTGCAGTATATTCTTTTCTTTTTTTTTGCACTATTCTGTGCTTATTTATTCTTATTATCAAGCTTACTGAGTAGAAAAGCTGGGGACAGATGGGGTCAGTGATCATCACTGGTCGACACATGCAAACATGTTGCCTATTGAGGCAAATTATTAGACACAATCACCCAAGTCAAAGTGAGAAAATTCATAATTATACAGTAGTGATGTGAAGCCCATGAACACCATAACATGTAACTAATCATATTTTCAGTTAAACTTACTTGCAAATTGCTGTGTCAAATGCTAAAACTCACTCATTGTGTGATTATTGGTTATGTGCTGTTGTTTCTAATTTCAGTAATGTATCAGTGAAATCCAAGCCTGTCCATCCCCCAGGGCCAGGCAAATGCTGTGGTTTGCCTTTTCGTTCGGCCCTTGGCTCGCTTCGCTCGCGTCAGACCTAAAAACATCTGGAACCAGGATAATGCTGTGGAGCATTTGATTATTTTAGAAATTCAATAGCACATTTCCATTGGGGGGTCAGTGGGTACACTGCAAAAAATGCTGTGTAATATTAACACAAAATCCTGTGTAGAATGCATCCACACAAATACACTGTTATGTGTAAATGTTACACATAAATCACGGTAAATTTACACAAGTATAATGCATCCACACAAACACACGATTTTGTGTAAAAGAATGATTTACACATACAATGTGTAAATGTTACACAAGAATCACGGTAAATTTACACAAGCCAAATGCATCCGCACAAACACACGATTTTGTGTAAAAGAATGATTTACACATACAATGTGTAAATGTTAAACAAAAACCATGGTGAATTTACACAAACAAAATGTGTCTACAGTAACACATACTTTTGTGTAAAACAATGCTTTACACATACCATGTGTTACCCTTACACGAAATTGTGGTAAATCTACAATAGGAACAACAAGATGCAAAAACGTGTTTTTCTACAAATTAAACTTAAGAATATATACACGTATACTTTCAATAAAATAAGCATAATATCAAAAACATCAAATTACAATACTACAACAAAATTGTGTCCTTACTTAAAAATATTGCATGATTAATGAATTACCTTTAGACCTACATGTAACCTTGTTGATGTTTCATCTACAATAGGCAGACTAGACCCTCTTTCCAAAAACAAATATATAATAGTGTGAATTAAGTATCCACTGGCCACAAATGCTTTATATTATTAATAAAACCACATGCAAAGCTTCAAGAAACAAATAATTATAACTTAAATTTGATGTACAGTTCATCATATTTTGAACAAAATAATGTGCAAATTGCATATTGCACACTGTTGATCATCTAATACTGTAGTATGAATGGAAATAAAATATTCAGTGTAGACGTACATAGCCAGTTCCAATAGATTTATCCTTTAAAAAAGGATAGACTTTTATCACTAGCTGAACAATTTCAATGAGTTGAAGTCTGGTTGGATAACTACAAAAACACAAATTGAAAGGGTGTTGTTAAGTTTTTGGATGAATTTACAATTATGTAAAATGTGTTTAGCAATGTCAGTATCCATCCAGTTAATCTGTTCTGTACATATACTAAAAAATGAAAATTAACACACAAAACCATCCCTGCCTATTCACTTGGCTAAATAAAATTGTCTGCCATTGGCCAAAATAATCTGATAAAGATTGTGTTCAACAGGAATGAGTTACAGTCAAACTACATTGCAATATTGCTCCGCAACATTGCAATGTTGATTGTCAATTTCACTTGAGCAACTTGCAAATGTCTTGTGCAGATTCAGCTCAACAGATTCCATTAAAAGCTCATCTTTCTTTTAGATAAATACATGTACGAAGTCATGTTTAAAATATTACTGTTGCTGAATAGGAGTATTTTTTGCCAGGTAAATGGTTAGTTTGAATCAGGAAATTTTGAATTTCTGTTGAATTTCTGGTATGAACCTTGCTGGAACGTTTGCAATTTGCTCAGGCCAACTTGTCAATATGTAATTGCAATGTTGCTTGGGAATATTGCAATGTAGCATGCAAGAGAACATCCGCTTTGACTGTAATGAAAGATTGCCACATTGCAATTTCCCCACACAACATTGATGGACAAGTTGGTCTGAGCAACTTGCGAGTGTTTCAAGAAGATTTACATGTATACCAGAAATTGAACATTCTCTTATTTAAACTACTATTAACATGGCAGAAAATACTTCCTACTCACACAGCAGCAATATTTTAGATATGAGTTTGTATATACTTTCTTGAAAGAAAGAGAAGCCTTTCTTCACTAGAGATTTGCAAGTTACTCGAGCGAATTGTAATAATTAATATGCTACCGTAAATTGTGTAATATTTTATGTGGATATTAATTTTACATTTTAATACTTGCAAATTGAAAATTATACCTAACAATTGCAATAGCTTTCTGAGTCTCAGTGCAGTTTTAGAACTACATTGAATAACTACACTCGGTGAAAACAAATTTGTACTTTTTAAACGCTTTTGCGCTGTTCGTGCAGACTACGCCAAGGTTGCACCAACCAGTAGCCCGAGTGAACGCCTAAGCAGGCGTCTTGTTTTCTATATTTCCACGATTTCCGTAATTATTACAAATTAAGTTTTTTCTGTTAAAAGAAAATTTAATATGCTCTCCCGTCGTGCGTGCATGTGCTATATGCTTGGATACAACATTTTATAAACAAGCCTCAATTCTTTTCTAGAACTGGGATGTATTCTTTAACGAACGAATATGGTTTAAATTTCATTGCCGCTTGTAAACAGCAAGGATTTCACCTGCATCCTAAAGAACCCCCAATTTATGAGGTAAGCTAAATATTGCATTGCACGAGCAAACATTGACGTAAAATCTGTCATACATTCGACTTTTGTTTGGGAGACATATACACTGCATGTAGACAGGTAAAAATGACTGTTTCCGACTAAAGCAAACAAATAGAATAAAAAAGTATCAAGCTTATAATATGCATGACGAAAGTACTGCATTCTTATTGGTTAGAGGAGTGCAAATTAAATCGTTAATCACACCCTGGAGAGCGCAAATTAATGTTACCATGGTAACAGTGGTAAAGTTGGCAGGTGTTATTTTTACTTTGTCAACGACTTGTGGTACACTATGAATTAAGAATACCATTATATTTTCAAATGAATACACAGTTCACCTAAACCGGAATTTTTTATAGTCAAGTAATGAAAGAAGACATTTTTAAAAGCTTGGACGAGTACGAAGCGTGCGTCGCATTCAAAATGTAAAGTATTGGAATTTATTTAACAAGTTTGGTAATGCTAGTTGTTTCTTCCAGTTGCTTGCAAAAAAAACTTATTGTTGGAAAATTAACTGACTAGTTGAAAGACCATTGCTAAAATTGTTTGCGATCTAATAGCATTTAAACATTCAAATAAACGAACAAATTACGGCAATGTAACATGATGTGTAGTCATAACATTGTGATTTTGTCATAAATATTACAATTTTGCCCGTACAATTAATTGTTTTACACTACTTGTGATATTTGAAAATTTATCCAAATTGTTCAATTTTGGTTGAATTTTCCAATACCACTCGTAGTGTAAAATCATTAATTGCCCTCGCTATCATATTATTACCTAAACTAATAGTTGGTTATTTCTTGACATACTCCAAAGAGATAAAAATCTATTGAATATGAAGGTTACAACGGATCACAGTAATTACTTTTGGTTCCCGGAATTTCATGGTTCAAGAAATTAACCGATGATCCCAGTACCTCGCCGTGAGTTAGTATGGGTCTTCAAGTTAAAAATATGCTGTGTTGACATCAATGCATTTGATACGAAGGAGGTTTGACCTGACGACATACAATAAAATAACGCCGTAGTACTGCATCAATGAATGCATATAGAGTACTGTTTACAGAGTACTGACTTGCTGCTTAGTGTATAGCAAATAAAAGAAAAAGACAAGGACAGAATAATGTAAAAAATATGACTATATTGAACTAAATATCATGAAGGTGTCGTATTACATTTAGAAACGTGTTTGAAGGAGGTGTTTTCTAGTCTTGTGGCGGACTAAGATATGATTGCATGAGTCAAGTTGTTGATCAGTGAGGTGTGTTGGAGAATAGTACTTCGCAGCGTTAAACAAAGGCGTTTGTCGATCGATATCAAGTTACCGATTATAAGATTGTTTGAAAATTAGGCAAAAAAGTTAAACAGTTGGAAAAAAAGTTAACCTGAAAAGTTTTTCAGGATAACTTTTTTCCTTATAACTACATTGACACAGTAGAATAGTAGATGCTTGACAAAAAGAGCGACAACAATTCGAAACATCCCGAAAAAAACAAAGTGTGTTCAATGGGTGAAAAACACAGTGTTTCACCGAGTTAACACACAGTAACTATGTGTAATTGGGACGTTTTGAACTGAGTGACACTGAGTTAACACATGGTGGACACTCTTTGTACACAGGGTGTCTTAACACTGTGCCGGTTAACTCAGTATCACCCCGTTCAAAACGTCCCAATGGACCTTAACCTTATAGCAAAAACCGCAATGCATTTTGGTAGTTCGATATCACTTCACTTCGAAGTGAAATGGCCGCCGCGAGGCGAGCATTTTACTTCCAAGAAGAATTGGCCGATTTGCAAGACTTTTTCTTTTGCGAGGACGAAATTAAATCCTGTCTATGGAACAAGGAGCCCCTTCATTACATTCTGCAGAAAAGGTAAATAAATCGCTGGTGTCGTTGTCGAGAAAATTGAATTCACACAGGTTGAAGAGTCGAGTGCTGTTCGAACAAAACATTCTTTAACCAAGGTGTTTCTTCCTGTTACAAGGTAAGTAACCTCTGTGGCTATTCATCTGTAGCTTGCCTGTCTAAATGGCGTATCAGTTTGTAGCTGTGAACGGCTCTTTGTAAATTTGCCATTACTTGAAATCGCTTGAAATTGACACACTCTGTGATGCCTTTTAAATCATATGTTCGATAAACATGGCCACCCGAGACAGTATTCTAGGACTGTTTTGGCGCGAAAATATACAGGCTGTGAGTCGGAATTCAAGTCTTTTCAAAAGCTACATCTCCAATGGTACTGTCACTTGGACTTTTGACTGCTGTGTTTGGTTTCGCATACCCTTGGTAGCTGCTTTGGTTCCTGTCTTCGAATAACCAGTAGGTTATCGAAGTTCTAGAACTAAGTTTAAGTTGTAATTTATAAAAGGTATATGCACTAAAACTTGCATTTTCTTCAAAATCCTTCGATGGTTTTTTCGCTGTGTTGTATACTTCAAATAGTTGTTAAAACAGTGTGTTCACAATAACTTCTTAACATAGATATTTAATACAGTTAGCTTTAGAATTCTAAATTATATTTCCAACTAGTCCAGGCAAAGGTTAAACTTCACAAATACAACAATATTTGACATAAATTTGTAGTCTTTTTAGTAATTTTTAATAGTTTTAAATACATTATTGTTAATAAAATTAATTGTAAATAAATTTGTAAATACACCTGTAAATATTAAATATATAATTTAAATTATGTAGTACTTAAATAGCAAATTTAATAAATGTTAATAGTAGGAATAAAGTTAGATAATAAATGGAGAACAGGCCTTACACGTCAAAGGATGCTGACGGAGTAACACAGCTGGTTGAAGCAAAAATATCAAAAAATAAAAATGGCAAACTTTGTTAATAAACTTTGTTGTTTATACAAAGAAAGATATATATGTGGAGAGTACACTTTGACAATGAACTGTGGGAAAGAACAATTGTACCAGAACTAACAAATTTCTATTTTGATTATTTATTACCACATTTGAACACTTGTTAGTAAAACGTTTTATTTAAGTTTTGTTAAATTGGTTTGGTTGAACACATTCAACTACAGTATTTCACAACATTATCAATGGCAGTATATTGATGTAAATACAGGACATTAAAATATTTACATGTAACAAATGTTTGGAAATGTAATGTTAGAAATCATTACGTAATAGTTCAAATACGAGACGGAGGACTTTACCGGGATTTCAAAGTCCAAGTGCCTATTGAAAATGCGAGCCGAAGGAGAGCATTTTTAATGCACGAAGGCTTTGAAATCCCGGTAAAGTCCGACGTCGAGTGTTTGAACTGACTTCTCAAACATAGTAATTTACATATTTTCAAAGTCCTAGGACTATATTTCAAATATTGAAATATTTCAAAACGTCATCACGTGATCAGCTAGATGGATCTTCCTCCTGTTTCAAAACACTAATTAAACATTAATTTCTTTTGTTTTTGGTTCATGAATTATTAATGAGTTTGAGAAATATAAATCATGTTATCTGATCTAATCTCTTGGGTCTATTAAAGTACAGTAACTATTTCAACTGCTTACATTTTCTTCTCTATTAATGGGGGCAGGAACAATGTTAGATAACAACATACAGTCCATATTTTGTCTAGTTCTTTCGCCATAGTTATTGGAATGACCTGATGTAGAATTCTGCAATTCTTTATTCTCGCAATAGCTCTTTCAACATGAACCCGGACTGATGCTATTTTCCTTGTGGAGGTTTCCTCTTCAAGTGTTAGCTGGTTTTTCCCATTTAAAAATGGAGGGATATTTAATGTTTCCCCAGCAGGAAGATCACTCTAAATGTCAAAACCACGGTCTGCCATTATGTGATCTCCTGCTTCAAGAAGATTTAGGATCCCACAATTTTTCGTAATTTTTTTCTCACTAATTCTACTGCATAGAGACTAGAGACAAAAATTGGGTATCCATTTCGGGAAATACCAAGCAACCCTTTTGTAGTATTGTGCTGTTTATACGACGAGAAAGTAACAGATTGACTTCTGCAGGATGATGGCATTTCCATTAAAAACTCTGTGCAGTCTATAATTACTCTAGTTGCTGGAAAGCTTTGCTTAAAACAAGCAGGCATATTCTCGTCAATGAATTTTTTGGTGGGCCGAATTGGCAGTGTGCAGAGTTGCTGGTGCAAAAAGGTTATCCCGGTCATCCCAATTCGTGAAACATGCATAGATGACATGCCATACCTATGTGCCAGGTCTTGCAGCAGAAAACCACAATGCAATCCACAACCTCAGACATTGATCATTGGGACACATGAGATTTTTCGTCTTCAACCCCGTGCCCCTATTCAACGTTGAAATATTTCGCGCGTTTATCAACTGGAATAAAAAAAGATCAAAACACACACTAACAGACACTAGTGAACAACATTGAATAAGGGGAGAGGGAGGAAGCCTTAAGTGTCCCAATATTTTTGTCCGAGATTGCACCTCAGACATAAATCGTTGGGACACTTGAGATTTTTCGTCTTCAACCCCTATGCCCCTATTCAATGTTGAAATATTTCGCGCGTTTATCAACTGGAATAAAAAAATCAAAACAACACTAACAGACACTAGTGAACAACATTGAAAAAGGGGAGAAGGGGAAAGCCTTAAGTGTCCCAATATTTGTGTCCGAGATTGTAGCTACAATCCTGGCCAAAATTATGTGGACAGTCCACTCTAAACAAACAAATTAATGTTCATACATATTCTTTCCCCCCATTCCGCCCCCTTTTCAATGTTGCATCTCACAATACATTTTTATCAAGTCCAGTTCATTCATTTATCAACATTGAAAGGGGGGACGGGGGCCAAGGGGCCTATTTTTGCAAGATAACAAGGGAAATACCAGACACAGAGATTTATGCACGCGCTGTCCACACTAATTTTTGCCAGGATTGTCTGAAAATATGACTGAGTAGAAATGCCAAATTTAGGCGTTTATAATTGACCTAAGACGGCGCATAATAAGGTTGTTTGTTTAACAGAGATCATAAGGCGTATGTTCGTGTTCTTTCTATCTTATTTATTTGTGATAAAAGAGGCCTATTGTTTTCAATGTTAAGTGGTATTTATGCTGTCAGCAGTGACATCTATTAGAACGAACGTGTTTGATTAAACGAACCGGCGTGTAATAATGAGACTATATATTGAAATAGAAATGAAGCTATGCAAAGAGCTTATATCTTATCAACATTACATGCGAGACGTTATGGTTACGTAGCTAATGACGTTTTTAATAGTTTAATGGATCACTGAGGTCGGCCGGAAGTTCCACGGTACACATTTGTGCACCGTTGGTTTAAAGAATACACAAGCAATTCATTTTACTCTCACAGTACACAGCTGTGTACCGTTGAATTTATTTATCCCACAACTCAAGTAAATAAAATAATTAACGTTCAGAAAATATTTATAAGAGTACATGGTGTTGTTACGTACGCGTAACTTACTTAAACAGACGGGATCGGAGTAACAATTTACATTAATTTAGTATTTCAGCTTTATTCCTTTCCGACTTAATATAGTTGCAATGCGCTTAGGCATACGTTGGATTGTGCGGTCATTGAGGTCAACACTCAAGTTATCCAAACCCCGAAAGACTCTGTCCTGAAAAGTTTAAAATGGCTCATTTGTTATACGCAAATGTATCGCTTCTTCTTCTAGCTGTTTTTTTACGATATAGAAAATATTTTCGATTGGATTTAAGTCAGGGGATCGCGCCGGTATTCGATGTTGAGTGCATTCAATATCTTGTAATATGAAAGCGCAATTCTACTGTTTTGACAAGGGCAATTGGTGACGGAATTAATTAGCAACTTAAACCAAAGTCATCAGCAGAAAAGTAAATGAGCACAAAATAGTCATTAAGTTGTTAAGGCCAAAAAATGCGACCTGAAAAGACCGTCACTACAAAAACTTTTTATCCTACAGATTTGCTGTTAAAGCTCACTAAACAGTGAATTTGTTCACGAAAGCCATTGTCACGTTTGAAATATTACATCGGAAGCCTTGTGATAACAGAAATTTCCAAATGTTTTATCTTGTTTCTTCTCAGACAATCCTGGCCAAAATTATGTGGACAGTCCACTCTAAACAAACAAATTAATGTTCATACATATTCTTTCCCCCCATTCCGCCCCCCGGCCCCCTTTTCAATGTTGCATCTCACAATACACTTTTATCAAGTCCAGTTCATTCATTTATCAACATTGAAAGGGGGGACGGGGGCCAAGGGGCCTATTTTTGCAAGATAACAAGGGAAATACCAGACACAGAGATTTATGCACGCGCTGTCCACACTAATTTTTGCCAGGATTGTAGCACCATACATAATTCTTGCTCTGGGGATGTCGATCTTTGTTTACCACATTTCTTTCTTCTGGTCATCAGAGCTTATGATGTCAGTGTTGGATCCATAATAGATTAGACTATTACATGCTGGTGATAGATAATAATAAAAAAAAAATTAAATGTGGAGTAGTTTGGAAATCCAGTATAAAATCTAAAGTCACTATCACTGCCAATATATCTTTCCATTCGAAATAAACACTGCTCTGTTGCTTTAATACCATCTGCATATTTATTTTCAAGAGTATCGTATTTTGATTGTAGCATTTCAACCTCTTCTTAAAGTTTGGCTTCATTGGGAAAATGTTTTGTTGGTTCTTTGTCATTACTTGTTTCAGGAGTTGGTTCATTCTCTTTGTTCACTTCATTATCCAATGCAACTGCTTGCAAAGAAATATCAGGCTTGTTCAGTATCTTCCTTCCATGTTTCTGATTTGTGTTGGTGGTTTTCTTTCCACCAGGGAAATGAGTTGAACACTCATTGGTTGGACCAATGTTGCAAAGACCTTTATTTTTCAGAAGTTTATGCCATTTTTTTTTCAATGTACAGTCCTTTGGTATACTGTGAAATTAAGGTGTTATTGGTGCATTGGGGAATGCCATTTTTCTTTTTTGATATTTTTGCTTCAACCTGCTGTGTTACTCGGTCCGCATCCTTTGACGTGCAGGGCCTGTCCTCCATTTATTATCTAACTATATTCCTACTATTAAAATTTATTAAATTTTCTATTTAAGTACTACATATTAATTTAAATTATATATTTAATATTTACATGTGTATTTACAAATTTATTTACAATTAATTTTATTAACAATAATGTATTTAAAACTATTAAAAATTTAAGAATAAGACTACAAATTTATGTCAAATATTGTTGTATTTGTGAAGTTTAACCTTAGCCTGCACTAGGTTTATATATTATATTTATAAACGAACTAGTTGGAAATAGAATTTAGAATTCAAAAGCTAACTGTAATGTCTATGTTAACTCACTATTTTAACAACTATTTGAAGTGTACAACACAGCGAGAAAAAAAACACCGAAGGATTTTAAATAAAATGCAAGTTTTAGTGCATATATATTTTATATTTACAACTTAAACTAGTTCTAGAACTTCAATAACCTACTGGTTATTCGAAGACAGGAACCAATTAAGCAGCTACCAACGGTATGCGAAACCAAACACAGCAGTCAAAAATCCAAGTGACAGTACATTGGAGATGTAGCTTTTGAAAAAACTTGAATTCCGACTCACAGCCTGTATATTTTCGCGCCAAAACCGGCGTAGAATACTGTCTCGGGTGGCCATGTTTATCGAACAAATGATTTAATTAAAAGGCATCACTGAGTGTGTCAATTTCAAGTAATGGCAAATTTACGAAGAGCCGTTCACAGCTACGACTGATACGCCATTTAGACAGGCAAACTACAGATGAATAGCCACAGAGCAAAATCTTTCGTTGAAGGGCAATCAATACGGTTACTTACCTTGTAACAGGAAGAAACACCTTGGTTAAAGAATGTTTGTGTGAATTCAATTTTCTCGACAACGACACCAGCGATTTCTTTACCTTTTCTGCAGAATGTAATGAAGGGGCTCCTTCTTCCATAGACATGATTTAATATCGTCCTCGCAAAAGAAAAAGTCTTGCAAATCAGCCAATTCTTCTTCGAAGTAAAATGCTCGCCTCGCGGCGGCCATTTCACTTCGAAGTGAAGTGATATCGAACTACCAGAATGCATTGCTGTTTTTGCTATAAGGTTAAAGGTCCATTGCACATAGTCACTGAGTGATACACTGTTCAAAACACACTGTGTTCACGGCGTGGACACTATGTGTTAACACTGTGTTATCTCAGTGTCAATAACAATACATGCAGACATAATACATTGCCTAGCAAAACTTTAAGCATCACATGTAAGATTTTTTCACTTCTCTCTGTCGATCGTCCGTTTTGCGGATACTGCTTGTTAAACCATATCCGCTATGTCGTGAGCACGGTCGCATCTGACTATGTTTCGTCAAGCACATCGTGACGTCACAAAGAGTGCCGCTTTACTAATCTTCATACTTCAGAAGCCATTCGTATGTACGAACGTCGTACGAACACTCACGAAGGTAAGCCGAATTGCGTTTCAGTGAATGTGGTATATTTCAATTACATAAAGCAAGCAGCAACGTAATCTCCAGACCATCGTAAATACACAACAGTAATATATAAAGGCCATTTTTATTGCTCAATTCCATGGAAATTTTCTCAAATTGTTGTACAGAATTTAATGGTCTATCTAACGGTACAAGTTTCGTGAATGCCACAAACCTACACACGATTCAGGGATACTTTAAAATCATCGCGTTTGATCGTACGCCAAGTGATAGCATAATAAAGTAATTTGATATTTGCGCTCATCTCAGTTCAAATAGATTTTTCTCCGTTGCTATTCTAAATAAATTAGAGTACTTCCCTCTTTTATGCATATTTCACTCTTCTCACATCTTTACATATTTATAATTTATTTATATTGTAATTATCTCTAGATTCATTCATCCATCCCTTATTAATTATTCACATATGTTACGCTTGTATATATATGGCATAGCCTGTGCATGCAATACTTTTTAGTTTCTGATGATGTCGTAGTACGACGAAAGCTCAAACAATAAATAAATATTCTTGACAAACAGTAGTGACTAGGCTTTATTCAATCTCTATTAAATTTCATGGATATGCTGCTGAAGGACAACTTCACACGTTTAACTAACAGTATAAGTTCCAAAATGGCACAAACCTACAGACGATTCAGGGATATACTTTAGACACGCGTTGTCCGGCTCAGCTGTATGAAGATATATACCAATACGGCTGTTAGCCGTTAAATTCTATATTTTCAACAAAGTTTTTGATTAAAACACTATGATTTTTCATGTTTCTATTCTATACGATTTTTTGAACTTCGCATATGTTGTACAGAATTTAACGCTCTATCTAACTTTGCAAGTTTCCCGAATGGCACAAACCTACAGACGATTCAGGGATACTTTAGATATTACCGCCGTACGCCAAGTATATAGCGTAATAATGCAATTTGATATTTGCAATCATGTCAGTTCAAATAGACTTTTCTCCGTTGCTATTCTATACTTTTTTTTCTAATTCACATATGTTGTCCCCGAGACCGGTGAGGGTGCTAATCTCGACACGCGTGGAACCCACTTACACGCGAGTTTGAAAAGCCATGCGAAATCATTTGAACAAAAATGTTTATATCTATATGGACTTCGGTCGATCCACTTGCGCGGTTAGGATTGTTTGGCACTGGTAACGATGAAGAAAATCAAAGTCGAAAAAGACTTGGGAAAGCAGCTTTTTCGAATTGCGAATAGAGATTAACTGTTAAAATACATCGCTTTCAAAAGAACATACACGTACTAATCAACTTTTGTATACCGAAAGAAGAACAACAATGTATTGAATTAAAGGAAACCGTCAACTCGAAATAGGGAAAAACAATACTGAAGAAAAACCAACAAAGTAAAAGACCGAAAAGTTAAGTAAAAACATAGAGCAGCCGCTTTCAGACTCAGTAATGGCAAACATTTAGTAGCAACCAGTAGGTTTCCGTGTTTATATCCTGTCACTGTTCATAATGCTACTTTTGTTGGATGTTTTTGCTTACCCGTTGTATTCTTTGCTTTTAGCTGCTGATTGTCGTCTTATGTTGTTTTATAAAATAACTTTCTTATGGTAAACCATTCATGCATGGTGTTTGTTTATAGTTTGTTTATAATTTGAAATAAAAGATAGGAAGAGAAGTAATTTTTGGTCTGTATTAAAATGTACAACAAAACTGAAAACAGATACAACATTTGAGATTGTTTTTTTACTATATCTCTGACAACTGACAAACAGCCAGATATTTGAGTTGTTTTTAATACTTGTAAAAATTGCAATTGTTTTTAAAATACTTCAGCAAAAAAGTATATTAATTTCAGCCTGCATCGCCTACATGCTGTTTTTGTAAACATGGAAAAAGAAAACGTACAGATTTAAACGAAATTTTACAGAACTTTTTATATCTTCTTTTCACTGGTTGTCACGCGAAGACACTCTGGCTCGAATCCCACTCAAATCCTGGCAGCGACGTGCAACTTTTTCATCGAAATTATTTTTGCCTAATGTTATCCGAAAGTTTTTCGGCCGTTTTCCCTTTGTTTTTCAGTACTTTTCTTTAAAGATTAAAATAAACAGTTTTCAATTTGAAATAGTCTACTTCATTTAAAACTATATTTTGAGTCGGAGAGCAGTGACTATTCCCAAGCCCTAATATATATTAAAGAGCGCGAGGGGTTGTTGCATTTACGTATTTTCTAGTACATCATTTAATGTACTCAACTTGTACAGACATGGAGAGGTTTAATTATCAGCTCACAGTCATCAGACTATGTTTCACGATCAGCTCTGTGGAAGAAATGGTGAAATTTGAAAAAAGGAGTAATTTTAGCTTGGGCTGGCGTAGCCAGGAATCCCCTCAGACTGTTTGATATGAATAATTCCCAGAAAAAGTTGTTGAATATTAGTTTTTAAATTGTTTGGATAAAATGCTAAAGAGTGCCAACCAGTCTAAAATGTTTCTGCAGTTATGCAGGAAATAGGATCGGAAATTTCATCCTGGTTGCACGGGCTGAAAATTTGAGCCCGACTTGGAGCATTGGAGGTTTTCAACGAGCTACAGTTTTCTACATCAAATTGCAATGTCAATTAAAAGTGATTTGTTTGTAAATTCCTGTTGAAATTTCAGTCTATCAAATTTGCTCATTATGCCCACCAAAGCGCTCAGCTCAAACTATTCAGCTTCTTGTATGTCTTTCCAAACTCATTAACTCTTAATTTAAACTCTTAATTGGACACAAGGGCAACCGCAATAGCTTTTAAAAGCCAATTACTGCTTGCCCGGAATATATACAGAGACACTGGTTTAATACCCTGCGAGCAGAGCCTTCTTTTCCTTATTTCTTCGCTGAGAGAGAGGAAGAAAAGTAGGCTCCGCTGTATTCGTGACTGGTTTCTATTGCGCATGCATGTCAGTTGCTTGGTTACAATCTCGAGCCCAGTCCCAATCAGAGCAGAATACAAAACGAGAACCGTTTAAACTGGTCTTAAACGGGTTACTTCGTCCTAAATCTTGGACGAAGCCAAACACGAATACAGCAGAGCCTTCTTTTCTTCTTCTCTCTCAGCGAAGAAATAAGGAAAAGAAGGCTCTGCTCGCAGGGTACTGGTTTAAAAAATACGGAATAAAAATAACAACGAATAGGTTCAATTAGAGTAGTATACAGAGTGGTGGTTCTGAGGCGGTGGATCAGGTGGATCTTTTGATCCACCCATGACGTCACTATTTATGGTCTCATAATAATTTGTTCATTTCAGCGATGTTGTTACTCAAAATCATGACGTACCCTACCAATATCAGTTAAATTGGTGCTTACTGAAGCAAGTTTGATTCGCAGTTTACTTAATTAGAGAGCGTTTGGGGTTTTAGTGACAACTTAAATTACGTTCTCAAAAAAGTTCAGAGACAATGGTCGAGCCAATGGAAATTAGTTCGGACAACTCGTCAAGTAATCTTTCTATATCTGTCCTGTTTATCAGTCCATTACAGTATCTGTGCGAAGTAGAAGACACCAGTGTAAAATTTACAAGTACGATAACTAAACCCTGGTTTATAAGTGAGGAAATTGTAAGAAGATAGAATGAGGAAACACTTCGATAAGTCGTGGGAAGAATTTAAGATACTATGAGGAATCAATTCGAAAAGCCGTGAACTGAGGGGTATCAAACGTACTTAGCAACGTAAAGCTTATATATGAATATTAGATTAGATAATTGGTTCACTTTTGTGGTGTTTATACGTATAACAACCGTACAAAATTTATGAGGGGTTGTTTTGAATGGTAGCGGGTCGTTATTCTAGACTAAAGCATAGTTTGTAGAATAAGTTTGGGAAACCATGAGAAAAACGTATGATAACAGAAAACGCTTGCTATGAAGCCCACATTAGAATATTTGAATTTGCTTCCAAGCCCACGTGTGGGGGACAAAAGCTAAAACTCATTAAGGCTCATTAGGGATTAGGACGCATAAATAAAATTGCAAGGATTTTAAGGGATAAAGATAATCAAATGAGGATAATGGGAGATAGATAGAGCGGACAAGTTTAGGCGACATTAAAATATTTTATTCACAAGATATTTTACACGTAAAACTCCTTATGATTCCGTCCACTATCGTAGCTAGGTGTGCTCCTGAGTTCAGTAAGGTCTGCTCCTGAGTTCATATCTTGGTACTCTTATTTTAAAAGTATTCTCATATTCTTCTTTGTCTTCTTGCGATAGGTTTGGCAGATCGGACTCTGGTATATATATATATATATATATATATATATATATATATATATATACTATAAGTGGGCTTACCTCAAATGTTGATGGTCGCTACTGTCAGTTTCACGCTGGGCGATCGACTGACAGTAGCGCCCATCAACATTTGAGGTAAGCCCACTTATAGTAGATTCGCTCTATCTTTACGGTATTGAGCACTTTCACTTTTCGACATTTCGCGAACAACACTTTGTTTGTTTCAATATATATATATATATATATATATATATATATATATGAAATTCATTCAGATTGTTCCAAGCTACACTGATGAGCTGTAGTATTGATGAGCTGTAGTATAGCGAAACACCGTGTCTGTAGATTGAACTATATATATATATATATATATATATACAAGAGGATAAACTTCGGTTATTTCATGAACATTTTATTCACTACAAATTTGTTTCGTGTGGCAAGCAAAGCTTGCCACACTCATCAGGTGATTATCGCGTCTGGTTCTCGTAGCTAGGAAACTTGACTATTTTACACGGATGACGTCATTACAATAAAATGCGGTTTTGATTTACAGTGTTATGAATAGTTAGCTTGTTAATTATGTCAGCTTGGTTATTGACTGCTTAGTAAGTGTTTTTTTCTATGTCTGCATGTCGATATAAGTTCATTTCTAGTGTTTAGCGAAGATAGTTCCGGATGGCAAATAATAATAAATTTCTCATAAAGGCATAGATTGCATCTCTTGGTCTTGCTGGAATAGGGCCTACATTGTTTAATTATTCTCCATTTGATCGAATATTGTGTGTCTGACTCTTTCAAATTCCAAATATATGTACTAAATTCAGTGGCGTGCTTATGTTGTGGATTTCTGAAACTGCTTGTGTGGTTGTTAAATCTTGTTTTAAACGGGCCTTCGGTAAGTCCAACGTAGCTTTTCTCTTCCCCGCTATCTTCTCTTTTAACTGTGGCTTGGTAAACAATGCCTGTGGTTTGGCATTTCTCAGAGAGCGGACAGTTTTCTTTTCGGCGGCAATTACACTCTTTAGCTGTGGCTGGGCTGTTATGGACTTCTTTGTTAAGGACGGATTTGTTGTGTGCTGAAATAATGTTTTGCATGTTCGGCACGCAGCTATAACTTAACTTCAGCGTGTTCCTGTTGAAAATTTTGCGCAGAGGGTGGTTGTGTGGGAAGCATTCGTCTACCGTCCGCAGAAATTTGTGGCCAATGTTGGTGGCAACGTTAGAGCTGTGAGGCGGATTAAACCATGTTAAGTTTCTGCAAAGAAAAGTGTCGACTATCTTGATATAACCCTAGATTTAAGATCCGGAACATATAAACCATTCACTAAACCCGGTAACATTCCACAATACGTTAATCGCCACAGCAACCATCCACCATCGATACTGCGAGGTATACCAGAGTCCACCAACAGAAGGCTATCTAATATCTCTTCGGATAGGTAATCCTTTCACACAGCCGTCCCACCGTACCAAGAAGCCCTTCAGAGAAGCGGATACGACTACAACCTAAATTTCGACCCAAAACCACCAAAACCCAAGCGTCCAAGAAGCAATTTATCTAAATCTAAATCTAGTAAGATTTTAGAATACGAGCATAAACTGGACTTGTGTTGTAGCGTTGATTGTGCACCTTACTAAAGCTTACCACCCCTCCCTTGATATAAGATTTGTTTAGGCGGCACGTGACCAGCCGCAACCAGGGTCTTTTCGCAGCGCGGGGGCGGGGGAGCGGAGATAAGATCCTGGGTACGAGTTTGGTAAAGTTGTGGCATATTTCTCTTTGCTGATTATTGTTCCTCATTATAATAGTTTACACGCTTTTTAGATCTAAGTTCATTACGTTTATTCATACCATATGGTTTTAATGTAAACATTTGAGCGGTCCAATAGGCTTCACTACTCAACAATTTACAATCAAAAGCATCATTCCGATCACAGAACACCTTTTCAATACAAACAAACTTAAGATCATGCGGTGATGAATTAAAATGAACTGCCACTTCGCAGCTTTTTTTGTTAGTGATCATAGATGATTTATAACCGGTTACGAAAGCGAACTTTGAATTGGGTAGACGTAGAACCCACATATTGTAAACCACATTTCTCACACGACACAACATATACTATGTTGGTAGTGGTGCAATTAACAGCTTGTTTTATTCTGTAATATTTCCCTGTGGCTAAGCTCTTAACCGAATCTGTCTCCTGCAGAAAGTGTTGACAAAGATCACATTTCCCCTTGCATTTAGAACAACCTGGTAAATCTACCTGATCTATTTGATGGCCTCTTTTGAGTTTAGAGGGTGCAATGATTTCTTTAAGATTCTTGCACCTTCTAAATGCCGGAATAACCGAATTAGTTGTGAATAATCCCTCAAGAGCAGGAGAAGAACTCAAAATACCTACGTTTCTTTTAATGATTTTAGAAATATCTGGCAGTCTTGGGTTAAAATAATACGGCAAATAGAAATGACTGTCAGTAGGTTTACTATAAACATCAGTACTAATGAATCCATCCTCCATATGCAAAGTAAGATCTAGTACATTTAAAGTACTTTTCGGATAAACTAATTCAAATTTTATGGTGGGATATAAGGAATTAATATATTCCGTAAATTCCAATAATTTATCTAGATCTTGTGTCCAAACATCAGCAATGTCATCTCTGTATCGCCACCACAACATGGGTTTAATATTGTCGTGAGATTTGACTTTCTTGTCAATTTCGCCCATGGCTAAATCTGCATAACTGCATGCATTCTTGGGCCCCATGGCGGTTCCATGTATTTGTAAAAATTTCTTATCAAAAAATTGGCAATTATTGTACTTAAGGCAAATCTCAACGGCTTCTAGAATGCACTGAGTGGATGGAAATTAGATCTAAAAAGCGTGTAAACTATTATAATGAGGAACACTAATCAGCAAAGAGACATTCAACAACTTTATTCCTTTGTTTCTATGAACTTTGACTTATATTATTATTATTACTATAAACTTTGATTTATATATTGTTATTTTAATTCTATGTTAATTATGTAAATTTTGACCCTCCTATTATAAAAGGAGAGGAAAATTGCATTTTAACTAGAAGACTTTGTAAACTGATGAAGGCTGAAATGCCGAAACGTTTTTAATAAAAGGACCTTAAAGAAGTTGTCTGTGCTCTCTCTTAAATGTATTTTAACTTATTCTTTGGCAAGACTGTGAATCCAATCTTGGAAAAGTAATGAACTAATTTATTACGGTCTTACTAAGATGATAGAGCAAAGATCACTTGCAGCAAGTTTTGATGACTAGTGAGATATGCTGAACTATTGAACTAGATAAGCAAAGGTAACAAAATGACAAATCACATGCTGCCTAAGTGGTGATTGAAAGAGTCAAACTAAAAATACTACATTAGGAAACCATGTGAACCACTGAACCGTTTGAAGTAGCACAAACTTAACTTTGGTTATTTAAAAATTAGAAACAATACTAATGCCAAGTCTTGACATTAGCCTAGCAGATTATAGACAGTCTATTATAAACTCAAGCATCTAATTTATGGGTCCATGGGAGTGTGGCACCCATTTATAGTCAATGAGTCATTGACCAGTTAGTAAAATCAAGTGTCCAAATTAAAATACTAATTCAAAAAGACAATTTATAATTAATATCTCACTGAATTTATGCGTTCACGTTAAAGATTTTTACTAAGTTATATAAATTGCATGTATAAGGTTAAAGGTTTTATGCTAAAACTTTTCCAAATTTTAATTCTCATTTGGATTTAATAATCGGCAATAAATCAATCAAAATGTAAAGGAAACCCATCACAGTAAACCATTTAATAATACGGCGTTTATACTACAAAATAAAAAGAGAGAAACATGCAAGTACACATGCGGACTTGGAAGACATTTGTTTACCGACTATTTTGTTAATACCGTTATTCGTGAAGCAAATACATGGGCATGCAGGTATCTTTCGCAAAAAATAGCTTTTGCAAAGGGAAAAGAGAGTTGACTATTATATAAAATAAGATTACGAACCTTAATTCGGTGGTAAATCTTCGCAAATTTCCCGAATTTGGCGAAAAACGTCGTTAAACAGCTTTCCACTCCTATGTACGCCATATTGTTTAGGACTCAAGTGGGTCCTAGTAAGATGGCAGCCACGCTCACTTCCGGCATCACTTGCTGAACAATAGATGCTCTATCCAGTCCTTTTATAGAGATCAGTGTAAAATACACTGAAGACAAGACATGGAAATATGCTGTCTAGTAGACGATGAATTGCACTCAACATTATGCTCAGATTCCGGAGAAAGGCCTAATAATACAAGATCGACACTGATAAACGCAAAGATCACAAATACACAGAAAAAATCATGTCATACAACCGAAGGAACTGCCTCTTCGACAACTCGAATCAGATTGAAACCAGTTTGTAAACTAACTGAAAATGGATGTATTTCAATGACATAGGAAGGAAGGTCAGTGGTAATTACGATTTCTCCATATTTGTTCTTGTTGAGCATTCGGTCAAAATTTGTTTGCGAAAAACGCATTGTTCAGAACATAAAAACAGGTTTGCCAATGATATTTCATTGACTGATACTCTACTTTGCTTGCATCAGATTGAAATGATGGCTTTTTTTAAATATCTGGAGACATATTAAGACATTTCGTTGTTCCCCTTATGTAATTACTATTGGGTTCGCGTGAGATTTGTGTTGGAATTTTTTCTAAGTATACTTGCCCAACGCGCGTGCGCGGTCATTCATTTTTCGCCATTATATTATATATATATATATATACTAATTCGCATGAACGTTGATTCGCTATAATTTATACCATTAAAAGAAATGTTTGCAATATATATATATATATATATATATATATATATATATATATATATTAACCATTTAAATGTTGTTTGTTTTAACCAATAAAACATTGGTCGCCTTAACTATTAATTATTGATTAATTTAACCAATATTCGTTATTAACTAACCAATAACAACTGGTTGTTATTACCAATAAATATTATTGGTTGCTAAATTTACAACCAATAAATATTGGTCATTGTAACCAATGAATATTAGTCAAGGACATTGGTCTGAGAGAACCAATTCAAATTGGTTGAAACTTGTTTTAAACCAATTTTAAATTGGTAAAAATTTAAGTGGTAGTTTCAACCAATTTGTATATTGGTCAAATTGGCTAAATTAACCTTCGCTGAAACTATTACGCAAAAAGACAGCACAGAACGTGTTATTACAAAAATATATTAACCATCTAGATTTTCTTCAGTAACACATGTACACGCAATTATAAAAAGGTTTCAAAGGTTACTGTTAATCTACAACTGAGCTAAAACGTTTTCTACTCCCATTGGTAGCGATTTCCCATGCTTCTTAATTAAAAGATGTTCAAGGAATAAAAAGATGTTCTGCTATGCCCACTTCCTCCTTTCGGATATTCAGCAAAAACAGCATTGAGAATTTTCAATGATTTAAATTTGATAACCACCATTCCTTCAGCGATGACGGATATTGAGTGCATTTCTTCCAATGTCCCAGTCGATATCAGTCTAGGTGAAGAACATGTCTTTACTTTTGACCCAATGTCTTCTTCACTAACATCCTAGAGTAAAAGAGAACAGTTTAAAACATGATTAAGCCTATAAGTAAGATTATTTTTAACTAATTTAGGACAATTTAAGTCATATCAAGACGTCACAGAGATTATAAGATGTGTATAATTCTGATAAATCTTCATCACAATCCTATTATAGAAAAAAGACAAATAAAAAGGACATTAAATCATTTGTGATTATTATGCAAGAATGGCAAGAATTTACATCGACAACTTCCCAGAACAGTTCTCCCGGCTTCTGCTTGTGGCTAGCTTTCTCCCCCAAAACATGTGGCAGACATAACATAATACGCTGGTTTTCCATTTCTGTGGTTAAAGAAAGTAGTTACACAATATATTAATTTTGATTGGTATATTCATTAATACAGTATAAACACATACAGTAGCGGATAACATGGTGATGGTTTTGCCAAGAAACAACCCAGAATAAACGTGGTGTAATTGACACATGAACCCAAACCATTTGAATGTAATACTTGTGCAGAATGAGGACACCTTGACTAACTTGTGATCATTCAGACCTGTACATACTGATACACTATGTTCAGTCAAGATCCACACGCAAGATATTTTGGAAACTATGTCTCTCAAGATAAACATTCTTCATTGAATGGTTAAATTTAATATCTGAGTAAGGGATACATATAAATGAAGACAACCTAAAATCAATGTTGCATATGCTTTATAACATTTGATTACAAAACCTCATTATCTATGTTAACTAGGTATGTTCAAACCAAATTAGCTCACCTTTTTCATCAGTAGTTTCACATTCATCTAACATGAACAGGATATTTTGCACTTCATTGGATTTGAATTTCTTTAGCACTGTGAGAATAGCTGGCTTCTTTAATTCCCATAATTCCCGCATATCTTTAATTAGGTTTTCTTTTTCGAGAATTCTTTCAAGTTCTGCGTTCATCTACAGCAAAAAATAATTCCAAATTCGCAAAATTAACACGCTGCGAAACAAACTAAACTGAACGTCAAATTTGTGAAGCCAAAAATTAAGAAGTAAATTTTAAATCTGGATTACTTATTAATCAAATCATTCTGAAATTATTTATAAACAATCCGTGGATTATTACTAAATAATCTATCGATTATTTAAATACTTGGAAATTATTTACCTATAAACAATCCCTTGGTTATTTACTAAAAAAATCTATGGATTATTTAAATACTTGGAAATTTTTTATAAACAATCCCTGTATTATTTAATTATTTGTTGAATAATCTATCGATTATGAATCTTGTAGGTGCTACTGTGAGTGACAAACCATAGCGGATGAGTAGAGGAAAACTCTACTAACCTCGGCTGGGATTCAAACCTGCACCCTTCGGTTTATTAGTCCAACGCTCTACCAACTGCATGTGCTACAAGGTCAAATTGGGTGCGGCTGGGATTCAACCTGCAATGTTTGGTTTACCAGTACAGTAACTTACTCTACTGACTGAGCTGCATAGACAAGTTGGGAGCAGGTCATGAAATGATGGTACTTATATTTGATATTCTTAAACTGAGATCTACAGTACTTTCTTAGTTTCTAGTTCAGTCGGTAGAGTGTCAGACTAGAAAACTGAAGGTCACAGCTTCAAATTCCAGCCACAGTTGAGTAGAGTTTTTCTCCAGTTACCCAGTAATTGTTCGTCATTCGGAGTACCTACGGTAATATCATTATTTACCACCTGAGTTTGCTATTTATACAATACAGCTATTTATTCCAACAACATAACTAGATGAAGAGTTAAGTCTCTCAAACAACCTGCTCCCAAACTTGACCAAATTCGGTACAGTAAGCTCAGTCGATGGAGGGTCGGACTACTAAATTAAAGGTTGCCAGTTTGAATCTGAAAGCCTCGGTCGAATAGGGTTTTCCTCTATCACTAAGTATAGGTTAATGACCGAGGTTAAGGTCACTAACCGACTTAGTTTATTCATGACACAGACGATATTTTTCGTTATTTAACAAAAAAAATGGTATTCTAGACGTAGTTTTAAAGCGATATAGTAGGTCATTTAATATGAAGGTCAATAACCTTTTTATTAACCGCGGCACATCAAAGATAATTTATGCATGAATAAACTAAGTATGGTTCATCACTCAGAGTAGCACATATACCATTAGTCTCCATCTGAGTTTACTGTTCCACATTAATTATTCCAATCCATAGACTGTTTAGCTCAACTAAATTCATTATTTGTAAATAGTGAATTATTTACATAAATAATAATTATTGGTTAGATTAACATATACTGGCCATAAATCGTTCTTTTTTTTATTTTTACATTTGAAACCTCAACCCATGTTGAAATGACAAAGGTGCCCAAGTAGGGGATGGTCATCTATATTTTAAAAGTAAAATTTTCAGGCTGAATATCCCAATTCACCCTGCAACTTTATCTTCGTGTTAACAACATATTTGGTTCTAAATGAGGGTGACTATTGACTAGGGTCATTAGGTAAGGAGTGACTGAGTCAACAAATGTAGGTTTATTAAGAAAACAGCAAAATTATAACACTTGTTATAATAAATTAAGATTTGATACCTCCCAATGTCGGACAGTTCAGCCAGCCTGTTGCCAGGTCCATGTCGATGAAAACCAGTCGCTGTTGAACATAATTTTGTCTTCCCCATACAGTAAAAATATCACTATGAGTATACCCATCATCCATGTTGATTGTTGTCTGTTGACTTCGCATCAGTGGTTAATTTGATAATAACTTCGCATCAGTGGTTAATTTGATAGTAAATAGTTAATTTGATGCTCACTCGCCAATAATTTACCCAAGCCATCACGACCACGAACCATGCTATCCAAACGACGCTATTCCGCAATGCAACGCTGGCGCTAGCTTCCAGTCGTGCATGGCATCATGGGTATGTTTGAAAATATATACTACCAACAAAATGTATTGCTAAAAGCCAAAAACGATGAAGTAAAGGAGTTTCAAACAACTTGTGGGCATTTATTTTTTTAGAACTTTCTCACATTTATACTAGAATCAGACAACTCGGCCTGATTTTCTATATAGGCTACTTAATTGCTCTGCGCGGCCGGCTTTTAGGCACGCTTTCGCGATGATGGTAGATGAAACCGGTATGTTTATATTCTATCTATAAGAATTCCTATGGATACGTATTAAGACTATTAGTGTATATTTTCTTATAAAAAATTGAAATTTTACTTACTACACTGTAAAATCAGATCAGTTAAAACTACCCGAAATAAAAGGTCATAGTTTGAATCTGTGGTAACTATTATTTTATTGGTTAATAATACCTTAATTAATGGTTAAGTTAACCATTTCTTTTTAGGTCATAATAACCTTTATTACAAGTTATTTTAATCAAAATAAATGGTTGTTTCTAACATGAACATGGTCATATTCACCGTTTATATCAGGTTATTTTAATCATTTTTAATAGGCAAAGTTAACTGTTAATATTAGGTAATTAAAAAATATTAACCGAATTTAATTGGTAAAAGCAACTGCTATTCATGGCTGTTTTAACCATGATTTTTTTGGTTTTTGCAGTGAATCTGTGGTAACCAATTAAAATGGTTAACGGGCAGTAGATTTGACCATTCTTTATAGGTTATCAAAATGGGTTGTTTTAACTGAATAGAAGGGGTAAAAATAACTAACAAATGCGTGTTGAATCAAGGATTTTTAATGGTTATTTCAACAAACATACAGTATTAACAGTAAAACAAACAGTAAATAACATCAGTTCTAACAAAAGATATATCTCTATATCAAGCTGTATGGAGGGTAAGTTTACACTATTAAATCACAAACAAGATTTTCCACTTTCAGTGGTAGATTGGCACTACACTGACCAATAAGTATATGTTCCAAGAATAAGAAAAGCGCCTTCTCGACTCCATCAGCACTTTTCTGGAATTCCATATTGAATACGTAATAGCTTCCCAGTAGTGTTACTACCGCTCGCTGGTCTAAACTGACAGATAACCATGCCTTCTGCGGCAAGGCAGAGCTCATCAATATCTATCAGATTTCCTGTACTTAGCAGTCTTGGTGATTTTGTCGAGCTTATTAGGTTGTCCAAAACACTGTCTTCATCTTCACTCTGTTGAACAAAATCAATAATAGGAATGATTTAGAACAAGTGATTTTTGTGTACATGCACTTATATTTTTCTTTGTATTTTAATGGTTTTTTTGTGGTTATTCAAAACATAAAAGTTAATGTAACACGACCCGAAATTCAATTTTTTCTTGGTTGTTCAACCATGGTCTGTTTTATGGTTACCTAAGAGAATTTGGTTATAATGTCCGATGGGTTATGAAAATAAACATAACTATAAATGCTTCAACTAAATAAAATATTTAACTGCATAAATAATATATAACTGCATCTTTACTCGAAAAATCTGTTTAATTTACACAATTGATATTATTTTCCAGGAATTAGTTAATTACTAAGGTCAGGAAACATAATTCCTTCATATTCAGCAATTAATGTAACACTAAATAATACTTCATACCTTTGATCTTATCCAAAATGATTGGTCTGAATACTTTGTGCCTTTCTTGGTCTCACAAAGTAAGAAAGGGAGTCCAGCCATTATGCATCGGTTTTGAACATCTAAAATATAAAATTAAAATGTTAATAATATACATGAAGAAATATCTCGACTGTGATTGGCTGATTCCAGTGCAGTTAATCCCAAACAACAGTGCAGAATTGTGTTATCACAGTGCAAAAATCTGTAATCACAGTGCAAAAATCTGTAATGACAGTGCAAAAATCTGTTATCACTAAGAACCAATCAAATTGATTGTACAGCGGATGTTTCCCGACACAAAACAAAGATGGCGGCCAAGATTCGGCGGTTTTGGGGATAATTTGTTCAAATTTGAAGCTAGTTATGCTTTAATATTGCCAAGTGAAGTACCTACAAGAAGACCAGAAGCTTCTTTATGCCTCGAGTAAACTTTTTCAAGTAGTAAAGGAAGCGAAGCGTTTTTTTAACAAATAAATATGCGAGGAGTGGACGCCGTGAAACATGCGTACGTTAAAATGTTAGTACAGTTGTTTTGAACATTTTTTCATGTATATTATTAATAAGGAATAGCATGGTTTCTCGTGCAATTTGGAAAAAAAACATGCACTCGAAACCATGCTATTACCTATACTAATCAACTTACATGTACATGTAGAATTGTGAACTAAAGGACAAATAACCACCATCCCTATTCTGATATCAAATTTGAAAAACTAACATTTGCAGCAACCTCTTTGCCAGTTATAGCACTGTGCCAATATGTAAAATTGGAAACCTATATGCATGTATCACTTAATACAGTATAAGATTCCTGAACAACATTTCAATGTTGAGAGAACAGAATCAGCAAAGAGTATTTCAATATTGTCAGTCAGAACAGAATCAGCTTATAGACTAATCCATGTACAATGCATGAATGAACACTACTTGGATTGAGTAATTAATATTGTCAAGGTAGCTGTACCCACCATTTTCATCCAAGAATTCCACTCCCTCTGCCATCGCCATTATTTCCCTTAGACAAGGATTTGGAGATTTTCTCATGCGACACAGAAGTCTCAACCTCCATCCTTCCACGAATCGCTCCCTGATGTCCTTATTCATATCAGGTTCCTGGAGGATTCTGCCTAACTCTGCTCTTATCTTTTTCTGTGAATAATTAACCCTTTACAGTGCAGGAAATTTAGAGAGAATCGATATACCGGATATACCGGTATACCAGTATTTTTTCAAATACCGATTGGCGATATGAATAATTCCAAAAATACCGGTATACCGACATTTCGGTATTTGAATGGGTTTACAGGATTGAAACGCTATTTCCAGTGAAAACTTGCCATGGGAAAATAATTCACAAATTTTAATATCTATAATCACGTACCAAACGGACTCAGCTGAAACCAGAAAAGGAGAATATGCTAATCTTGCTTACCGAAAACCTCTGAAGAATGTGAACAGTGAGCAGTGTGAGGTTTGCAATATTGCAATATTCATGTGAACGTTGCACTATTCCATTGACAGGAACATCGAAGTGAATCAACTAATAATACTGTGTGAATTAATATGACTCTTAATCTTCGCCCTCACTCTGCCATAAATTTAAAAACATGTTGTTTTATTACTTTAATATTCAATGAAATTTCCACTGTACACCCAGTCTGTATTCATTTTTTACACTGAATTTATTTTTTCTGCACTGTATATATTGCATTGAAATTGCAGCACTAATCTCAACCAACCAAAATTGAATCATTTTCCCATACAAAATTCTGTTAGCTAACATTATGATCCAGCCTACCCTGCGAGTCAGAGCCCCTTTCCGACCTATGCAGGCTTCGGGGGAAGTGGGCTCTGCCAACAAACTCGATATTTCTTTTTGAGCATGCGTGAATGGTTGCCAAGATGCCAAAAATAATTTAGGCCCAGGCTCTAATGCTTTAATTGCTATTTTCCTGCTTAGCCGTGTTCATAAACTAGAACTTGTTTGACCAGTTTAAAACGTGACTCGCCCCAAACTTGGGGTGAAGTTCGAGTTCGTTGGCAGAGGTAACTTTCCCCGGAGGCCTGCGTAGGTCGGAAAGGGGCTCAGACTCGAAGGGTGTGTAGATCCAGCCTGTCCCAGGACAGGATTATAATGTTACAGAATTGATTGAAAAACCTCAGAAGTAGCTCAAATGGTGCATAATTAACATATACAGTCTGTAATACTGTACCTCAGATCCTGAGATTGATCCCAAGGTGGGAAAAGCCTGCAAAACTTGCCACACTCTGAGATTTTTGGTGATAATCTCTCTTCTCCGCATTGGATATGTTGAAGTCATCAAATTCTTTAAAAGTGAATAGTCCTTCTTGGTTTTTTTTCATTAAGCACTTATCCGCTTTTTTGCATATCATATGTTTCCTCTGTCCCCGCCCCCGGATAGCAGGAGTGACAAACGTGGGACCAATGGTCTTTTTTCTACCTGGCTTTCCTTTTGAAACTTATTTTCCTTCTTGCTGATATGATTTATTTATTTATTTGTTCCTTTTCTTGCTTAGGTTCTCTATCTATCTTTTATCTTTTTGGCCCAGAATGACTATAGTGTAAATGTATTATTAAAATATTTAGTATTATATATATTATTATACATGCCTGACCAAAATGTTGCATGCTGATTGGTTGCCGAGACGTCCGGAAAAAAGCCTATTGCCCTCCTTGGCAATACATTGGGAGGGGAGTACACTTTTCTTTGGACTACATGTACTACAGTACGTTTTGGTGGGAACATTTTTGAGTTGTTTTAATTAAGTAATATATGGAACATTCTTTCGAGTGATTGATCTAGCTTCTAAAACAAATCAGTATATATGAAAATATCAGGTTGAAAGTTGGCAAAGTTCTATGCTAATTAAGACCGGGTTTCCTGTTAACCATCTCGGTACTGATTTCCTTTGTTTTCATCTATGAATTATTAATGATTTGAGAAATACAAATCAATGAGAATGAGATAAATTCGTTAAACTATTTCGAACAATGACATGTCCTTACTTTCTTCTTATGAAAAGCGATTATCTAACGGTAAACGAATTCTTAACAGGTATAAACATGAAGCGAAATGAAGAAGCTCAAATGTAAGTGAAAATGGAAACATCCATAAAGACTATAACAAAGAGCTATCTAAACAGAAAATGAACCAAAAGCCATATAGGTAATAAATTCCTTATTATAATAATTTTATTGGGCATTGTGGTGTATTTTGGCGGGCTAAAATGAAGAATTCAGCGGGCTAAAATATATTTTGGGCCCCCGACTTTTAGTGTCGCTCAGACGCCCCTGGGTATACTGTCTTTGATTTTCTTCTAAATGCCCACTAAAATGATTATAATAGTAATAGAGTTCATGTTTTTGGGCATAAATATGTTTTTGGCCCTTCTCAGAGCCAATTTTAACCTTCGCCTTCGGCTCAGGCTAAAATGAGCTTGAGTCTGACAAAAAAGGTATTTATGCCCATGAACATCAACTCTATTGTTATATTAACCTCGTTTTCTCAGGCTGTACCTTTGTTGCCTTTGGCATTTTCGCACTCAGTTAATAAGTCTTTGTTATATTACATAATATATTTAATATATATGTATAGTCTATATATGAATGCATGAAACTCTCAGTAGCTCTATAAATCTAGCAAAACAATTTGTAATGTGATGTGATGTATACCACATGACCTTGATGGCAAACTTGTCAGTTTCTCAAATATTTGTCTGCTACTTTGCTCTGTCACTAATTTGTCAACAAACAATGTTCAGTTAAGTATTAATAGTAACTAATAATAACAATATGACACCTTAAGGAGAAGTATTTAGTACATACTTACATGGCCAGCTCCAACAGAGCTTTTCAAGCTAGGATATTTTTTTAATCAGCTTAATTGCTACATGGTCTCTCAGATTTTGTTATTTTATCTGTACATGCATATAGAGATGTGCACAATTGTCTGTTCAATGCATTTCTATTCTCTACAGTCAATTCTCCACCATCCAATGCCTGCACAACTGGTTCCCACTAACAAGATCGTCAATATATAAATATTTTAAGATGCAATTAAGTGATCACTCCATTAAAAACCGTAGAGAATTAAAATGGCTAAAAATTTATGGCTACAACAAAAAAAAAACAAGATTTCAAAAGGACTCATGAATACATCAAAAAAGAAATGTCAAAATAACTATCGAGTTAATGCAGATATTGCAGTTCAGTATATTTCAACAGTTGTATTCAAATATATATATACTATAAGTGGGCTTACCTATCAACATTTGAGGTAAGCCCACTTATAGTATATTCGCTCTATCTTTACGGTATTGAGCACTTTTCGACATTTCGCGAACAACACTTTGTTTGTTTGAATATATATATATATATATATATATAGACTACTGTACACTTTCAATCATACAATACCTTTGAAGGGATTTCAAATTTCTCCAACCAGTATGTATACGTATCTTTGATTTTAGTAGGAGTACTTTCTTTCTAGAATACATTTTAAAACCTCATTTTAGTAGCTATACAGTAAATATTTTAGAGATACATAAGATACATAGAGATACATAAGACCTATAAAAAAAGACAAAATATATATTTTGAAAAAAGACAAAATTGTCAATCGCACAAATATATTACCGTCAAGCACACACGTTTATCTGACAAAGATATACAATCCACATCTAGCCTTGATTTGCGTTTTCCTGAACTATTAAGAGTTAGGGTGCTCTCTCGCTCGTGGCAATTGGATGAAGATACTGAGCATGAGATTGAGCTGGTCTCTGACGTTCATTGCCATTGGAAACTTCAGATGCATTTGAAGATTTATTTGATGGTGAACAGTCAGGAGTGCCAAAAGCCAACGAAGGGACGAGACGTCCCTGCTGAGGATTTTTTTCCCCATTCGGACTAAACTCCTGAAATGAAAATAATTATAATAGTATACTGTATACTGGAAATTCCCAGAGCCCGCGATCCTTATGGGCTCCGCCTGTAAGATCTACGTCAGCGATCTACGTAAGTTGTTTACAACTTTTTTTACAAATGAAGCCAGTTAAGTTCTAGACAAGCGCCACTGTGTCGGTTCTCAAAGCTACCGATACTATACAAACACAATTAATGAAGCGATTTTCTATCCTTGTGAAGTACTTACATAAATTCTCTCTTTCGACGCAATTTTCACCCAGAAAAATAACCCCTTGAAAGTGGCCGCCCCCCGTAATAAGTAGCCCCCGAAGCCGCTTCGGCTACTTTCGGAAACGGCTACGGTATATATAAGAGCCCATTAAAAGTATGAACCGCAATCCCCAAGTAAACCATTCAGTATAAAACATAACTTCATTCTCGTGCTTTCTGTGTAATATTAGTTTTTTTCTATTAACCGAAAAATTAAACCGGCACGGTGTTAGTTTGTCAGCCGCCGCAGGCTTGTCAACTCTACAGTACTATTAAACTCATAGCAATAAAAAACAGTTTTATTACAAGCAAGAAGAAGAGAAACACGTACCATTCCAGTGATTTCGCTCCATGATTGTCTGAGGATTCTTCGAAACTTAATCTAAGGAGTCAGTCCATTTAAGTCTACGAGGTCCATGTTGATGAAGGTGTCGCCATCAACTTCACATTCTAGAAGCAGATCAGATAGAGGGAATTTATTAATATCCATGATTCAAAATATTTCCTGCATTAAAAAACATATCAGTACCGTGATAGCCGCTATGGTCCTAAATCCTGGCTTTTTGTAATAACTAGTAGACATAAATACATTACATAAAGAAATTGTTTAACTAAAATGCACCATAATACTATTAAAACCATAAGTTGTATACCTTGCAACTTTCCTTTGAGATCTCCGATGCCTTTTTCTTCGAGAAAGCCCACCACATCAGCCACTGAAGTATTCAAAGTAATCCTCTCGGTCATGATAAGTTCAAAAATGAATGATTTTCCAGTATTTCCACTATATAGTTTTATACAAGCACATGAAAGACCGACCACTTGACGAAAGGCCAAGGAGGCCCGAAAAGTTAATCTGTGAATGGCAGCTTAATGCAATGTGATTGGTTTATAGCGGAGATTGAGCGCGAAAAGCAGGCCATCGCTTAAAATGGCTCGAAAATATTTGTCGATTAGACTAACGCCAAAAACGTCGCTGGTTTGGCGAACAGCGACATAGAGAAGAAACGGTTTGAGAACGGCCATCTTTACTCGGAAAAATCACAATATTTACTTATATTATCTCAAATATGCAAAATCTAAAATGTCAAATATGCCCTGCCTTTTACACTAGGACCATTGCTACGATGCAAAGCCATCTGATAAGAGTTCATGGTTCCGACCTACATTTCAATGTACAATGTGATGTGCCTGGATGCCAACGCACCTTTGGAAATGCACGATCTTACCAGACGCACCTTCGTCGGCATCATCAGGAATTTGACATACATGCAGATGTACGGGTTTGGGATGGAATGCGAGACGAACAATTACTAGAAGATGAAGAAGAAATCTGAATGGAGTTGGATGAACCAATTATTGATGGAGAAAGAAGACATTTCGATAACTTTGAAGGTGGGCTTGCTGAAAGGAAAAAACTTGATGCCTTATTTTTGCTACAAACAAAAGAATGCAATCGCCGTACTCAGAAAGCTTCTGAAGATATAGCAGAGAATGTGACGAATATCGTAAAGAACACGGTTGAATTGGTAAAGTTAGGGGTCCAGAACAAACTGGACAGCGCAGGATTAAACTTCGATGCTGTGCCAGGACTGAGCGAATTATTTGAGGATGATAACCCACTTTCAAATCCCTTCGCACATGTTAATACACAGGACAAACAGTCTTCCTACTACAAAGAAAATGTTGGTGTAGTGGTAAGTATCTCGACATGCATGAGCATATATATTTATTAATTTAATCAAACTGACATTTACGTTTTGTGATGCTAGTCAAAGAGCCTATTAAATACCTGTCTGAGCCGAGACACCATTTGACCATATTAAATCAGTGTTTGGTTGCTATAATGCAAAAAAATGCTGACTATAACCTTGAAGTGCATCTGAAATGCAGACGACCACCTCTTAACAGAATCTAATGTGTTGCTCTTTGTAGGAAGCAAGACGTATTACACTTGGTCATTCCACTTTTCGAAGGCGCAGAGGCACCAAGCAGAGGCAAGTGTTGAAGAGTGATGAGATGATGTATGTTCCATTATTGGAATCTCTGCAACTAATGATGAATACAACATCCATTTTGCATGCAGTAAGTATTAGTACTTGAAAAACTGAAGGCTAAAATAGAATTAGAAAAGGCATTAGTTGATATGTTTTTGAGGTTAATTAGTACATGTATGTACTATAAATAAGAGTTAATTACTGAGAAGGAGGTAACTAAGCGTAGTTAGTTTATTCATGCATAAATTATCTTTGATGTGCCGTGGTTAATAAATAGGTTATTGAATAGAATACCATTTTTTTGTTAAATAACGACAAATATCGTCTTTGTCATGAATAAACTAAGTCGGTTAGTGACCTTAACCTCGGTCACTACACTGGTTATTACCCTCGGGCCTGCGGCCCTCGGGGTTAATAACCAGCGTAGTGACCTCGGTTTCGGTCACTAACCTATACTTAGTACATTATCTCCTCAGTTTTCTTTGATGTACCGCAGTTGTTTATTTTTAATAGTTACTCCCGACAAGTTAATTGCCCTGGGCTATATATTAGCCCGGGGCAATTTACTTGATTTATACATGGTTGGGAAAATAGGCTTTAATCCATGGTCACAAATGTGATAAAGGATTTATCATCACGACTGAAGTGTTTTTAGACAATCTCTGTGATAACGAACTCATTATCTCAGTTTTCTTAGGCAACCTTGGCGATCTTATTAACCAATAATAAGATGTAGTTACCTTGGTTGAGGTAACTAACCTATACTTAGTTAACTTTAGCAGCTTAGTTACCGACTTCGAGGTAACTTTAAAGCGATATAGGTAATTTAATATGCAAGGTCAATAACCTATATATCAACCGCAGCACATGAATTTATGCATGAATAAACTAATAACCTTTAATACCCAATCATACAATATCAGTACAGTGCTATCAAGTACCATCAAGTACTATCAGTACAATAGTATATACACATTGAAGATTTAATTAGATTTTCATTGTATTAATTTTTTGCTTGAAAAATCTGGACCATAAAGGCCGGTTAAAAGTAAAATACAGTCTCAATGCTTTGTTAAATGTATACAGATACATGTACAGTATACTGGTATCACAACTCTCTCATCTTTTGTGCCAACAGATTAACAACACCCATCAGCGAGATGACGGTAAATTTGAAGACTTCTGTGATGGGCAGACTTTTAAAACCCATCCTTTGTTCTTAAGGAACCCAAATGCATTACAATTGATGCTTTACTATGATGAAGTTGTGATAACAAACCCTCTTGGGACAAAGACATGGAAACATAAGTTAGGTATGTGTCTAGTTACTACATTGATTTATCAGGTGCCAACTAGAATTTTGGAAGGCATGGAGGGGTGTATTCACATTAATATAATTATCCGAGAAAACTTTAAGAATTTGTATTTTAAATAACTGGAAGTAAATGAGTGATAACATGCTCTCTGATTGGCTACTGGGTGTAACTCCATAAAGTTTAAACTGGCATGATACTTCAACAACATTTTTTTCATTTTTGACCAATTTGAAGTACACGGTAATACCTGGATACAAAGTTACCATAATCAACAACAGCTTTAATGTTTTAACTAATAATACTACTAATTTGAGTGCCTTTTCGTGTCAAGTTTATATGAAGCGATGCAAGGCACTAGATCAGATGATAATAACCTGTGAAAGGTAATCTGTACTGCAGTTTTATCATCTTTGTTGACAATTTAAGGACATTGTATTAAAGAAATAAGAAACTTTGTCGCTCTGCAAATATTTACAGTATGAATTATTGCACGAGCTTGAGCAAAATATCATGATTTGTTAATAGCTATAGAATACGGTACATATATTTTATGGAATATTCAATAGGAAATTGGGACATATTCTATAGAATATTCCATTGGCCTATAGAATTTTAGAAATTCCGCAGAATATTCTCTAGAATATTCTTTTGGATCTAGAAATCCTAACAGAATATTCCAGAGTCCCAAATTCCAATAGAATATTCTACTGAATAGGATTATATGGAACATTTTTGTATCTACTAGTATGTTATTTGCCGATGCAGCGGCAAACAACTGGTAGCGATCGAGACACTGACAAATCATGATATTTTGCGATAGACGAATTCATTAATTGATTGATCATTTATTAAATAGTTAAAAATTTGAAATGCCTGAAGTTAGTGATTGCCATTCTTCACTCTTTCTCTTCATGTCTTCGCGATACTAAAAGTCTAAAATCTTCGTGAAAATTTTGTTGACATGTGTTTTGCTTCTTGTCAGACCACTAAATCTTTCTTTTGCCATCAGCAGCGCTATTGCTAGTGCGCATGCTCCGAATTTTTTTTGGCAGCAGCAGAAAATTATTTGCACTCCGTTATTTGCAGGTGAATTAATCAATCAGAATGTGGGATAGAAACCAAATATAATGAGTTATAATGGCACTCAAGAACCTAGTAAAACTGTTGGCTATATCACCTTGTGTGTTACACATATCCCTTGTCCCATTATAACTCATTATTAGCATGTAACTTGTTTTTTATTTGCCAATCAAAAGTAATATTTAAGGCAATTTGAAACCTTTCTCACTTTAATTGCAATTTACGTGCATTTATTAATTGTTTTTCTTTTATTAAAACATGTACAGCTGTAATGGCCAGTATATTCTTCATCCCTCCCTTACACGACAACCCTAATTGTACAGTCATTGTAGTGTAGTGTAGTGTAGTGTAGTGTAGTGTAGTGTAGTGTAGTGTAGTGTAGTGTAGTGTAGTGTAGTGTAGTGTAGTGTAGTGTAGTGTAGTGTAGTGTAGTGTAGTGTAGTGTAGTGTAGTGTAGTGTAGTGTAGTGTAGTGTAGTGTAGTGTAGTGTAGTGTAGTGTAGTGTAGTGTAGTGTAGTGTAGTGTAGTGTAGTGTAGTGTAGTGTAGTGTAGTGTTATGAACATACCTTTCTCCTCCAGTCCGTCGTAGGTGATGCCCGACGTAATCGGAAAAATGTTTTTGTCGCTTGGCTTGATCTTCGCAATGCTTTTGGAAGTATCCCTCATTCTGCTATTACCACCACCCTTTCCCATATTGGAGTACCACAACGACTAATTGAAATGATCACCAATTCTTATTCTGGAGCCACCACCAAAATACGTACCCCCACCAGTTTGACCTCTGATATACCAGTTTTATCAGGTGTCAAGCAAGGTTGTCCGTTAAGCCCAATCATTTTCAATTTGACCATCGACATCATTTTGCGTGCGATTAAACAAAAAGCTTCAGACATTGGTCCTGCTAAACTTCATGGTATACCTGTCTCTGTCTTTGCTTATGCTGAAGATCTTGTCATAATCTCCAGAAATAAAGACCGACTCCAGAAACTCTTAGATGCTGCTTCTTCGACTGCGACAACCCTTGGTTTATCCTTCAGACCTGATAAGTGCGCCTCTATCAGCCTCACCTGTTCCAGATCTAATCATTCTGAATCTTCTTTTCAACTTAATGAATTCATCGTCCAGAATAATTCCATTCCTCCACTTGATCGTGAACATCCTTACAAATACCTTGGTGTACCTATTGGCCTAATCCATGACCCAGATAACATTTCTGACTTGGTTCAAAACCTTTCACGTGATTTGGACAACATTGAGAAATCCCTTTTAGCTCCTTGGCAGAAATTAGACATGATCCGTACCTTTCTTCAACCTTCCTTAACATTCGCCCTTCGTGCTGGATACCCTAAAAAAGAACATCTTCGTGAATATCGTTCAACTCTCGTTTCCACCATCCGTAGAATATGTTCTCTACCATCTCGAGCTTCTGCTTCCTACATCTTCGCTCACAAATGCGCTGGTGGTCTTGGCCTCCTTGATCCAATCCTTGAAGCTGATGTTCAAGCAATAATTCATTCGGTTAAGATTCTATCTTCCTCCGACCCGACTGTAATTCACATTGCTAATGCTGAATTAAACGAAACCGTCCGACATGCCTCACGATCTAATCCTACTTCTGCTCTGAAATCCAACTACCTGTCCAGCCTTCCTGATGATCGTTTAAACAACATACATTACCGCATCCAATCGTTGTGGACCCGAGTCCGCAAATCCACTCGTAACCTTGGTATTGAAATTAAATTCAATGACAATGGTCTTCCTGTCCTTTCGTCGCAAAACTCCGGTACTGTTATTGCTAAAGAAGCCAGTCGTTTTTTTCATTTTCATGTCCAAGATCGATTCGCTTCTACACTATTTGCTCTTCCTGATCAAGGAAAAGTTGCTCGGGCGCTTACTACTGACACCTTCGCGAATGGATCCACTTGGCAATACAATGGCTTCAACATCCGTTTTAGAGACTGGCGTTTTATCCACCGTGCTCGACTCAATTGTCTTCCACTTAATAATGTCAAGAGTCGGTGGTCTAATGCCAGCCCAAAATGTCGCCGTTGTACTTCGGATGAGACCCTTCCTCATGTCTTGTGTCACTACCTTCCTAACATGCCTAGTATTCTTCGCAGACACAACACCATAGTAGACCGTATCACCAACGCCGTTCAACATGGTACCATTACTACCGACAAACAAGTTCGTGCTGCCAACTCTCGTTTACGTCCTGACATCATTGTTGAGGAGGGCAATAAAGTTCTCATTATTGATGTTTGTTGCCCCTTTGACAATAACGCTGAAGCCCTTCGTGATGCCGAACATCGTAAAATCACTAAATACGAAGGGCTGAAGCAATTTTTCATTGGTCAAGGAAAGCAATGCGATGTCTTTGGTTTTGTGGTTGGTGCTCTTGGCTCTTGGCATCCGGCAAATGAAAATGTCTTACGGCACCTTGGAATGTCGAAAAGATATCGTTCCTTGTTCAGGAAACTCTGTTGCACGGACGCAATTCAAAGCTCTACAAACATTTACCGTGAACACCTTGGCTTAAATGAGGACAACTTGGAAGTAGAAGTTGATCCTGAATAAACTATTTATATTGACTTTCATTAATTTCGTTATATTAGAAACTTCAATTTTATTTTGAACTTCAGTACTTCATGTATATATAATTATCTATATTGTATGACCATTAATGGCACTTATTGTTATCTCCAAGGACTTAATCAAGGCCCATCACCTGTAAATTTTAAATTGTAATAAAAATCAATAGTGTAGTGTAGTGTAGTGTAGTGTAGTGTAGTGTAGTGTAGTGTAGTGTAGTGTAGTGTAGTGTAGTGTAGTGTAGTGTAGTGTAGTGTAGTGTAGTGTAGTGTAGTGTAGTGTAGTGTAGTGTAGTGTAGTGTAGTGTAGTGTAGTGTAGTGTAGTGTAGTGTAGTGTAGTGTAGTGTAGTGTAGTGTAGTGTAGTGTAGTGTAGTGTAGTGTAGTGTAGTGTAGTGTAGTGTAGTGTAGTGTAGTGTAGTCTCTTTAACTGTTGTTAACGATTCATCCCGATCCTCGCCTCCTGCACCTAGTCCTTCTCCTAGACGTTACCAAAGACCAACAACTGCTGGATTCTTTTCTCCCTGGTCATCTCCACAACCTCCTCGTCGTTCACCCAACGTTGCTCAACCAGATGTCGATGACCTAATTAATTCGACTTTACATTCTTCTGCTGAGATACCTACTCCTCCTTCCTCATCATCGCACCCCACTCCGCCATCTTCCTTTACTTCTGACAACGATGGAAATCCTTCGACAAATACCTGTTCAACTTCTGAGTCGCGATCTTTTCCTGTTAATGATTCTTCTTCTCCTAACATGCATGATGATGATTTCACACAATCTCAAAATTCACCATCGTCCATTCCTTCAGAATCACGCTTGAAGAGAATTGCTTTTCGTGAAAAATGGACAACTGCCTTTTCCGGGGACATTCCGTGGTCGGACTTTTGTACCCTCTGCGATGAATTTGCCGTTGAATCTCGATCTCTCGCTTTAGAAATCGCTGCAGAATCTTCATCTTCTTTTCGTCGCCCAAAACCTCTTCCTCGTCGTGATCGTCCATCTGGCCGCCGTCCTGCTTTCCGTCATCGACCGCTTTTATCTAATCCCGCCGAAGGGCAATGCATTCAAACGTTATATCGTCACTCTAAGAAAAGAGCTGCTCGGAAAATCCTCTCTCCTAACAGTCCTTTCTTCACTGGATCAACAGATAAAGCAGAATCATTCTTTAGAAATACATTTTCCTTTCGTCATTGTGACACTACATCCCTTCAAGACAAATTAAAAGCCCTCGTTACACCTGCTCCGAACGACGACTTCCTCTTTTCACCTCCTTCCTCTGATGAAATCCGTCGAAAACTCTTCTCTGCCGCCAATACCTCTCCTGGGCCTGATCGCGTCGAATATCGTCACTTGAAAAGCATTGACCCATCGTGCTCTATCCTTTCTCTCCTTTTCCAACACTGTTTCAAGCAACGTGATGTTCCTCCAGCCTGGAAGTCTGCGACTACGGTGCTCATCTATAAGAAAGGTAGCACAGATGATCCTTCTAACTTTAGACCCATCGCCTTAATGTCGTGTCTCTACAAGTTAGTTATGGGAGTTATCGCCAAACGACTAACATCATGGGCCATTGATCACGATCTTTTATCCAAAGAACAGAAGAGTGCTCGTCCCAGTGAAGGTTGTTATGAACATACCTTTCTCCTCCAGTCCGTCGTAGGTGATGCCGGACGTAATCGGAAAAATGTTTTTGTCGCTTGGCTTGATCTTCGCAATGCTTTTGGAAGTATCCCTCATTCTGCTATTACCACTACCCTTTCCCATATTGGAGTACCACAACCACTAATTGAAATTATCACCAATTCTTATTCTGGAGCCACCACCAAAATACGTACCCCCACCAGTTTGACCTCTGATATACAAGTTTTATCAGGTGTCAAGCAAGGTTGTCCGTTAAGCCCAATCATTTTCAATTTAACCATCGACATCATTTTACGAGCGATTAAAGAAAAAGCTTCAGACATTGGTCCTGCTAAACTTCATGGTATACCTGTCTCTGTCTTTGCTTATGCTGATGATCTTGTCATAATCTCCAGAAATAAAGACCGACTCCAGAAACTCTTAGATGCTGCTTCTTCGACTGCGACAACCCTTGGTTTATCCTTCAGACCTGATAAATGCGCCTCTGTCAGCCTCACCTGTTCCAGATCTAATCATTCTGAATCTTCTTTTGAACTTAATGAATTCATCGTCCAGAATAATTCCATTCCTCCACTTGATCGTGAACATCCTCACAAATACCTTGGTGTTCCTATTGGCTTAATCCATGACCCAGATAACATTTCTGACCTGGTTCAAAACCTTTCACGTGATTTGGACAACATTGAGAAATCCCTTTTAGCTCCTTGGCAGAAATTAGACATGATCCGTACCTTTCTTCAACCTTCCTTAACATTCGCCCTTCGTGCTGGTTACCCTAAAAAAGAACATCTTCGTGAATATCGTTCAACTCTCGTTTCCACCATTCGTAGAATATGTTCCCTACCATCTCGAGCTTCTGCTTCCTACATCTTCGCTCATAAACGCGCTGGTGGTCTTGGCCTCCTTGATCCAATCCTTGAAGCTGACGTTCAAGCAATAATTCATTCGGTTAAGATTCTATCTTCCTCCGACCCGACTGTAATTCACATTGCTAATGCTGAATTAAACGAAACCGTCCGACATGCCTCCCGATCTAATCCTACTTCTGCTCTGAAATCCAACTATCTGTCCAGCCTTCCTGATGATCGTTTAAACAACATACATTACCGCATTCAATCGTTGTGGACTCGAGTCCGCAAATCCACTCGTAACCTTGGTATTGAAATTAAATTCAATGACAATGGTCTTCCTGTCCTTTCATCGCAAAACTCCGGTACTGTTCTTGCTAAAGAAGCCAGTCGTTTCCTGCATTTTCATGTCCAAGATGGATTCGCTTCTACTCTATTTGCTCTTCCTGATCAAGGAAAAGTTGCTCGTGCGCTTACTACCGACACCTTCGCCAATGGATCTACTTGGCAATACAATGGCCTCAACATCCGTTTTAGAGACTGGCGTTTTATCCATCGTGCTCGACTCAATTGTCTTCCACTTAATAATGTCAAGAGTCGGTGGTCTAATGCCAACCCAAAATATCGCCGTTGTACTTCAGATGAGACCCTTCCTCATGTCTTGTGCCACTGCCTTCCTAACATGCCTAGTATTCTTTGCAGACACAACACCATAGTAGACCGTATCACCAACGCCGTTCAACATGGTACCATTACTACTGACAAACAAGTTCGTGCTGCCAACTCTCGTTTACGTCCTGACATCATTGTTGAGGAGGGCAATAAAGTTCTGATTATTGATGTTTGTTGCCCCTTTGACAATAACGCTGAAGCCCTTCGTGATGCTGAACATCGTAAAATCACTAAATACGAAGGGCTGAAGCAATTTTTCATTGGGCAAGGAAAGCAATGCGATGTCTTTGGTTTTGTGGTTGGTGCTCTTGGCTCTTGGCATCCGGCAAATGAAAATGTCTTACGGCACCTTGGAATGTCGAAAAGATATCGTTCCTTGTTCAGAAAACTTTGTTGCACGGACGCAATTCAAGGCTCGACAAACATTTACCGGGAACATCTTGGCATCACAGAAGATGTCTTAGAAGTAGAAGTTGATCCTGAGTAAACTGTTCGTATATTGACTCGTATTAATATTGTTATGTTAGAACTTTACTTTTGAACTTCTTTAAACATATTAACCCTTTTAATTTTATTACCCATTTTCTTTAAGAATTTACTTATTTCATGTATATAATTATCTATATTTGTATGACCATTAATGGCACTTATTGTTATCTCGAAGGACTTAATCAAGACCCAGCACCTGTAAATTTTAATTTGTAATAAAAAATCAATAGTGTAGTGTAGTGTAGTGTAGTGTAGTGTAGTGTAGTGTAGTGTAGTGTAGTGTAGTGTAGTGTAGTGTAGTGTAGTGTAGTGTGTAGTGTAGTGTAGTGTAGTGTAGTGTAGTGTAGTGTAGTGTAGTGTAGTGTAGTGTAGTGTAGTGTAGTGTAGTGTAGTGTAGTGTAGTGTAGTGTAGTGTAGTGTAGTGTAGTGTAGTGTAGTGTAGTGTAGTGTAGTGTAGTGTAGTTGTGTAGTGTAGTGTAGTGTAGTGTAGTGTAGTGTAGTGTAGTGTAGTGTAGTGTAGTGTAGTGTAGTGTAGTGTAGTGTAGTGTAGTGTAGTGTAGTGTAGTGTAGTGTAGTGTAGTGTAGTGTAGTGTAGCCGAAGCGGAGTTTCCCCCTTATGCTCATCAATGTCGTCCGATTCAGATCACTGTTCCAAACAATTTCGCTGCCTCAATTGCAAGTTTTCCTCCTCTTCGCAAGCTGGTCTAAGTGTTCATCGTACCAAACGTCATTGGGTTAAAGATCTGTCTGTTCAATCTGTGTCGGTTGTCCGTTCTTACCCTGAAGGGAAGAAATTTTATTGTTGCATTTGTGAAAACATTATTGTGAATTTCCCCAATTTCAAGCGTCATTTCCAATCCGTTCATCCTACAACGCTTATCGTCGCCACTGGCCATTGCTCTATTTGCAAACTTGATTTTCCAAACGCCCAAGCCGTCAGCGTCCACTGCCTGCGACAACATGGTATTTCTAAAAAAAAAATCGTCTAAATTCCGCCATCCCAGTTCTAGTTCATCGCCTATTAGATCAGAAATTAATTTGGTCTCTCAAGATCTACCAAATGTCTCTCAACAACCAGCCGAAGTCGACCTCTCCCAATCTCACTGTGACTCGTCTCCGCCGCCTCCTCTTCGCCGCTCGACTAGACTTCGTCCAAGTAACTATGTCGAAGAAGGACCCTCTAGTCCGCCTAGTGATCCAGACTCGCCGTTGCCATCCACGCCTGCCCTCTCCAACGATGACAGTGCCTGCATTGTCCCTTCTCCATTATCTCCCCTTCCACCCATCTCCCAATTTTCCCAGCAACATCAAGCTTCTACGGAAACGTTGCCACCTGTTTCTCCCGAGCCCATCCCATTGTCGCCAATGACCCAGCTTATACCTCCTGCTTCACCTTTGACTGATCCTAACCCCACCGTCATTGTTGACCCCCCTGTTGTTCCTACGGATGGTTCGTCTCCCATTCACCTCCCTAGCAACTCAAATGCCGGTATAGTTGATTTTCAGAACAGATGGTCTCCCGTCTTCTCAGCGGACTCCTCCTGGCAAGATTTCTCCTCTAAATGCTCTGACTTTGCGGACGATATCCTCAAGACCAGTGTCTTAACCTCCAAAAAATCCAGACCCACTCCTCGTCGTCCTGACCGTCCAGCCGCCCGTGCTCCTTCCAACAACCGTCGTCACCTTGAGTTCAATCCGATTCTCGCTCGTAGGATCCAAAGTCTCTACAGAATTTCTAAGAAGCGTGCTGCTCGACAGGTTCTTAACAACAACTCGCCTTCCTTTACTGGCACAGCCGATGAAGCAAACGCCTTCTTTACTAAAGTCTTCGACAATAAAGATTGCAATCCTGAACTCATCAAACAGAAGCTTGAAGAGTTTGTCCCAACTGGCCCCACTGATGACAGTCTTACAGCTAACCCTACTCCAGCAGAAATTACTAAGAAACTCCGTTCTCTATCCAACTCCGCCTCTGGTTCTGACAAAGTCGAATATCGCCACCTTAAAGCTGTTGATCCCAAAGGGGAAATCCTTCACTCATCTTTGCCAGATGTTTATCCGAATGCGATGTGCCTGCCTCCTGGAAAACTTCCACCACAGTCCTCATCCACAAGAAAGGTTCCTCCGATGATGTGTCCAACTTTCGTCCCATTGCCCTGATGAGTTGCATCTACAAACTCCTCATGAGTATTCTGGCCAATCATTTGGTGTCTTACTCCATATCCAATGACCTCGTGTCTCCTTCCCAGAAGAGTGCACGTCCTTCCGAAGGTTGCTATGAACACACTTTCATTCTCCAATCTTTGGTCGCCGATGCTCAACGTCTCAATAGAAATCTTTGCATTTCCTGGTTGGACCTCCGCAATGCGTTTGGTAGTGTTCCCCATGGTGTCATCGCCACAACTCTATCTCACATTGGTATTCCTCAATCCATCATTGATCTTATTGGCAATGTGTACACCAATGCTTCCACTGAAGTCCGTACTCCAGCTGTAACCACTCCTCCTATCCCCATTTTGGCTGGCGTTAAACAAGGTTGCCCTCTATCTCCCATCCTCTTCAATCTATCCATCGAGCTAATCCTCCGTTCCGTCACTGCGAAAGCTGAATCTCTGCGAAATGGCCCAGCTAAACATCATGGTGCCCCAATCTCTGTTCTGGCGTACGCTGACGATCTCGTCATCATCTCTCGAAAGCCTGATGATCTCCAACATCTCCTTGATGCTGCCAGCTCCTCGGCTACTCTTCTTGGCCTTGAATTCCGTCCAGACAAATGTGCCTTGTTGACTCTCACCAAGTCGAATGTTGCTGCCATCGATTACCTCGTCCAAGGCAAAACCATCTCTCCTCTCCTCCAGCACGAACATTATCGTTATCTTGGCATTCCTATTGGTGTTATCCGAGACGTCTCTGATCTTCACACTCTCGTTGATCACCTTTGCAACGACCTTGATAACATCAACTCCTCCCTCCTAGCGCCATGGCAGAAGCTTGATGCTATACGAACCTTCATTCAACCTAGTCTTACATATGTTCTCCGTGCTGGCAACGCCCTCAAACGCTCTCTCATCAATTATCGGAAGAAATTGATTGAGGTAGTTCGCTCCGCATGCAACTTACCGCTCCGAGCCACATCCCACTTTATCTTCGCCTCTAGGAGTGTTGGTGGTCTTGCTTTTCACGATCCACTCGCTGAAGTTGATGTTCAAGTCATCGTTCAAGCTTTGAAGATGCTATCCTCTTCTGACACCTTTGTTTCCCACATTGCCAAAGCCGAGTTACTCCAATCTGTCCGCTTTGCTGCTCAAGACAACCCTTCTCCTTCCCTCATCTATGAATTCCTTTCTGGCTCCACTTGTGGTAACTTTCATCCCAACAAGATTCGCTATCGCAAGCAATCCATTTGGACTCGGGCCCGATCATCTTGTCGTCGCCAAAAAGTGCCTTTCTCTGTTCCTGACAACGGCGCTCCATCTATCGCTTCCCTCGATAGGGGTCCCATCCTGGCAAAATCTTGCTGTAGTTTCCTTTACCACATCGTGCAAAGTCATGCTGCCGACAAACTCACCTCTCTTCCTGACCAAGGCAAGGTTGCCAGAGCCCTTGTCGCTGACCGCTTTTGGAATGGCTCCTCTTGGGCTTACACTGGCCTTAACATCAGCTTCAAAGATTGGAGATTCATCCATCGTGCGAGACTAAATGTTGTCCCAACCAACCAAGCAGGAAATGTGGTTCAGAAGCCGAAACCCTGCCACACATAATCTGCCACTGTCGCCAACACATGACTGAGATCCGAGATCGTCACAACAGAATCGTCGACCGCCTATCCAACGCGATCCGATCTGGTGAAGTTAGATTGGACCAACAAATTCCCGACATCCCTGACCGTTCCCGTCCTGATATTGTGATTATTGACGGCAACCAAGTCTCAATAATTGACGTCACCTGCCCGTTTGAGAATGATAGCGATGCTCTCCAAACTGCGGAACAAGAAAAGATCGCAAAGTATGATCACCTGAAAGACCATTTCATCGCCCAAGGCAAGAACTGTTCCGTCTTTGGTTTTGTTCTCTTGGTGCGTGGCATCCCGCTAACGAAGCCGTCCTTACCCGTCTTGGTATGACGCGCTGATACAAGTCGCTTTTCCGCAAACTTTGTTGCAGTGATGCAATCGAAGGATCTGCTAGCATTTACTATAACCATATGTGCGTTGACCGTCATAATTAACTTTTGTCATATGTGAATAATGGATAAATTATTCACTTATTATACTATATATCTCGTTATTCATCTTTGGTTTTGTCGTTGGTGCTCTCGGCTCCTGGCATCCTCCAAATGAAAATGTTTTACGACACCTTGGAATGTCCAAAAGATACCGTTCCTTGTTCAGAAAACTTTGTTGCACTGACGCAATTCAAGGCTCGACAAACATTTACCGGGAACATCTTGGCATCACAGAAGATGTCTTAGAAGTAGAAGTTGATCCTGAGTAAACTGTTCACATATTGGCTCGTATTAATATTGTTATGTTAGAACTTTACTTTTGAACTTCTTTAAACATATTAACCCTTTAAATTTTATTACCAATTTTCTTTAAGAATTTACTTATTTCATGTATATAATTATCTATATTTGTATGACCATTAATGGCACTTATTGTTATCTCGAAGGATTTAATCAAGACCCATCACCTGTAAATTTAAATTTGTAATTAAAAAATCAATAGTGTAGTGTAGTGTAGTGTAGTGTAGTGTAGTGTAGTGTAGTGTAGTGTAGTGTAGTGTAGTGTAGTGTAGTGTAGTGTAGTGTACATAGTAATTATTAAGCAATATCATAAAAAGAGGTGTATTAGCTGTTAATCGTCCCGCTCGATGAGGGTCATTTAGTAAAACTCCAGATAGCCGAAGGCCAAAGTGAATTTTACTAAACGACCCAAATCAAGCAGGTTGTTTAATAGCTAATGCACCTCTTTTTATGTTATTACTTTGTAATATCATGTTTGCGGGAATTTCTTTTGTTGTCACCTCCGTTGACGTCAACCTGGGTATGATTACATGTAGTTCTATAATCAGACTTAGTTTGACGTCAACGAAGGAAGGATTAGTAAAAATGAATATAATGAGGTACATATATTAGAAATGCCCCCAGACATGATATTACATGTAATACATACATTATTGATGATACCTTTTTGTTTGAGACTGTTGGAGTTACTATTGAGGGTAACTGAGGAAATTGGTTATGGTCGGTTCTTGTCATTGTAGTAGTCGAAGTCCTTTATTCCTTCATTCAAATCTTGCAGATTTAAATAGGAATCTTCATAGATGAACACTTTCAACATTTCTTTACATTCGTATTGTAGTACACCTTCCAGAATATCATGCATGGCATCCGCAGGAAGTCCCCCAATTACATGAAAGTAACGTGAGTTGCATAGGGATGACCTTCTGTTGATTCCATAGATGAGTCCACTACCTGGCTCTCTCTCAATGTTCTCACACTGGTAGTTGTGACCAGCCTTTGTCCTGAGTATAAACTGTGCTTCTCTGAACTGCATAAAGTGAAAAAATATTGATAATAGATTAGTTAGTAAACTCTCTTTTCAAAAATACTGTATTATTACGTGCATACATGTATATTGTACAACATTTGAAGTCATACATTATGTATACAATATTAACTACAGTACTCACCTTAGTTTGAATGTCATGTACCAAACCCATGCAATGCCTACATCTATGCCTCGCCGCAGCACCTTCTTTAAAACCACCAATCAATTGGGAGCCAAGGTTCAATGTCACCGGAAACAAATGCAATAGTCCTTCCAAGTGATTGACAAATACCATTCAGTATAAACTGATGTCCTTCATCCTAAGATAAAAATGCATAATATTATTTTAACTAATACAGTAAGGAAATGAAATTGTCAAAGAATAAAGTACTGCAAACAGTTTTGATTGGTCAATTTGATCTGCCAAATTGAGTTAAATAATTTGGTACAACCAGAGTAAAATACCAAAGGTGGTATCTTCCTGGGCATAAAAGGTCATTAAGAAGAACAGTGAATTGAAATAGGAATTGTTATAATTGCATAAAAATATATATGTTGGGGGGAGGTTAAAATACACAAGCGGTAATTAACACAGGCTTATCAATGATAGCTACATGACTTATATGGTAAATATACCATACTGTACCTGTTCGAAATATTTTAGATCCTGCAGAAATGGTTCCAAAATAGCATCAATACCATGTTTCTTGATGACTGGATATGTTGCAATTGCCAATAGCTGTATAGAATCTAGTTGAGATCGATACTTTGGATGTATATTTCCAAGAGTGTAGTAAACTACCCCTAAAATGTCATCAGCAAAGAAATTAAATATTATAATATGGATCCATGCTGTGTGAAGATAATGACTACAACTACACTACACTACACTACACTACACTACACTACACTACACTACACTACACTACACTACACTACACTACACTACACTACACTACACTGCACTGCACTGCACTGCACTGCACTGCACTGCACTGCACTGCACTGCACTGCACTGCACTGCACTGCACTGCACTGCACTGCACTGCACTGCACTGCACTGCACTGCACTGCACTGCACTGCACTGCACTGCACTGCACTGCGCTGCACTGCGCTGCGCTGCGCTGCACTGCGCTGCGCTGCACTGCACTGCACTGCACTGCACTATTGATTTTTTATTACAAATTAAAATTTACAGGTGATGGGTCTTGATTAAGTCCTTCGAGTTAACGATAAGTGCCATTAATGGCCATACAAATATAGATAATTATATACATGAAATAATTTAATTCTTAAAGAAAATTGGTAAGAAAATTTAAAGGGTTAATATGTTTGAAGAAGTTCAAAAGTAAAGTTCTAACATAACAATGTTAATACGAGTCAATATGTGAACAGTTTACTCAGGATCAACTTCTACTTCTAAGACATCTTCTGTGATGCCAAGATGTTCCCGGTAAATGTTTGTCGAGCCTTGAATTGCGTCAGTGCAACAAAGTTTTCTGAACAAGGAACGGTATCTTTTGGACATTCCAAGGTGTCGTAAAACATTTTCATTTGGAGGATGCCAGGAGCCGACAGCACCAACGACAAAACCAAAGACCTCACATTGCTTGCCTTGACCAATGAAAAATTGCTTCAGCCCCTCATATTTATTGATTTTTCGTTGTTGAGCATCATGAAGGGCTTCAGCATTATTATCAAATGGGCAACAAACATCAATGATAAGTACTTTGTTATCCTCTTCAACAATAATGTCAGGACGTAAACGAGAGTTGGCGGCACGAACTTGTTTGTCGGTAGTAATGGTACCATGTTGAACGGCGTTGGTGATACGGTCTACTATGGTGTTGTGTCTGCGAAGAATACTAGGCATGTTAGGAAGGCAGTGACACAAGACATGAGGAAGGGTCTCATCCGAAGTACAACGGCGACATTTTGGGCTGGCATTAGACCACCGACTCTTGACATTATTAAGTGGAAGACAATTGAGTCGAGCACGGTGGATAAAACGCCAGTCTCTAAAACGGATGTTGAGGCCATTGTATTGCCAAGTAGATCCATTGGCGAAGGTGTCAGTAGTAAGCGCACGAGCAACTTTCCCTTGATCAGGAAGAGCAAATAGTGTAGAAGCGAATCGATCTTGGACATGAAAATGCAGGAAACGACTGGCTTCTTTAGCAAGAACAGTACCGGAGTTTTGCGATGAAAGGACAGGAAGACCATTGTCATTGAATTTAATTTCAATACCAAGGTTACGAGTGGATTTGCGGACTCGGGTCCACAACGATTGAATGCGGTAATGTATGTTGTTTAAACGATCATCAGAAAGGCTGGACAGATAGTTGGATTTCAGAGCAGAAGTAGGATTAGATCGGGAGGCATGTCGGACGGTTTCGTTTAATTCAGCATTAGCAATGTGAATTACAGTCGGGTCGGAGGAAGATAGAATCTTAACCGAATGAATTATTGCTTGACCATCAGCTTCAAGGATTGGATCAAGGAGGCCAAGACCACCAGCGCGTTTATGAGCGAAGATGTAGGAAGCAGAAGCTCGAGATGGTAGAGAACATATTCTACGAATGGTGGAAACGAGAGTTGAACGATATTCACGAAGATGTTCTTTTTTAGGGTAACCAGCACGAAGGGCGAATGTTAAGGAAGGTTGAAGAAAGGTACGGATCATGTCTAATTTCTGCCAAGGAGCTAAAAGGGATTTCTCAATGTTGTCCAAATCACGTGAAAGGTTTTGAACCAAGTCAGAAATGTTATCTGGGTCATGGATTAAGCCAATAGGAACACCAAGGTATCTGTAAGGATGTTCACGATCAAGTGGAGGAATGGAATTATTCTGGACGATGAATTCATTAAGTTCAAAAGAAGATTCAGAATGATTAGATCTGAAACAGGTGAGGCTGATAGAGGCGCATTTATCAGGTCTGAAGGATAAACCAAGGGTTGTCGCAGTCGAAGAAGCAGCATCTAAGAGTTTCTGGAGTCGGTCTTTATTTCTGGAGATTATGACAAGATCATCAGCATAAGCAAAGACAGAGACAGGTATACCATGACGTTTAGCAGGACCAATGTCTGAACCTTTTTGTTTAATCGCTCGTAAAATGATGTCGATGGTTAAATTGAAAATGATTGGGCTTAACGGACAACCTTGCTTGACACCTGATAAAACTGGTATATCAGAGGTCAAACTGGTGGGGGTACGTATTTTGGTGGTGGCTCCAGAATAAGAATTGGTGATAATTTCAATTAGTGGTTGTGGTACTCCAATATGGGAAAGGGTAGTGGTGATAGCAGAATGAGGGATACTTCCAAAAGCATTGCGAAGATCAAGCCAAGCGACAAAAACATTTTTCCGATTACGTCGGGCATCACCTACGACGGACTGGAGGAGAAAGGTATGTTCATAACAACCTTCACTGGGACGAGCACTCTTCTGTTCTTTGGATAAAAGATCGTGATCAATGGCCCATGATGTTAGTCGTTTGGCGATAACTCCCATAACTAACTTGTAGAGACACGACATTAAGGCGATGGCTCTAAAGTTAGAAGGATCATCTGTGCTACCTTTCTTATAGATGAGCACCGTAGTCGCAGACTTCCAGGCTGGAGGAACATCACGTTGCTTGAAACACTGTTGGAAAAGGAGAGAAAGGATAGAACACGATGGGTCAATGCTTTTCAAGTGACGATATTCGGCGCGATCAGGCCCAGGAGAGGTATTGGCGGCAGAGAAGAGTTTTCGACGGATTTCATCGAGGAAGGAGGTGAAAAGAGGAAGTCGTCGCTCGGAGCAGGTGTAACGAGGTCTTTTAATTTGTCTTGAAGGGATGTAGTGTCACATTGACGAAAGGAAAATGTATTTCTAAAGAATGATTCTGCTTTATCTGTTGATCCAGTGAAGAAAGGACTGTTAGGAGAGAGGATTTTCCGAGCAGCTCTTTTCTTAGAGTGACGATATAACGTTTGAATGCGTTGTGCTTCGGCGGCATTAGATAAAAGCGGTCGATGACGGAAAGCAGGACGGCGGCCAGATGGACGATCACGACGAGGAAGAGGTTTTGGGCGACGAAAAGAAGATGAAGATTCTGCAGCGATTTCTAAAGCGGGAGATCGAGATTCAACGGCAATTTCATCGCAGAGGGTGCAAAAGTCCGACCACGGAATGTCCCCGGAAAAGACACTACACTACACTACACTACACTACACTACACTACACTACACTACACTACACTACACTACACTACACTACACTACACTACACTACACTACACTACACTACACTACACTACACTACACTACACTACACTACACTACACTACACTACACCACACCACACCACACCACACCACACCACACCACACCACACCACACCACACCACACCACACCACACCACACCACACCACACCACACCACACCACACCACACCACACCACACCACACCACACCACACCACACCACACCACACCACACCACACCACACCACACCACACCACACCACACCACACCACACCACACCACACCACACCACACCACACCACACCACACCACACCACACCACACCACACCACACCACACCACACTACACTACACTACACTACACTACACTACACTACACTACGCTACACTACACTACACTACATACTGGGGAACTGCATGATTTAGTTTGTTGTGGAGTAACGATCATGCAGTACCAGTCACTTTACTATGAACTAGCTAAAGCTGACAAAATAGTAATTTGTTCTACCATTTTGAGACCTACCATTTCTGCATTATCTATTCACATTTACACCAGCTGCCTATACGCATCATGTTTCTTAATAAATAAAATATAATATTATGCTGTTTATCACCAGGGCTTTACTTAAGCCTGGTTTCCATTTGGTCACCATGATTGCAACTGTGTAATGGTGGCCAATGTGATATAGTCAGGAACTACCTTGTCTTTTGTCTGCTGTATGCAAAGCAGTCTTTACCGATTGCAGTCTGTGGTAGATTGCCACTCTATTACATCAGCCACTGTGACACTGTTGCGATCATGGTGACCAAATGGAAACCAGGCTTTAGTGTTTGAGTCATTAATATGACTTCATGTGTTGTTTCTTCTCTTGACACTACAATTACTGCATTACAGTATTTCCTGTTTTTAGCTTGTCTATATTTTTACTTCATAATTTTGTATACATGTGCTTTGGGTAGTAGTTGATTGTTGTTAGTATATATACTGCACATACAATAAATACCATAGGTTGCTTTTTTATACACCTGTACTGCACTCACAATATCTGTAAAAGTGCTAGATAGAAAGTAAGCAATAAGCCAAAGAAAGATAGAGTGATACTATCAATGTTTAGACAAATTGCAATACCCTCTATTGACAAAATAAGAACAGTCAACATTACAATAAATTATAATTTATACAATGGCTTTCTTTTTCATATAGACAATACCAAAAAAATGTGTAATGTACTGCACGTGTTGGACTGGGCATGCAAGCTCATGCAACTTCAATTGAATTATACTGCTTGATTTGATGTTTAAATCCAAGTACCCCCTCCTAATATTTCACCAACTGCTTGTATTTTTCAGCTGCACAAATGTGGTGCCTGGGTAAATTTCTGCCTTTGATGATTGGAAATCGTATACCACAGGAGAATGAGAGATGGCAACTGTTTAACATGCTCCTTGAAATTATTGACATTGTTTTCTCACCCATTGTCAGTGAGGAAACTATTGGGATCCTGGAAGGTCTTATTGAAGAACACCATCAAACATTTATTAACTTATATCTTGGGAGATCTGTTTTACCAAAGATGCACTACATGTTTCATTTCCCAGCACAAATACTAAAGTGAGTCGATCAGGGTTTAATAATTAAGAAATTATGATGAGCATGAATATTATGAACATTGGGCCTCTTATGAAACCACACTGAATGTTCACTGTTCTGTTGAGATTCCAACTTTTCTAGACAGTGAGACCTTGTCATTAGTGGAAAGCTGCTCTTACATGTAATTATAAATTAAATATCTGTTTATAAATTACAGGCTGGGACCAATGGTTAGATCATGGTGCATGAGGTATGACGCCAAACATAGATATTTCAAGCAAATAGCTGGTGTCATAGGGAATTTTACCAATGTGGCTTACACACTTGCTGAAAGATACCAGCGTTTTCAATGTTTAAAACTGGACACATCAGGAAACAGCAATGGTGAATTTCTTTGCAAGCCTGTAGAAATTGGTAATTATCATTGCAGTACATGAATTTTATTTGCAGGTGCTGTGTCCCATTCTTGTAACACATGTCCAAAATTTCCATGTCAATTATTCAATCAAATTATCAGTGGTGGATTAGGGGGGCTGACTTGTCCCCACAAGTCCTATGTGGCCGTTTGTATGCAAACAAGCACGTAATGTCGTGTAATTATTAATGATGCAATTTAGCTTCAAAATACATGTACATGTAGTTAGCTGATATGAAATTATATTGTAGTCTTTGTCTTATATTAGGCTCAGGAAAAATTATTGTAACTGCAGATGCTGATTATTTTAATCAACTGAGTGAGCAAGAGCCACTGGTAAATCACACAAGTATATTGTATACGTAAGTTCAGTCTTTCTTCAATTTTGTTTTAGCACATTAAGAGAGTAGTTATAGAAATAAATAACATAATTCAATTATAATATATACATGTATATAGGCTTGCACGCCTCGGGGATAATTTTATTATAATACTCTTAATTATTACAATAAAGTTATATTGTAATTATGCTTTAGCTGGAACCATTACTTTTAATTTCGCCTGTTCACGGAGTTATATTTCTCCTTTAGACACGAGGGTATTAAAAATAAGTTGTAATAGAGCTTCAGGTAATTATGCCCACATCTGCACTGGGGGTGGGAGGGAAACTGAGGTATTTGCCTTGGTCGCCTGGGAAAGTGCATGGGCCCCTAATTATTAGGCCTTACCACTATCGGTTGCTATCTCACAATTCATTTGTGAAAATTACTTTCTTTCCTAAACACTGCAGGTCTACCAACGTAATCATCAATGGAATAAAATACAAAGTGAATGCTGTGTTGATTCTTAACCTGGATGAAGAATTACCAGAATTTGGATCAATATCCAAGATTATTGTATTTGCAAACAAATACATATACTTTCAAATGACAAAGTACAAAACTGTTGAATACAACAGGCACTACCATTCATATGAAGTCCGAAGAGAACTCATGCCAGAACAAGTGCTTTTACATCAAGAAATGATGGCAACTTAGTTGGTTGCAACCAATTCACTTGGTTATTTTAACCTCCTGGACTTGGTTGCAACCAATTAAAAAGGTTGTTTTAACCAATCAGTTTTTACTCTGTATATATATATATAGAATGATATATCAAGGTTCGAATCTGATAGGGAAATTAATGGCGCAGATGTATGATGAGTTTGCTATAACCTACATAAAAACGTCCGTTTACCATCCGCAAGCAAACGCACTGGTTGAACGCTTTAATGGCACATTAAAAGCTATGCTTCGCAAGTTTGCAGGAAACAATGTGCGGTGTTGGGAAAAATATTTACCATATTTGCTATTTGCGTATAAGGAGGTGCCTTTCCCTACAACCGGTTATTCCCCATTTGAACTTCTATACGGAGAACAGCTCGGGGACCATTAGCTACTGTTAAGTAAAGTTGGCTAGAACCGAACAACTCGGAACCCAATTTAGTAAACCATGTGTTAGAAATGCGGAAACGCTTGGCTAGTATGATGCAAGAGATCGTAAAACAGAATGTATGTGTAGCGCAAGTCAAGCAAAAACGATTGCATGACCAAAAGCCCGTTGATCGAAAATTTGAAGTTGGGGATAAGGGCTTAGTGCTATACTTCCTACGCCTGAAAGTAAACTAGAATCCAAGTGGTTTGGACCGTATAGTGTAACTAGAGTTAACGATGAAGGAAGGTCATACGAGTTGGATACAGGGAAAAGTCGGAAGAAACATAGGACGTATAATATTAATTTACTTAGTCGTTGGCGAAGTAGAGAGTCGGCTATGCTGGCTATTCCAGATAAAGTAAAGGGTTCGTTATCACATGAAGTTAAGTTGCCCCAATTAGAAGGACACGAGTCGTGGCAGGATGTTGTAATTCCCTGAGAATTTATGGTAATGCCATTTGGCATGAAAACTGCTCCAGCGACATTTCAACGTATGATGAAGGATCCGGTTTAAAAAGGTTGGAAGAGTTCGCAGACGCATATATTGATGGCATAGAAGTAGATACGCTATCTTCATTTTCGCAACATTTGTCAGAGCTTGGTCAGGTATTGCAAAGGCTTCGTCAATTTCAGTTGCGGGCAAAACCATCGAAGTGTAAAATTGCAATGCCCACGGTAGAATTTGTTGGGCATAGAGTTGGAGGTGATAGGATTCAACCTCGGGAGGCCTTGGTTAACACGGTAGAACAATTCCCTAGCCCACAGACGAAAAAACAGGTTAGATCCTTTTTGGGACTGGTGGAATATTATAGGAAATTTATTGCGAATTTTTCGGAAAAAGCGATTCCTTTAACTGATCTCACCCGTGGTAGTAGCCCCACGCGCGTAGAATGGACCGAAGAGAGTGAGAAACATTTTCAGGAATTAAAAAAGTCTTTTCCAACGTCGCCAGTTTTCAAACCCCCTCATTGGGAGGAACCCTTTGTGCTACAGGTAGATGCCTCTGGTCGCGGTTTGGGTGCTATTTTAAATCAGGTTGAAAATGGGGAAGAAAATTTGTTAGCTTTTATATCTTTATTATATTAGTAAGTACACACTCTCTTATAAACGTTTATACATACTCGCCCTAGATATCTCACTCGACCTATACTTATATACTCTCCCAAGATATCACGGGATGTCCCGACAGTATATACGACTAATTACGATACATGTTCGATTAGTTACGATACCTAACATCTCCCTCTTTTTTTTTTTTCTTAAATAAATAAATAGTAAGTACATATAATCCTAGAGAAGTACAGGATCTGGTTTACATACATATATGTTATTTACCGGCTGGTAGGTCCGTATAGAAAAATATTTGCCCGAGGTCTGAAAAAAGGCCCGAGGCCGCAGGCCGAGGGACATTTTTGAGACCGAGAGCAAATATTTTTCTGTACGGACCGACCAAAACGGTAAATAACTTATTTATTTTTTTGTTACATAATTAGAGAACTTAACATAATTGAATTAAGTTGCGTAATCGAGATGACGTTCACGTGATATTCAAAAGTCCAAAGTTTATCGTTCGAGAGTCAACAACTGCCGACATGCAGTCTGACAGGGAAGCTTGGAACCTTTTTTGTCATAAAAAAAACATTCAAAACTCGAAGATCTAGTTACGAAGGGAAGTCAAAATGCAGTCCAAGTGTTTTTAAAGTTTAGTTGATAAAGATTCTTCGTCGTTCTTCTTCGTCGCTTGCTCGTTTTTGGCTGTTCGCTTCAGTGGAAAGTCGCTTTCAATATTTGGCTGACTGCATGAAAATTGAAAGTGTGGTCCTCGAGTTTGAAGACGAAAATGCTTGTCAGTAAGCCATTTGTAATTTGAAGTTTCAAGGACATGAGACGATGAGGTTGGCCGATGTGGAAAATATTTTACTAAAAGGTAAAGACTTGTAGCGGTTTTGTTGAGCATAGCGGTTGGATAACAGAAGAAAGACAGTTTAGTGTCAAAAGGTTTCACTGGGCTTTTCTATCTTAATCTCGTGGTATGATTTTTTATATATACTTCTATATAGTTTCATTTAGTGATTCAAAATACTGTGTTCACAAGTTTATATATGTTTTTCCTACCGTTTTGAACTGTTTTCTTTATAAATGTCACTCGTAAATTTTGCTTTGTCACAGTTTTCCCAGCGTTTCTTTTAAAATTCGCTGTTTACACATGAAGTTGTCAAAATCATTTGGATAATAAAACTCATTTGCATCCCCGTAGCTCTCTGTTGAATTTATTTTTTCTGTGGCAAGCGAAATAGTTATGAAAATCGGTCAATTTTAAATGAATTTTAAAATTAAATTTAGGATTCCGTGACCGTGGTCAGATATCGTAAAAAACTGCCCGCTCACGCAGCCAATCAAATTTCAGCATTACCTGGGATTCCACCCGCTCACGATTGATAAAAAAATAAAATAAGTTACTAAAGACCTGTCTGTTTGTTTCCTGTCTGGCACTTGGGTTTTCTTGACAAGATAAACAAGTCAACTCTGGTTGTGCCAGCATATGATGGTTTTCTGGAGGTGGGGCTGATAAATGGTTCTCTATCGGAGGGGTGGGGTCATCGCTTGCTGCTTGTGCACTGCTAGTAGGTAGTTCGGTATTCCGTGTCGTGGCTAGATCTGTCACTGGGTTGTTTGCTGGAGGTACCGAAAGTACCCAGTGCCACATCCAGTATTACAGCAAGACGACCGCCTGGTGTACTTGAATTCTGTTTCTGCGGATTAAGCCTGATGGTGTGCTTACTGTATAGGACCTGATATTTCGCTTGTCTGTTATGACTCCATACGCCCATGGACTGCCCTTGTTGCGTGGAGAAGGCTTGGCGTAGACAAACTCACCAATTTGGAGTGGACTGTGGTCAAGTCCCTTTCGTTTGTCATAGTATTCTTTGGCACGAGATCATTTTCCTGCTATACTAGACTGCACCGCTGCAGAATCACCCGAGCGTTGAGCTAGAAGTTGACGCGAAATGGGTAGTATACCACGTGTACGTCTCCCTATAGACCTCTCAGCTGGACTCAGAGTGTGATCAACCTGTGGTGTATTTCTGTAATTTAGCAGGCTTTGTTGAAGCTTATCCTTGCCCGCTTTTTTTAGGAGCTGTTTCACGACTTTGACAGCTGCCTCTGCTTTGCCATTGCATTGAGGCCAGTAAGGTGAGCTGGTCCTGTATTGAATCTGATACCTGTGACAAAATTCTTCATATTCATTGGC